>JAQQZT010000037.1:6968987-6983347 GCA_030068275.1 Clarias platycephalus | reverse complement strand
AGTGACAATTTCTTTACCCGCCCCAACCCGACCCGCGGGTTACCAGACGACCCGCGCATCACTACAGTAAGCGCATACACAAAAACATTTATGAATATGGAGACAAATACAAATGTTTACACTCAGATACACATAAATGTATCCATATACATGAACATGCACATACATACACACACCAGCATGTAAACATATATATAACATATAGACACATACATATGTATATAGAGATACACGTCTACATACAGGTACACATGCATGTGTAATACACCTCATGAATTAATTCTTTATTTTCAGATCCACCTGCAGTTCCACAGAACCTCACATGCATTCAGGAAGGAGAATATGGCAACGTAACCTGCACATGGAAAACAGGAAGGGAAACGCACATCAAGACCACATCACACCTGTGGTTAGTAATGATTCCTTTTTTCCCGGTAGGACCTTTAGGTCAGTATCTGAAATGATTTATGACATGTACTGTAAGTGATCAGGTCCACTGTGGATCAGCACACGCAAACACTTTCATATCCCTCTCAGTCTGGATTTCTGCATCATTACTTACAGGAGTTACACTGTTTTTTTTTTTTGCAGGGTACAAGGAGAACCGTCTGTAAGATATGAAAGTGTTCCAGTCCACGACGGGACCCATTCGGCCGTGTTTCCTATCTCGGGCTCAGAGCGCAAGTTCTCGGTGTGGGTTCAGGCTAGAAACAGTCTCAACTCTGCGAACTCCGCCGTCCTCAGCTTCACGCTTAATGAGATAGGTGAAGTAGTTTTACAATAGTTCGCTTTCGTCATTTTCAATTGTTGTGTCAGCTTGAAATCAAGAAAAAGCATGATTTCTTTGGGTTGCGTAAGACTTTAATGGAGGGTGGTGTTCATGCACGCTTACAGGTTAAAAGGTTACTGGGGGAGTTAAGTGTTTTCGCTTCCTTCCTCATGGGTTATCGCTCTTTGGCAGTTTTCTTGTCTCAGAGGACAAACCAAACCTTTTTTTTTGACAAGTGTAGTTACATGACAGCTACATAAGTCCCTTGTGACAAAGTGATAAACAGTAGTTTTACATTAAAAAAAATTCCATTATGAAAGATTATTCTTGTTATAAGGTTAATTACTTTTTTATTATAACCCAGAGTAATTTCTTTGTTCATTAAAGTCTTTTTTTTTTTCTCTCCATGTTGGGACATCATAGTGTTTTTCTATCATATGTTTCATGAAAATATTACATTTGTCCTTTAAGAATTGTCTCCCAGTGGACAAAAAAGTTATTACAGGCACCATCAGGAAAAATTAATCCTAATACACATAGGACTATACTCGTCAAATGAGGTTAATTGGCAAAATAAATTTTTTTAAATGTTAGTGTATGTCTATGGTTGCCTATGAACACTCTTCCTAAATAAAGTGTAATCAGTAGTTTTAATCATTTCAAGGGGTGTTCAAGTCAACCCAGGACTTTTGATTGTGCGGAATAACAGAACACAGTTATGAGAGTAAAAACTCCCTTTATTTCTCTATATAATCCCCTGCTACACTAATACACTAATCGCACGTTTCGCTAGAGCTTGATACCATCAGGGTATAATATTTCCTCAATACACTGGAGCCATGATCATACTAATCATTTTACTCTCATAATTCTGTTATTCTGCACAATCAAAAGTCCCAGTTTGACTTGAACGCCCCTCATTCATTTCTAATATCTACATATAATTCTCTTGAGCATCCACAAAATAATACATTGGTTGATATTTAGCAACCAAGGAAGCAGAAAGCAATATGTGTACTTAGAGTTTTCCAGGTACTGATAAGGTTAGAAAGAAGTCAGCTTGAATTCCAGGTTATAGCGAATATTATAAGAACACTGGGTAGTGATAAGATATTGAGAAGATATAGAAAAGGGCAAGAACCCTGTCCTAAAATTGTAAGTTGAAGGATAATGCAGTATGTTCCCATACTCATCCCATCTCTTTCTATGTACAGTTAAACCGCTGATCCCCAAAATCACGAATGTGAATTGTTCCTCAAGACAGTGCCACCTCTATCCGGACAACACACAAAACGTCCAGCTGGTAGAGATCCGATACAGAGGAAACAAGGACAGCTGGAGCACCGTCTCACTCAATGTATGTACACATGTAACACATCATTTCGAATCAGGACCTAATGCTGACACGGCTGATTTGTGATGGTTTTTAACCTATCTTTTGCAATTTACATGCACTTGAAGCACACCAGAGCACTATTTTGGTTTAATCAGGACAAATTTAAAGAGTAAAGAGGTTTCTTTCATGCATGCATGAAGTGAATTGTCTTTATTCAAAAACCGCAGTATTTTGAGAAGTCGTGGGCTCGGATTCAGAGAACCGGTAAAAGTGTTAAAAAAAATAAATAAATAATCAAAATGATTTTACATTTCCAAGTAAATATCAACATGTGATATCTATTTAAATTCTAAGCCACCGCATTGTTTATCTGATTCTCAAGTAACATAGTTATACAGCAATTGGAGGCATGTCATTTTGTGTGTTGTCAAGAGTCAAGAGTGAGTCATTTAATAAACCGATCACAGGAGCAGCTTCCTGCAGCAGTGCCAGCACTTTTAGTTGCTGAATTTTCATTTCATTAAAGTGTCTTTTGTGAGTTCGGAAGCTATACATCCCCTTTGAATGTATACGAACGGCAAAGTTCTTCTGTTTTTGCTGGGCACTGAGGACATTTGTGTCGAAAGATAAATCAAAAGATAAATTCAGGATGATAGATCAGAATTTCAGCGTTAAGTCTTAGTTGTTCATGTTAAACAGCTTAGGTCATGGCACATTTTGTTTGAACCGAGAGAAGTACTGAAAAATACTGAAACGTGTGAAAGACAGTTTTATTTTTCACTAATTCCCAGGTGTGCCATGTTAGTTTAATTGTTTAAACATGCACAGTATATCTCTGAATGCCTACGCTTTGTTTGAGCCCATCATCATGAAGATCAGAAAGCTATCTATGAGAACAAACAAGGCATTTTAAACCTGAGAAAATAGAGAAAAAATCTGACACATTGGAATGCCCCCAAAAAATGAATGCACTTTAGTATTTTAGGAACATTGTGAGAGCCATGAAGAAACACCTAAAGCTTTCCTTATTATCCGGACATTCGAATCCTGGGTGATGCTGTAGCCCCCGGGAGCCTAGGGAGAACCGATTGGCTGAGCTCTCTTAGAGGGGAGGGTGGAAGGAACTCTAGCGCTCTTACATCTGAAGCGGATATCGCTATCCTCCGAGGGTGTTACGCCGCTCCCGATGGTGCATAGGTGAGCAGTTCTAAAGCTGTGTGGTTGGCAAGTCTGGAACATGACTCGGAGGAAACGCGTGATAATCTTCGTCCTCCCTGGTTGGCACTTGTAGTCTTAAATGAGAGTGCCGTAATGACACGTGGGAATTGGCTACGACTAGAAATCACAAAAAAACGTTGCTCATAAATTAGAAACCAGAAGGTTGATTCAATAGCCATGAAGTCGATGTAATGTAAAGAATGGCATTCAAAAAGGAATAAAGAACTAAGCCACAAAATTCTGCAAGATTAACTAAGGTGATGATGAATTAGGTAGAGAATAAAATGGTCGTGATCACTCACGGCCAAGCACGATGTGATGCTGTCTGTGATAAAAGTTCCCCCCGATAAGGAATATTTGCCAGCTTAATATTTAAGCAACATCACATGGTGGAGGAGGCGGGCATGCAGCATCACAGCGGTAGAGGCAGCTTCATGGCTTGGGCTTGCACTCACTGATATTTAATGATAATATTACTCATGATGGTAGCAGAAGTTTTCAGAAACATTATCTAACAAGTTACAGAGAACTGCATGCAGCAACTTCATCATGCAGCAAGACAATGATCTAAAGCACACTATCCAACACAGCAAACGACTGTATGAGGCGAGAAAAGCGGAAGGTTTTAGACTGACCATATCAATCACCAGACCTTGACACTAAAATGCGTCTTGAATTTGACTTGAGCAGCATTTCAGCTCTTAAAGAGGAACCTAAAGGCAGACTGAAAATAAACAACGGAAAAAAATATCTGTGGTACCAAACAGGAAAAGCATCACATAAGAAGAGTGCAACACTTTGGTGATATCGGTGGATCACTGACTTGGTGCAGTTATTGATAGGAAAAGATGTGCAACCAAATATTCTGTGCTACTTACTTTTAGGCTTTCTGTTCCATTACTTTTGCTCCCCCTAAATGTGGGCGCTCTGCCATTATCCGCTCTAGGGGATAAAGATAAGGAAACGAAACCTGAAAACGAAATCTGATCTATTGTTGCGTGATCATCTTTTGATCTCAGATAAAATCTATATGTCTTAAGTGTACAAGAAAAATGAAAGAATACAGTATGTACTGTATAGATACAACGCTAAGTCTAAGTGAGGTTATAAGGGGTACTAGAGGGCGGTTAGCTGGCACGCTCAAGCTTCCTTACTGTAGTTCTCGTATTAACCCTGAAAAAAAATAACATGAACTGTCCAAAATGTACTGAATACTGAACAGTAAACTGTGTATAAAGGGCATTCGAGTCAAAACAGGACTCTTCTTTATTTCTTCTTAATACCTATATTGAGCAGTATGATAATGTAACCAGTTTTATTTACGCTTATGTACCTCTACTCTTTTTTATTCCAACACATGAATGAACGCATTTACCGGCTTCAAACAAATCCTGAGAGGAGTGCATTAAACCGCTGACTTACTGGCAACCCACAAAACTACTGATCCGATGAGTTTGTAGATTACAAACCTTTTGTGGGCTGATTCAGAACTAGACAGATAAATGTCAAGGGGTTTTCGCAATCCTCCTGGTGTGACACAACTACAGACCTTTTGCACTGTATGAAAGAAACGATTGGGAGTCGTTTCATCATTTCATTTTTGAACTCAGAAAAACAAAAGTTGAAAAACAAAACAATAAAGACTTCATTTCCACTATCAGATTATCCAGCGAAGTATTTATACACTGCGAACAGGAAAAACAAAAAAGAAAGTGTCATGACAATAATAGCGGTGTTACATCCTCGAGCCGTGACGCTCGAACAGTGCAGAACTTCAGCAAAGAGGAAATGTGACTGAGAAACTGCTTCAAAACTAAACTGAAACTAAACTTAATAGGTGTGTTTTATGTACCTTAGTTGCAGGCCTGTGGTGCAATATTTATAGGCATGTTTACCACCTCGCTACTGAATTCTCAATTCTTATCATTCACAAGCTGTTGGCGAATTTATTTTATGCGTATTTATCTTAGAGATTTTGCTAGTCTTAAAGCCACTTTACACGTTGCGCGACACACAAAACAGTTCAGAATATGATGTTTTCGGGAATAAACCAACATCAGGGCAAAGTGATCTTTCCGCCTCACATTAGATTTGTCCATTTTTATAATGTTTTTCCATTACTTTAAAGTTAATCTGGACGCATATATTTCTGGTTTAGTGATAACACACACTGCACTGATCCGCTAGTTAGTAATTGAACATTGGATTGGATGAGAAAGCTAATTTATTTTGAATCGAAATGCATTTGAAATCGTGTGTGTGTGTGTGTGTGTGTGTGTGTTATCATTAAACCACAAATCAGTGCATGCAGAAAACATGTAGCGAACATTATTTTGTCTGCCCTGACATGCTGTAATCACATGATACACCGTGTGTAATCATTAATCTGAATAATTCTTAAGTGTGACGGAAATCTTTTAATTTAAAAAAAAATTGTATCCCTGTCCAGAACGCGAATTCCCAGACGAGCTGGACTATACCATCGCTGAACCCGTACAGCACCTACACATTCGAGGTCAGATGGAAATTCGGCGCGACGAGAGGCCTGTGGAGCGAGTGGACCCGCGTCGACGGCGAGACCGATGAAGAAGGTGGTGATTAAAAACCTCACGAGTCTTTTAGATTTGTTTGTTCGATTAGAACTTCGATGACTTGAGTCATTTAATGCATAGCTGTTTTAGTTGATGGTGAATTCAGGACCGGGGCGCGTAATGGAAAGAGACACAGAGATGCTTGATGGTGATAGATAAGCGCAGAAAGCGTCTGATGTAGGTTTTCGATTTTTTTTTTTTTTGGGTCAGAAGTGAAACGCGTGTCGTGTCAGCATCGTACGTGGAGCTGGAGGTGGAGGAGGTGCTTCTTCTGTCTTTTGAGATTGTTTGCATGAGAAAGAATGTCGCTAGATGTATTTAAGGTTAAGTGGTCACTATTATTATGATTATTATTATGATTATTTCTAGTATAATAACAATAATAATAATAAAATTCAATGATGTGGCAGGTAGCATTGCTACTTCACAGCTTCAGTGTCCCTTATTGTGGGTTACTGGCTATCAGTGAAGTTTGATTTGGTTTCCTCTGGGTTTTCTAGTCTCATCACATTTGACACAAGCAGGCAAGTGAGTAAAATAACTACTTTAAATTGGCCCAAGGTCTGAAAGTGCATGTGTGTGTGTGTGTGTGTGTGTGTGTGCGCGCGCTAACCCAGGACTAGCATTCTTACTTCCTACTTTTTGCATTCCCAGTATTCCCAGTATTCCCAGTATAGACTCTGTATTCAGCGTGCAACTGTCCATAAAACTACCTTATTAAAAAAAAAACGTGTTTACTTCATCCAGACTAAAATCATAACTACATTTGTTTTTTTTCATTCAGCTCCAGTAGCGATGCTTGATGCGTGGTATATTGAAGATTTCACCCGAAAAGTCACCCAGATAGTTTGGAGGGCAAGTATTACACACCGTCCGTGCACGTATTAAACATCTTTACGTCCAACACCCAGCACACTTCAGGCAGATACTCCAGACCGCCACACGACCCCCCATCACTTCACATGTTATAAAAAAAAGTGACGCACATCCTGCCATCTGCATCCTCACAATCACTCTGTTAAAGTGTCTGCTTACAATAAAAATAAAAAAAAGCTTTAAAGGAAATCGACGAACCGCTTCCGTTTTTTAATTAGGAGCTGACGAAATCAGAAGCCAGAGGAAAGATCCAGCAGTACACCGTGACCGTGATGTGTAAGGGAACCAGGAACACGAGCTCTGTTCGCACAAACACCATCAACGTGTCCTGCTTTCCCTGCAACGTGTCCATTTCTGCGAATAACTCAAAAGGCCTGTCCCCTGCCCGGCTCATTCAGCTGCAGCCGATAGGTAGGTCGAACCTACAACACACCTCCTGATTGAAAATACAGCACACATCTGCACACATCTGCGAATGCATCAAGTATATAAGAAAACACTTTACTGGACTCAGGAAAGCTGATCACCGAATTAAACACAGTCTGTGATTTATACGTTTAACTATTGAGAAACGTGTTGATTCTTTTTTTTTTAACCGAACAACACACTGGATAACACTTACACATTTCAGGATTTCAGAGAAACCTAACCAGGCTGCTGTAATCTTATGGTTTTATAGAAATTCTCAACTCTCCATACCATGTGTCACACACCGTGGTGAGTAATCACAGTGTCGCCCTCTCCTGGCCGAGCCGTGACGGTGCGGACCCGGTGACAGAGGTCTTGGTGGAGTGGTTTGCTGTGAGTCGGAAACCTGTACTTCAGTGGATCCGAGTGGGACGGGACCTGAACACGACAATCATTACCGGTCAGTAGGTGTAGAAGGATGTTTTTGAGGAAAATGCGGTAAATGGTTGTCTTAACGTGCAGGTGGTTATCAGAGTGGTTCCCTCAAAGGACTTATATATACATATAGAAATATTATTCTTGAATTTGGATCATCAATTCCACCATGAGGATCAAAAATGAACCTGCATAATAAATGACGATATTAGACAGTGTATAGAGTCTTGTGGTCATCACAGCACAACCTTGCACCTCCAGGGTCTGGGTTCGATTCCCGCCTCGGGTCTGTGCTCCAGTTTCCTTCCACAGTCCAGATAAAAAATTTAAAAAAAGCTAATTGGCGTTCCCAAATTGCCCGTAGTGTGTGAATATGCGTGTGTGTGCCCCATGACAGATTGGCACCCTGTCCTGTCTCATGCTTTAAGTCGCCTGGGGTAGGTTCCAGGCCCCTGCGACACTGTATACAAGATCAAGCGGTACAGACAATGTGTGAGTGACTAATCTGAGTTCATGACCCTTGGTTTATTGCTCTCTTTTGCCCCCTAGTGGAATAACAGAGACCTAGATCTCTTGCCTGGTGGCCAGATGTTTAACGCCTTCAGTCATGGAAGTTGAAATCTCCTGCAGATATAGCATTTGATTAGAGAACGACATGTCACATTTTGACTAAAAGTTCAAGTTAATGAGTTTTCTCTCACTTTCTTTCTGTCTCACTGTCTCTCAATGTGCCATGTGTTCAGGTTTGCAGCCCTCACAGTGCTATGAAGGTGCCGTGGTCTATCTGCACTCATCCGGAGCAAAAAAAGTAATCTTCACGGGGATCTCTACCTGGGAGACAGGTGAGAGAGTCTCTCCTTTAATCTTGAAGTCAGATGAGTAGACAGGCTTCCATCTGATGGTGTGTTTGAACCCGCAGCTCCACTACAGAGTCCCAATCTTAGCTTTGTTGTGAAGAGTGACAGCGTGGAAGTCAAATGGAAGGACATCAGTGTGAAGAAGAGAGGAGGCTGTCTGAAACACTACACCGTCTACCTGAAGGATTCAGAGGATAAAATTCAGACTTACAGTAAGAATCTCAGCATGTATTACATAGAATGCTTATTAGACATTGGACGTGTTTATTATTTACTCATGATCCTGAGCTAAATGATCCTGTAGTCTAAAAGAAATAGCATTTTAATGGGGTCATTTTTAGAAAGAGAAAAAAGCAAAAGACTTCACAAAGACCTCTGAAGGTGCGCTGTGGTACGCACAGGTTGTGAGGTGGTGAGTCCATGGATCAGACTCCAAGTCCAGTAGATCCCACCGAACAGACTGCGATCTGGGGAATTCTGAGGCCAAGTCAACCCCTTGAACTCCTTGTCATGTTCCTCAAACTATTCCTCGGTGACTTTGAAGTGCAGCAGGGTGCATTACCTTAAAAGAGGCCTCTGCTATCAGGGAATACTTGGTCTGCACCTATTTCTGGTAGGTGTTTCGTGTCAAAGTACCATCACCATGAATGCCAGAACGTCTTTGCTGGCATGCTTCTTTCCAATATTGCTTCCTTCACTTGCTCCATGGTCCAGTTCTCAAGCACACGTGCCCCTTGCCGGTGTCTCCTGTAGGCGCGTTTGGCAGTGGACAGGGGGTCAGCATGGCCATTCTGACCAGTCTGTGGCTACAAAGCTCCATACCCACTGTGGGTTCGGACACCTTCCTTTAGCAGATGTTCTACAATAGGTCTTCTGTGGAATTGGCCCAGCCAGTTTGGGTTGAGATCAGATTAATGACCCTTGGACCACCGTGACTCTCTCACAAGTTCACCGGTTGTCCTTTCTAGTGTCCTATACAGAGTATAGTGTCCTATACTAATCACTGTATACCAGGAACACCCTAGAAGACCTGGCATTTTAGAGATGCTCTAACCCAGCCTTTTAGCATCACAATGTGGCCCTTGTTACTACCCGTTCTCAGATCCTCACGCTTGCCCATTTTTCCTGCTTCAAGCGCGTCATCTTCAAGAACTGACTGTTCACTTGCTGCCTAATACATCCCACCCCTTGACACGTGTCAATATAAGGAGATAATCAGGGAGACATACTGTATATCACACTGAGAATTCACATATACTGTAAATACATATAAAATACAGATCGAACCATCACCTAGATCAGTGGGCATTGGAGGCTCAGTGCTAGGTTTCTCATCTCCCATAAGCAAGGCCCGGGTTCGATTCCCGCGCAATGCCCAAAACCCCAGCCCGTCCCAAGCCCGGATAAGATGGAAGGGCGTTGGGTGTAAAACCTTTGTGTGTGGCTCAGATAGTCAGTTGTGGCAACCCCTTGACGGGAGCAGACAAACGTTCACTTCACCTGTCAGTGATTTTAATGGTGTAGCTGATCGATAAGAAGCATTTGGCACGTTTAAATGTTTTTATTTGCTTTGGACCAAATCTGTATATTATATTGTTTGCAAGTTCTGAAACTACATTTAGAAATGTTCTCTGATATCCAGACATAGGCTATATTTGCATAACTAGAGTTTGACGTGTGTTGCAGATGTTTCACACACTGTGAGAGAGTTTACCATCAGAGGCCTGATACTGGGACAGAAGTACAGACTGTGGGTCTCAGCCTGGACTGCAGCAGGAGAAAGTCCGCTAGAAAATGAACATCCTTTCAAACCAGTCCAGGCAACAGGTACGACTGGATTATATCCAAAGTACAGTACGTGTGTATGTTCCGTATAGGGTACAGTATATGAATATGAAATATACTTGTGACCCAGTAACCACTCCTTATAACCATGCTGAACAGAAAAGCATCCCAGTATGTAATGCACTGTGGTGGATGGGCTACGAAAGTGGAAAAGCCATTTTAAGGCAGGAACAGGAATCTGAGCTTCAGTGGGAACAGGCTTGATTGTTTTTATTTTCTCTCTAGTGATAAAGAATCTGCGCCCACTGTAGCCTCATATTAATGATCTTGTCAGCTGAATTTTCTCTTTGCGTCCTTGGACGTAGAATAATACGAGTGAGAACTCCTTCATTTTTATGAAAGTGGCGCAGTGGTAAAGTGCTCGCCCTATCATCCGGAGATCGCTGGTGATGCTGCAACCTCTCGCAGCCGGAGGTCTAGAGAGAGCTGATTGGCCGAGCTCTCTCAGAGGGGAGGGATGAGAGGTACATCGTGCTCCAACATTAATCACGGCTCTACAGCCAATCAGGGGGGTCTGCGAGCTCACGCAAGCGGAAGGAGCGGATAGCGCTGTCCTCCGAGTGTGTTACGCCGCCCCAAACGGTGCGTGAGCGAGCAGTTCGAAAAGATGCGGTCGCCTGGCGTCACGTGGTTCGGAGGAAACGCGTGATAGTCTTCGGCCGTCCTGACTAAGTGGTAGTAGTAGCTTAATGTGGGAGCGCCCCCTAGTGACAGGGAGGAATTGGACACAACTAAATTAGGGAGAAAATTGGGGGGAAAATCCCCATCCCACTTTAAAAAAAACAAACAGTTTTTTCATGCTGTAACAGATTTTCCAATCCATCTGTTTTCATTAACTCATTTCCCTTTGTCAGATGAGAAACCCGTGGTTCTGGTCAGCACGGTGGGGAGTGTCGTTTTCATCACCTGCCTGTGTCTCCTGTGCTTGTGTCAGTTCTCCTTGGTACCCAGAAGGTGAGAATGCAAGTTCCAACAACTATAAATAAACACCATGCGTCCAGAAGTGTGTGGACACCAGACAGATCACCCCTATTATAGACGTGTTGCCGAACATCCCACTGCAGATTAAGCGCCTTATCTAATAAGCTTCACTCTTCTGGAATGGCTTTAAACATGATTTAGTTCAAGCACTGAAGTAGGATGCAGAGTGAGTTCCAGATTATCCCAACGGTGCTGAGTGGGGCTGAGGTCAGGGGTTTGTGCAGGACAATCGAGATCATCCACTATTAGCGTTTTGTGCAAAGCAAACACTTCGCTGGCCTTTCGGTGCTCAATTCTTCATTGTTCAATTCTATATACAAGGGGTGTTCGAGTCAAACCATGACTTCTGAAACTACCTTCATTTCTCTATATAATCCCCTGCTACACTAATTCACTTATCCCAGTGTTTCACTAGTGCTTGGACGCCATCAAGCTAGAACGTTTTCTCAACGATCAGACAGCCTGCTTCACGTGTAAAACCCTAGCCTCCCAGGATCTCCCAAACATGTGGAAATGCCTTGGAGCAGGACCAAGATTGTGCGTGGGTACAAATCGGTTTTACACCTTCGTTCACGAGTCCCGGTTTGACTTGAACGCCCCTTATAAATACGTGCTTCACACTTTGTAGAAACAATTTACAGAAGGTCCACATACTGCATGCGTGTGATTGTGAGGTGTCCACATAACTTTGGCTATAGTGTCAAGATGACACTTGACGCACTTTGTTGTTGATGTTATGGTGCAGGTTATCAGGATGCTGTCACTGCCTCATGCCGAGCATCGTCCCCGATCCTGCGAACAGCAAATGGGCGAAAGAATGTACGAGTGAGAAGGTACGGGCATAGAGAACATGTAGACAACCAGTCAAAAGTCTGGACACACCATCTAGTTGTACGGTCTTTCCTGGGTTTTTTTTTTTTTTTACACTGTAAAACAATACTGAAGGCGTCCAAGGTGTAAAATAATCTACTTTGAACAGTTGATATTGAGATGTTTCTGCTACTTCTGCTCTGTAAAGACTTTTTAAAGACAGTTTGTTAATTGGCGATCTTTCTACATGAACTGTTTTGACTTCACAGTTGATCTCAAGGATGTGGTGAAAAATACCTAAAAAGCTTCAATGATTGAAGTCATAGATATGATTCATTATGTCTAGATCAACCGGTAATGGACCATTTCTGAGGTTTTAGGTCAGGCCGTGAAGATAACGATAGAGGTGTCATGAACTCAGTACATGTCTTTGTACTGAGTTCCGTTTAATCTGTAGCAGTTGAAATATCTGACACGTTGCTACGGCAACAGAAGAGACACTTGAAAACTGAAAAATGCTTTCAAGCCGCAGTCAGACCGAAAAAAAGAAAAAAAACAGGCGGAAATGCCGGTTATTTGAGAGGGAAAGGCGCATGTCTTTGTCTGGCAGTAGTCACTTTCACTTTCTCTCACTTTCTGTTGATGTGAAATTTAACCCCTGAATTTACCAACCTTGGGTTTAGAGCCATTATGAGAAGTTTATAAAAAAGTTCTATTAGTTTTCCACCTTTTACGATAGACTTTGCAGGTGATCAGTGTGATATAACTCGTCTTCTCCACACACACGCACACACAGGGCGAGATGAAACTGCAGCTGCACCTCAGCGACTGGAGCATGAGCGAAAAGGAGCCGGATACGGTGGAGGTGGAGGAATTTCCACATTGTCCCGAAGACGAGACGACCTCCCCCGAGGAGACACTACTCCCAGTCCAGGCCGATTCGGCGCCGTATCAACACAACATCCCCAGCTCTTACCTCAAAAGCTTCTCCAACGAGTCAAGCAGCTCGGACGCCACCCAGGCCTCCAGGAGCACAGGCATTACCGTGGACTACATTTCCACTCACGGAGCGATCAGCGGAGGAGAAGAGGAGGACGAGGAGGAGGAGGAGGAGGAGGAGGAAGATGGTGATGAGGAGGATCAATTCGGCTTCAAGTTCTTCCCCTGTCCCAGGAGCCCCTTCTTAGATCCGCTTATATCCATCGGAGGAAAACTGACTCTGGACTCGGTGAAAATCGACTGCAGTGATTTCTTAGATTGCGCATGAACTCCTGTGTTAATGAAGGTTGTGAAACCACCCAGAAATTTGCCATCTTTATGATTTTTCTTTTGACGCAAACTGACCCTAAATGATTAACACTAACACCTGATCCGTAACGTTCATGTTAACTATGAAGCATCACTCAAGCAATTCCCTACATTATTTGTTTCCGAGCTTTAATGTAATTTTTTTTTTTTTTGCGTTTATGACTTACCTCATATGTAAATACTTTTGTATGTAATAGTTTGACTTTGTGACCAAAAGCCTTAAGGACGTTTGTATCCGACGGACATGCTGATTGTAAACTTCTGTTCCTGTAGTTAAAATACAAGACATTATACAGTTTGTGCAGAACTTCGACAGGACAAAAGAAGATGATGAAAAGAATTAAAAGCAACAATCCAACTTTATAAACCACGCCCATTTTTGTAAAGAATTCACACCTGCCGAGTCGCACACATCTACTATTTTCTTTTGCATTGATTACTGCCATTACTGTATATTGCTTCAATAAGCTCATGCACGACATTTATTTCACTCCAAGATCTTGTATTGATGATGGGAGAGTCGAACCACTGCGTAAAACCCTCTCCAGCACATTTGAAAAAGTCTTAATGGGGTTCAGGTCTGGACTCTGTGTTTCCCGATCAATGTGTGAAAATGATGTCTCGTGACCCTGAACCACTCTGTCAATTTGTTCCCAATGGATCCTGGCATCATCGCCTTTTTGTTGCCCTGCCAGGTGTGTACGGTAGGCACTAGGCATGATGGCTCTGCATCTGTCATCTGCCTCTATTATTACCCTGATGCACCCATAACTCTGGGCAAATCTGGACTCATCAGAATACAAGACCAGGCCTCCGCGTGGTAAAGTGCTCGCCCTATCATCCGGAGACCGCGGGTTCGATTCCCGGGTGATGCTGTAACCTCTCGCAGCCGGAGGTCTAGAGAGAGCTGATTGGCCGAGCTCTCT
>JAQQZT010000037.1:6957490-6967843 GCA_030068275.1 Clarias platycephalus | reverse complement strand
TGGCAATATTTCTGAGGTGAAAGTATGCTATCCTGGTAATATTATCTACATGAGCTTCAAATGAAAGGCTGGAATCTTTACACTAATGAGTGTAACTGCACCACCAGGGGGCAGCAAATCATCTTGACAAAATGCATGAGACAATAAACCATTCAGATCTTTACCTCAAATGACCTGACTGCATTGTAAATATACAAAGCAGTGCATTATGGGTGCAAACAGCTACAAAATGGCCCGGCACATATGCATGTAAATGAAGCAACTTTTGGGAGTCATATCGATGAGATAATCGAGTGTTGAGGTAAAGGAACGAGAGCAAAGATGATACGGTGTGCCTTTTCCGGTCCCAAAACTCGAGTCTTTTTCCTCTTAGAGCTTAGCAATCCCCAATAAATAACTTCCGCTTAACTAATCAAGTCATGTCTTGCAGTCTTTCTTTTCTTCCAACATTAACATAACCTTAGAAAGGTCTGATAACATTCCTATGAAAGGTTAGAGATGAGAATCACAATAATGTACCCAGGTGCCAATTCATATGCATTGCAACTTTGTGACCATCACAACTTTACAAATAAACCTGATTCGATAGCCGTTTTTTTCTCATTTTAAAAATTCTAAACAAACTTTGCAAATACAGTCAACCCCTGCGAAGTCGTGGTTTAGTTTGGGCATCCGTCGTTTTTTTTCCCCTTCCCAACAGTCCAGTACTGTATAGTATACAGGTTTACCTTTACTTTCTTTTTCTTATTTAAGGGTAATGTATTGAATGGAGTTTGAAATTAAATGTAAGTGATTTGGGGGCATATTTATGGCTTAAACCATAAAATAAAGCATTTTTTTCTTTTAGAGGTCGACAGTAATTCGTTCCTACCCTCCATCAACTTGTAAACAGTTAGTATAGTATAGAATAGTATTTGCACCACCTGTAGGATTATAGAGGAATAGCAACATTTTGCCACCTTAAATGGCAACAAATAAATGACAATTTATGTATCAGCCGAGTCAGAATGGTGATACATAAATTGCCACACAAGCAATACATGACCAGATCGATTATTTTCACCTTCATCACACATCTGTTATGTTAAAACTCAGAGCTGCTGGTGAACCGAGAGAGAGAAGGAATTCAGAGGTGTTGTGATGTAAAAATACAATACTTCCTGATCATTCCTTATAACTGAAGCAGATTTATGTAAAAGCACACACACAACCCAATATGAATAGACCATCTTTTAATTATGGACAGAGGTCTGAATAATAGCAGGGTTAGAATTCACACAGTTTCATAGCACGCCGGCGTTTATACACTGAACAGTTGTCATTTCTTTCAAAACAAATATGCAAAAGTAGTGCTGTTGGAAGGAGAAAAAAATAATTAAAGCAATGGGGCAGAAAGAAAACTTAAAAATTGAAATTAACTCAAAAACTAAACAACTTTGTTAACTGATTTCTGGTACAGGTTCGGGTGAACAGGAGTGCACGTCAAACTCGACTTGAAAACCGGTGAGAGGCTGCGATGAGTGAACACGTCGTCGTCATCATCATCAGAGCAACCAAAGCCACTGAAACACCACATTACTGTACTGAATCTCACAATGGCTTAAAAAACAAACAAACAAAAAAAAACACATCAGTGGAAATTAAGGTACAAATCATATTTTTTGGCCTTGAGCTACAAATCAAATGTTAAGTCTTTAGAAGCCGCTAAAGTCTTTAACCCAAATCTTTCTCTACAACAGCTGAGTGATTCCTAGCAGTGCGTCTAAGGCTTAAACCGGAAGTAAGCCAAAAGGGCACCACAGCCTAACAACACTTCACACGTATATTTGGAAATGCATATCTGCAAAGCAGCAATACAAAAAAAAAAAAATATCCATGAAGAACGCATAATGTCTGAAGAAAAACAAAAAGCAGAAACACTGTATGAAAACATCCCTGCTACTTATTTTCTGAATACAAAACCTCTACCGATAATTAGCTTCTGAGTAGCAAGAAGTCCTTTCAAATTTTTTTTTGTAAGGTTTTCTCTTTTTTTTCTAAAACAAGTAAAATTCAGTCCAGAAGAGGTGAGTGGGATGGATGACCGTCTTCCATCATTTCATCTGCTGAAGGATCCATTAGCATGCAAGCCTCGTAGCGAAGGGCCCGGGGAAGAAGGCTCAGTGGCAGGCTGATCGGAGCTACCCGTCGGGAAGCTTAAGCCAGAGCTGGGAAAGCCTCCGGGTCGTCCACGTCGGGGGCAGATCCACCGCTCGCCTAAAAGGGGAGGGAAGAGACGTGAAGAGGTTTACGTGGAATCACAGAACACTGAAAACACACCGCAGGAAGACGCCTGGATACCAGATAGAGGAAATGTAACCGGGATAAACTCCAGTAAATGTGGTGTAAATATGGATTTTGTGTTGTGAATGTGAGCAGATCAAATCCAGAACAGACTCAAAGGGAATTCTGGGTAAAATACAAGAATTATATTAACTTACAGCAGAACCTCGGCATACAAATTTAATTAGTTTTGGAGGCGAGTTCTTAAGAGAGAAAAAAAAATGTATAATGAAAATATAAACAGATAATCTTTTCCAGCCAAACAAACATTACCAATACGATGAAACCTCGGATTGCGAGTGTTCCGCAAAGATTTTTAATAAATCTTGACTTGAAAAACGAACATGTCTTGGTTTACAAGTACCGAGTATCATGCGTCACATGCTTCTTGTTTTGACGCCGAGCGTCACGTGATCACAACTGAGCCAACGGTTTTTCTCTCTTGTGCTGCGGAATTGTGGGTAATCGTCTCCCCTGCTGGGTCTTAGTGCACATGTCTTACTGGCATAATCAACATCCGTGCACGCGTGTACTGTTTACAATAACACGGTAACCACGTGTGTTCGTGAAAAACGACTTTTATTTTGTGTCTGTATGCGTATGTAAAGCAAAAGCAAGTCTCATTAGAGAGGTTAAAGATCCATTTTATCTCTCTCTCTGTCGTTGTGTGCACGCGCGTAATTTGACACCATGCCCCTTCTCACACACACTGAAAAAAAACTTTCCACTGAATCAAACAGGTTTTGAAAGACTCCGGGAAGTACGCGCCAATAAAGAAAACGCTTTATTTGACGATGCAAATCTCTCGCTAAATTTTAATTATTTTTCATAAGGGAGGGCACATACATAGGCCGTGGTTTCACTGTATATTGCTCCAATGTAGGAAAATGTCATGAATTAGATTTAGAAACTGACCAAAGCATAAGATTTATATATACATTTATATAAGAAGTGATTCTATAAAAATATGCTGAAGTGCCCTTAAGGGAAGTTTGGATTAAACCGGTTTTGTCCTTCACTCAGTACAAAAGACGTTTTAAACACATTTTTCATAACGATTGATAAAGTTAATAAAACTAATAATAAGTTAATCTATTAACATATGAATAGTAAGATATATTTTAAAAAACGCATTTCTAAATACAACAGTTGTCAGAACAATGAGTTTTTACGTAGAAATAAATTCTATTAAACAACGGTGCAGTAAAAAAAGCTCAACCTAACTGCGACTCTTAGCATAAAGTGATCCGAGATGCTAAAGCTTCGAGATTTTGTTTCTTGTTATTGCAACATTATCGCCATTATTCTAAGCATTAAACAGTAAACAGTAACTGTTCAGCGACACGTCCCTGTAATCAGGAACACACAGAGCATCCTCCCTATCAAAAACAATGACTCCGCCCACCTTATCAGGCCTGCGCTCACGAGGTGCTCTGGCGGGTGCACCCCCACGGGCTCCTCCTCCTCCTCCTCTTCCTCCACGGGGTGCTCCACGTCCACGTCCAGGGCGGCCCAGGTCGCCGAAGTTGATCTCCAGCTGGGACGTGATGTCGTTGGCGGGCTTGCGGAAGTGGTGATCGCCAGAGCCGTCGTCCAATGGAGCCTGATGGACAAAAACAAACAAAGAAAAAGTTTTCATTTAAAGACCCTTTTTTTAATCTTAAGAGTGATTAGAGGTTCGACCCACTAAAGATTAAAGGATTCTTCAAATTCTCTTATGTACATAAGTCTCTTATGTACTTAAGTGCTCCACTCACTTATTAATGAAGACAATATTTATTAAAAAAAAAAAAAAAAAAAGGAACAGATTCAACAGAAATTCAGTCCCCGCTCTCACATCCTTAGCCTTGGACTTGTGCAGCAGGAATCCCTTCTTCCAGTCAGCTCCTTCATTGGCCTTGCGAAGGTTGAACTCCACCTTAGTCCTCTCTTTGTCCTGCTGGGCTTTCCATTCGTCCAAGGTCATCTCCTTAGCCCCTTCCTCTTTCACCTCCTCGGCCTCATTTTCCCTAAGACAAGATCACAAGAGGTCAGACTTCAGATCTTATATGGTTAAAAAACAAAATCAACTTATACTGAATGAGCAACTTCTGTATACAGGTAGAACTTGTAGACAACGTGGGCCTTATACGCCTTTGAGACAAATATTCAATGTAAAGCATAACTGCCTTTTCCCCACACTGCCATCATGTGGCCAAAAACTGTAACCTCGTTTAAGGAAATTAATCCCAAACATGAGGAGGTAAAAGTGTTGTCTCTGTGCCTTTAAATCATGAGGGGAATCCCGGACGCCATTTTGTCTCAGAGCTGTTTTCCACCGCATTGGACTGTGAACTCTGTTTTGTTGAGGATTTACTGAAATTAGGATTATTCACCATCAAGACAAACATTTTCCATCATCGTGCTCCCCCCCCACCAACATACAATATACCGGACTTTGGACATTTCATACATTCACTTACACACTGAAAATATTGTATATAAAATTGTAAATATTGGTATCTGGTGCACTGCAGTGTCTATTTTTTTTGTACAATACACGAGCTACTTCCACGATTTGTTCGCATCTACGAAATGTTCGTAACTCGGGGACTACCTGTAACGTTATATATATTTTAAAGCATCTTCAAACAGAAAACAGTTATCACCTGCCTGCTATTATCACAGTCCATCCAAGTCCTGTTAAAGTCACACCACAAACTAATCTGAACCCAGAATAACCACAACCTATCTTAAACGTCTTTTTTTTCCCGAAAAATCGCTATCCGTTTTAACCATCGTCAAAATCCGGTTTTAAAGGGAACTTAAATACACTACGTCATTACGTAACCTCATGAAAAGCTAACGATTTTACTCTATTAATTGTCATCACTCCCTGGGACGAGCAGTAGCCGATTTTTTTAATCTAGTGTTGTTGATCATCCATGTGTACGCACTTGTTCTCAGAGTCAGCGGGCGGGTGCTCCTCTCCCTCAGGGGTCTCCTCTGTGACATTCGATTGGTCAAGCTCACTGTAGAGAGAGAGAGAGAAAATGGTTAATCAACAAATCAAGGATGTTTAATGTGCAATGCGCATTAACGCTTTCAGATTTACACATCACAGTGTTAAGTTTTAACATACACTATTTAAAAGATTGTCATATATAGTGTTTTTCCCCCCTTCCTGCTCAGTAGACCAACCTACCTCTCTATAGGGCAACTACTGTACAAATAGCCCTGACACCTCACACATACAATCTACTTATCCAGATTTGTACCATTTCCACCCTGAGTAGGAGTGTGTGTGTGTGTGTTGCTGTCCTGCTGTTGCACTGACCTCAGTTCATCCTTGACAGTGCCCCAGTTATGAGATCCTCCGCCTCCACGCTTCTCTTCTGGTTTGAGGCTGCTGAAACAAGACTCTGATTTAAAAACAACAGAAACAATCGCTAGTCAGCTTTTGAGCAGGTTTTAAAGGCACTGGAATCACTTACGACCGATCGCTGCCACTGTGCCTGTCGAATTCACGCTTGCCGCGGGAGTCAAATCCGTCGCTGCGTCCCATGCCTCGGCCCCGACCTCCACGGGCTCCTCGGGCACCACCGCGGCCCCGGAACGGCCGATCGTGAACGGCCCTGAAACGAGGACGTGATATTAGTTTACGGGCTGGTCTGGAGGAACAGGTGCAGCTCAGAGTGTCTGCGTCAGCCCTAAAGAACCTTACAACGGTGCTCGAGAGAACTTGAGACTAAAATGAAGTCTGCTTTTAATGTCTTATTACTTCTTTCTTACAACCGTAACTTACAACCAGTTATCGATTTTCATAACGTTTGGTGCCATCACACCCAATTAGATTTGACCTTCAAGTGCTAATGAATGATTATTCTTAAAATAACTCACTGCCAGTTCATCACTAATCCTTCAGGCGGAGTTCTGACGTTCCCTGACTGCCAAACCTCTATCGGTTTAAAGTTGTTATAGAATTATACATATTATTTAGTCTTATGATGGTCATTTATTTTTTTCTGGCCCAGAATATAGCTCTTCCTCCAGCCACCAATATGAAACTCCTCGTCTCCATCACTTTCCATAAAAGGCAAACCAAAAGTACAGGTAAGGTTTTCACTAAAACAGGTACAATTACTTATATCTTTGATGCATCGGACATCAGCACTGGATAAGCGTTCACGTTGTTCGGTTTGATTACAGGCTTGTTTTTGTTCGTTTGGAAATTCTGAAGACCACAGTTTTATCGCTTCACTGGAGCAAGTGTGCTCATCTTGACGTACGCACCGTCGCTGACGGTCACGGCACATGCGTAGTTAAAAGATGAATTTTAAGACATCCCAGTGAAAGAAGTGGAATAAGAGGCAAAATGATTTTCAGGGCTGTAAAGGTACGAAAGAAATATGACGCAGACAAATATTGCCAAAGGATAATTTTTGCAAATGTATGCAAATAAAAGAAAATAATAAAAAAATTAAAATCACACGAGGACCAGACTAAAAAAATATTTTTAAACTGGCTCTACATGAACTCTTTCACTGATAAGTAAGCATTTGGTGACATTTTACATCTTGCTAGCGTGTCTTTTTTCCCCCCTCTCTTTTTTTACGACTTTGCATCAGCTGATTCTTCCTCAATTATTTAACAATCCTTGCCACATGATAAAAAAAAAATTATAAAAAAAATCGGAAGGGCATCTTTTATTATTATTTTTATGAAACAAAAATCGACAAATATTAAAAACACATATTTGCTTTAACTAAAATATATTTTTAACCTCTTTTAATCAAGTTAATCTTGCTTGTGTGTGTTTTAGTACACAGCATGTCGTTGTGCATTTCACTTCTCAAACCCCAACTAAATAGATCATTGTCTCACTTTTCAGCGGAGAACTCTCCACCCTCGGCCGGCTTCTCCTCGGCGGGTTTCTCAGGCCTGCGCTCGCGTGGTGGCCGTCTCTCGGTGCGTCGTTCTGCCTGGGGACGACCCTCGCCCTGTCCCTCGCCCCTGCCTTGCTGGTGGTGCTGCTGCTGCTGTGGCGGCTGCTGATGGTGCTGCTGCTGCTGCTGAGAGCTCTGCTGAGAGCCCTGCTGAGCCTGCTGCTCCGGCCGCCGACCCATCCTCCTCACTCCTGAAACACAAAGGAAGGCTTAACACACATTTAAGACTTTTTTTTTTTTGACCCAGGTAAACTCGAAAGCTGAAAAGCAGCTGAGTCTGAATAGGCATTGAATTTAACACGCTACACTGATAGATGGGAGGGGGGAAAAAACTAAGCGTGACTAAATTACTTTGACGACTTTTTTGTGGGAAGGGATTTGAAGGCTGCACATCATATCGACGCCATCTAAACGCGACACCGCCACAGGAACATGGTGGAGCAATAGTGCAGCACCAGGTCACAGGAAAGAGAGCTAGTTGGTGGAAAAGCTTGTCTCCACGCACCAAAATAGCTTCTGTGGCCAACGCAGCTGTCCGCCCGTGCACCTGTCCGGCACTTTTAAATCTGACCCGAGGCAAACCCATGTGGCCTGTTCTCCCCCGTGCGTGGATCCTGTGCATCAACAGGATCAGAAAGCGTGTAATACTTTATTACGCACTACTTGTGCATGCCGGATTCATTAAAGTGTGTGTGTACAGGATGAAAAGCACGTGTTTGAGCCTTTGGGTGTGTTCGTTACAAGATCTGCTTGAGGCATGAAACCCGTCACACCCGAAAAACTTGGACAGGAATCACTTTTAATCAGATAACAGCACACACAGGGCTGTGAACTACAACCAGATCAGACATCATGATCAACACTTGTGTTTAGTGACAATAAGCTGACTGGAGGTTTCTACAGCTAGAAGTCCAAAAGCACTCATTTGTATTTTTATTTCATATAAATGTGCTGTTTAGAGACCTAAATATTCTTACACACATCATATACAGCAAAAAGACATATTTTGCCATAATTTCACAAATCTGAATTGAGATGAGTTTTAAATACATCATTAATATACTTATGTAGAGTAATAAATAATGCCCTTAATGTTGTAAAATGTTGATTTAGTGTAAAAATAAATAAATAAAAATACAACACGGATTAAATAATTTTAAATCCATAATAAAGATTTCGAAGCAACCTGAGAAACAAAGTGAGCAGAGAATCGAGGTTGCTCTTGAACGCTTCCCTCCAACCAAAACCACGAGGTTGTCTAGTTGTTGCTAGCCCACACGACTAACCTTATATTTCTCATTCGAAAACACTTCATTTCTACGTTTTTTACATCCTAAACCTTACATAATACCCTCCCAAAACCCTCCTTACATCTCATCACAACGCTCAAAGTGCGTTTAAACAATGTAAAATGGACGTCTTCGGTGTGCTTCTGGTCTTTTCTTTTCTCATGCTAGCTTTTACTTCAATTCCGAGGTCTGGTCCTAAATGGCGCGCGCCGCTTTTTTTGTAGGAGTGCACTAGATTGAATAACGTGCGGAACAGTAGGGAATCGGCGCACTCTATAGATTTCAACGTATTGGTTTAGAATGCGGCCCGAGTGTAGCTCAGCAACGGCGAGGTAGAGAAGGCCTTGTGGTTAGCCATGTCTGGTTTATTAGCAACAGGTTCACTTCAGGTAAACATTATAGGCATTATAAATAATTAATGAAGGTGAGGAGGTTAGCTTTAGGAGCTTAGCTTCTAAAGGAGTTGAGATGGAGAAGTGTTTTTATTGTTGTCTGGTTATGAAGAGTGCAGGAGGCGGTTGAGAACCTCATGGCTTAGGAGAAGATAAAGTGCATTAAAAACTAAACCTTTCCTCCGTGAGTAAACCCGCTCACCTTCTTTCTTTAGAGAAACAGGAGCACTGCTCTCTTCCTTCTCCTTCTTGTCGGGAAGAGGAGCTCTCCTCTCCTTCTGAGTCTCCTTCTTGGGCTGCTTGGCCGCCTGCGCAGCGCTCTTGGCGGCCCCGGGAGCGCCCGCGTCCTTCTTCTTGGTCTCGGCCTGCTTTAACAGCTCGAACGGATCCTCTTCATCATCAAATAGCTGGTCGAACCGATTGGTTACGACGCAGCCGAAACCTTCTTGCAGATGTCCGGGCATGATGGCGCCCCTTCAGCAGGATTCTCCTCCGATTCTACGAGGCTCGGTGCGAACTTCTCGCTGCTAGATGCCACAAGATGGCTGGAAAGGACCTTCGCTTCTCTTCCGGCGCGATAGACATCCGGGGCCTGGCGCGCGGAGCATCATGGGGGATGGAGTCAAGAAACACGAGAGGCCATGTGCGCGCGACCTCACTCACTCACTCTGCCTGTAGATTCAAGTTTCAGAGGTGCTTTATTGGCCTGACAAATATTTACATTCGTATTGCCAAAGCTTAGAAGTAAGTCACAGGTAAATAACAGGAGTATATAGTAAAAAAAAAAAAGTAATAATAAATAAATGTATATAAAATAAGAGTACAGACATTTAGTCAAAGATAAAGTGAATATTATAAAAAAGGAAACCATATATACATAATAATAATAATAATAATAATAGCAGTAATTATTCTATGCTGTATTTCTCTCTCTCTGACTTTCTCTCTCTTTTTTAAATGTAAAAAATATATATATTAATGCCAAAGCAGTAATAGATGGTAGATTACATTACAAATAACACTCATAAACATATTACACATCAAGTGAAAAACATGGTTGGGCAGAGCAGCTGGTTAGCTCTGCACCTCCAGGGTCCGGGTTCGATTCCCACCTCATGGTCTGCGTGCATGGAGTTTACATGTTCTCCCCGTGCTTGGTGGGTTTCCTCCAGGTTCTCCGGTTTCCTCCCACAGTCCAAAGACATGCAGATTATGCCAATTCTTCTTTGTCTTTCGGCTGTTCCCTTTCAGGGGTCACCACAGCGAATCATCTGCCTCCATCTAACCTTATCGTCTGCATCCTCTTCTCTCACACCAACTAACTTCATGTCCTCTCTCACTACATCCGTAAATCTCCTCTTTGGTCTTCCTCTAGACCTCCTGCCTGGCAGTTCCAACCTCAGCATCCGTCTACCGATATATTCA
>JAQQZT010000037.1:6945470-6957390 GCA_030068275.1 Clarias platycephalus | reverse complement strand
TCAGCTCTGCTACCTCTAGCTCTGCCTCCTGTCTTTTCTTCAGTGCCACTGTCTCTAAGCCGTAGAGCATCGCTGGTGTGTGTTTGTGTGTGTGTGATGTATTGGCACCCTGTCCAGGGTCTTTATAAGTCTCCTGGGATAGGCTCCAGGCCCTCCCAGAACCCTGTATACAGGATAAAGCAGTATAGATGATGAGTGAGTGAGTGAAAAGCATAGTATGTATCAATATTAACAACAACAAAAGCTATCAGTAACTGAACAGTAATTAAATTCTGACTAGAGTTAGGGTTAGGAATATTCAGGGTGTGTCTCACGCTGTGTCTCAATGTCTCTCAGGCTTTCACTCTCTGACACATATTTGTAGACAAGGCAGCAGTGGGGTGTTGTTCTGAAATCATCCTAATTTTTTCACTATCTGCCAATTTAGGAAAATTCTCTCTCTCTCTGTTAATATTATTAGTCCTCTTTATAGTGTTTAACACATACAGTAAGAGTGCAGTGGCTCAGGACAGTGGATTAGATGAAGAGCAAATACACACCTGTGTGAGGTGACTGCAGACAAGATAATAAAATACGCCATAAATACCTAGGACAATATCCTAGAAGTTGAGCCACAGCTCCTCCTTCGTGTTACCACTTCAATGTTTTGTTTCAATGATTTATTTTCCCCATTCTACAATACTTGAGATTTTAAAACTATGAAATAACACATATGGCATTGGATAGTTAAGTAACAACAACAACAGTCAGTTGTTATTTTAAGACATGGAGGTCAGCTGTTCTGAATAGTTCTAGCAAGAACAGTATTGTGTCAAGTGTATTTGCAAAACCCATCAAGCACCATGATGAAACTGGCTCTCATGAAGACCATCACAGAAAAGCAAGACCAAAAATTACTTAAGTTCATTTAAAGTTACCAGCCTCAGAAATCACCAATTAACAAACAGCACCTCAGATTAGAGCCGTTATGGATTTACAGAGCATAAGTAGCAGTAATACATCTCAATATCAAAGGAGAAAATAACAAAAGAAAGCTCACATGAATTTTCTGGTAGGAAACAAAAGGAAAGAAATTGGTAGAATAAACCATATTTATATTTTCATTTAAAGTAAATCAAATGTTTGACGTCACTACATCCATAAAGGCCCATTACAGATGTTTTTGCATCACACTAACCTCCTGAGGTGTATTTGCAGTAGGACAGCTCAGATAGCAGAATTTCTGCAAGCCTAATCATTATCCTTTAATATCACCCTGAAGCCTGAAGGAGAGCTCACCTCTGTAATATTCGCTCTCTAAACATGTCTAAAATGTCGAGTGTCATCACAGAGGCGATGATCGAGTCTTACGCCCTGATGATCTTGGTGATGGCGACGTTTTTCATCTACTTCTGTGGCATGGTCTGGGCGTTCTGCAACCCGAAGCTCAGCGGCGCAGAGGAGGAAGAAATCACCTTGGAGTGTGTGAGCGAGACGGGACAGAGTGACGGACTTTCGCTGGAGCTGTGTGTGAGGCATGGAGAGCTGAGACGCTGTGGAGCGTACACACCAGGTGGAGCGATGGTCGACCGCCCGGGGATGCCGGACACGCAGTCCTACAGCGGCTATGTCAATTACTTTTATGATGTGGATTAACTTAGACTCTTTCACATGTCAAGCAGTGACTCCTGAGGTAAGACATCATGTTAAGGACTGTATTGCCTTTTTATAGTATTCCTATTTATATTTATTTAACTTATTTTTATTGCTTTTTTTATCACTAGGTGACAGAGCTTCTACGTGTATCACACTTACTAAAAAGAAATCGGATCACCTCAAATTGGATCACCTTGGATCGTTCATGGATAACAGCTTCTTTATCATCGTATCATTAAATGTAGTGATGTGTGCCAACATTTTTACAAATTGCACTTTGTTCTGTCCTTTGATAAAAATCAATGCTAAGCGTCTCATTCGTTCCCCTAAATTGTGTCAGAGTGTTTTAGATAAAGTATCACTGTTTAAAGGATCCCTGCTCCAATTCTCTTACTCCCATGTGCTCTTCTGGGTTCTCCTGTTTCCTCCCTTATTCCCAACAACATGCCTGGTTACTCAAATTACTCTACCCCTTAGTGTGATTAAGAGTATGAATTAGTGATTGGTCGTTCATGAACGATTCGTTCTTTTTGAACGAATCTTTAACGTGACTCAGAAGAACGAGTAGTCTCTGAGAGTGATTCGTTCATTTCAAAAACCCCATAGGTTATGTACAGGAAACAGAATTGAGCGATTCTTTCTCAATGATTCTTCTACTCTGAGTCGTTCGTTCTTTTGTCACGTGACTCCCATAGACGCTATGCGGTGCAATAGATTCAAAAGAACGAACGACTCAGACTAGAAGATATAAGAGGTGAGCCACTCATTCTGTTTATTATAATATGTCCTGAGCAGCATTGTAATATTTTCATTACTGGAACTATAGACAAAATGTGTGTGTGTAGATGTATTGGGGGTCTGTTTATTGAAAATGTAACATTTTATTTTCAAAAGAACGAAATAAACAAAATGACAAAAAAAAAAAAAAAAGATTTGTTCATTTTCATGAAGGAGATTCAAAGAACCGAGTCACTAAAATGATTCAAACTTCCCATCACTAGTATGAATGTGTGTCATGGACCACTGTGGAGCTGGTAGGCTGTGACAAATGTCATGTTCTCATGCTATTTACATTATGTTAAATAAACTTGAACCCAAGTACTATTTACTCTTGTGTAGTCTTAACATTATGTAAAATCCCCTTGTGCTAGGATTTAAAAATGTCCGCCTTCACTAAACCCCTTAGTGAATGCTCCATCCAGATCTCTAGCTCTGGCTCGACTGATCTCTCGGAGCACAAGGAAGGCTCGCATCATGACTCTTCCGTCACTTTGGTGGTGGAATGAAATTCCTCTAGATGTCCGAACAGCTGAGTCACACAGTACATTTATTTACATGCACGATTAAATCGAGGTATGGTTATAGCTCGACTACGCCAATTAATTATTCTACTGTCCTTGTCCTATTATACAATTATTATATAACAGCAGGGGAACCAATTTACTGAGCGAAATATGTCCAGATCCGCTACGATAGGTGGCGATTTGCCCCCTTTCAGCTTGTTAGTATAGTGGAACCTCAGCTTATGGATGCTCTCCATAATTAAATTTCAATTTCAATAATAAGTATTGAAATTAGGCCAAAAAATTTGTAGCAGCATATGAACCATTTGCAATATAGAAACAAACGAACTGAACCGGTTCCAAACAAAACTAAGTTGCGCGTCTGTCTCTGCGCAATGTAGTGATGGCGATATGAAGCTTCGTGAATCTCTGAAGCCTGACAGCAAATAATCCTTCAAATAATAGATCTACGTATAATACTAAACAAAATATACATCAGGAATAACATTCAGAGCACCTAAAAAAAAAAACTTGGCCTTTACATCTGTCAATACATGACTGCAAGATTCAAATCATAGTTTATGGATTTCTCGACACACACTTCGAAGCAACGGCGCAGTACAGTATGTCCCATCACTAGCGCAATGTAGCCAGCGTTCGGTTCGGTGAGTACGTTTGTATGCCGATGCAAATTTATTTCAAAATTGCAATTCTTAAGGCCAAAATTTGTAAGGCAGGTCATTCGTATGCCAAGTTTCTGCTGTATCTGGGTGTGCTTGTCCAACATCGAGAAGTTTAATTGAATACAATTTCAGCTGGATTAACATGCTCACATTTATTTTACAAGTCCGGTTCTGGTAGGATTAACACAATCAGTCACAGTAACACGTCATGTAAAAGAAAAAGTCTTTAAATGACACCTAAAGACCTCCTGTACCTCCTTGCTCTTTAAAGGAATAGTTAAAAATTTTTCAAGTCGAAGGCTTGTGGATTTTGGCCCCAGTTACTGTCAGGAAATGGGGTGCAGGCATGGCGTAAGTGAAGATGAAGACGTTTAATAATGACCACAGAATCAGACATAGGAACGAAAACTAATGGAATTCTCTAAACATCAGTAAACAAGACATTGATACCCACAACAGACCAGATCACTTAACAGTGACAACAGGACAAAACAGATGCGAGAAAAAGACTAAAACAAGGCTATTTATACACAGACTAATCAAAAAAGTCAGAAACTAGACTCAGGGGAACACAATGACGATACTATGGTGCAATGTACTCTGGGAAATTAAGTCAAAGCATGAAAATGAAACACGAAACACGAGTCCACGGGCGCCAAAAGCCCTTCAGGGGTTTTCCCTGACTGGTACTTACATTATTCTCATAGTGTGGGTGACACACTTCACGATCAGTGTGGGAAATTTATAACCAAGATCTATTATAATCAGTGTTAGGGGATGTCACTTTTTAAAGTAACAAATTACATTAAAAAATTACTGTCTTTAAAAAGTAATCAGTTACATTACATCCTTACTTTCTGATAAAAGTAACTACTGTAGTTTGAGTACTTTTCCATTGCAGAAAATGAAAACTCCTTTGTGATTCCTCATGCATGTTGTTTTTTTTATACCTCAGATTTACTGTGCATGAAGAAACAACCTGTCATTCATCAAACTCTGTGTGTATCTCGGGTCCCTCTGGGGAAAAGCATCACATTTCAAGTTAAAAAAAATAAAGAACGTAGGGTGGTTTAAAGAATTTTATGAGAGGCAACTTCGACCCTCAAGACAAGAAAAGGGTTACATGCTTGATCCGGGTTGAGAGTAGACATTCAGTCATGCTTCTGAATATTGAATGATATTAATAAAAAAGCACAACTGACCCGAGACTTCATCATTTGCACTGTGGCGAACTAAACCTGACTAACAAGAAACTGATTTTGTGCAAAAAATCCAGAATGTAAGCCTTGAAATGCTTTACATACTGTACTCTACATACTGTACTTGATCTGGGCAGAAGGATGAACAAACACATCAGGGCAGCTGAATTCTGATCAGTCAGACGATGTTTGTATTGTATTCATTCATTTATTTATTTTTGGAAAGAGTCTCCAGTGTAAAAGTCAATCAACTTATACTGTATATATAATGTATCATTATGTTTTTTACTAGTGTAATAAAGTCATGGAACTACAGCAAATAATAGAAAGGAGGCGCATGGATTTAAAAAAATATTTTATTTTCTGAAAGTTTTAGTGAAATGGTTAAAAAGAAACCACATAAGGCACACACATACACGACATATTTTTATGCATAGTAATAACTAGAGATGGGGGATTCATTTATGCATCAAAATTCTTTAGTGTCGCAATTCATGTATCGACTCCAAAGTCGATTTTGTAATGTATACATTATATATGTTTGCATTTAAGGTGGTAAAAAAAAAAAAAAAATTGCAGTTCCTCTATAATCCTAGAGGTGGCACACTCTAACCCATCCACACACATTGGCAAGAAGCGCAGCCTGAGTGGTAGAAGCAAATCATTTACTGGGTTTGTTTAAAATTGTGACAAAATCCAAAGTAGAATTAATATTGAATCAGGATATTTAGGAAAAATGTGATATGAACAGAATTGCAATACAAGTCACATCAGCACCTAAGTGTTATCAATATACATGTGTGTGTGTGTGTGTGTGTGTGTGTGTAGTCAGTCAAAAATTGTGTACACACTTCAGAAAAAGAAAAACTTGTATAAATATTTTAATACTAAATTTATTGCTATACATTATATTTATAGATAATATTATAAGAATATGATAATGTTATTAATATTATATTAATATAATATACATCATACTATTTTTCTTTTCCTGATGCGTGTATAAATTTTTTGGCTGACTCGGTGTATATACACACTAGAGGTATGTTAATGTCAAAGCTTAAACACTTTATACTTGGTTTATTCATTTTGCATGTTCTACATCTTCATCTTTCAGTTTCTTTCTCACAGTTTTTTCCATTTCTAGAAGTTTCTTGTAGAGTGCTGCGGACATACCGTCATCGACATCCATCTGAAAACACATGAGCAAAAATATCATTTGACGAAATTGCGACAAATGTAAGAATATACAGTAACCCGAAGACTTTTCTTCAGTTTGGTCCTGTAATGATGACATTCCTTGTTTTAAAACTATAACGTAGCAGATGTGAAGGTGTAGATGATGTAGGATCCGATACGGGACCCACAAATCTGACCTTGCGAGGCTGTGTGTATTTGTTTCCCAGTCCCGAGGTTAAGCTGTAGTATTTGATCGCCGGATCCAGCGACTCCGGTTTCTGCTTGAACAGCCAAAACTGCGATACAAAGCGCACATGATACATGAGCACGGACATTTACAGGAAACTCAAAGAGCCTCGTAAGTCAAACTATAAATATAGACGAAGCTGTTTCTTGTGTGTCTCACATACCAAAGCCTCGGCTCCGTTATAAGGTGTGAGGGTGAAGGTGTTGGTGAAGATTCTTATCTGATGACAAGGGAGGAGGTTAAACATGCTGTTAGAGGAAATAAATCAACACAGTGACCGTTTATGATTTTGGTGTGGAATAAATACTGTATATAAATATAGATACATAACGATACATAAAGATATCGCATAAGCTTACCAGCCACATTATAGGCATGATAAGTGTCCAGAAGAAGGAGGGTAGGATGCCATATGTAAGGTTAGTCATCACCAATCCAGGGCAGATCACTGATGAGTACAGACCCTGGAGGACAGAAAATCTCAGTCTTAGTCAGTTGTCAGGGACGGCAGGTCGCGTCAGTGGGGAACAACATGAGCGAAGTGTGACAGTTTTACTACCAGGAGACTTGAACCCCTATTCACAAAGCCTGTTTATGGTTATTTAATCTGTAGTGCTTCATGAACAATGAACTGAAAGATCAGCTGAGATTGAGATTGATCAGCAGTAAACGTCTTTTTTTTTGTCGTTTTTTTTGGATTGCGTTTGGATAAGCGTTTAAGTGAACTTCTCTTAAACCAGCCAATCCCAGAGCATGAAGACGGGATTTAAAGACATCAGAGGGGGAAAAAAAAACAGTTAATTGTGGAGACGGCAAGCTCTTAGCAGAGCGCCGCATTTGTTACGTGATGTTCACACGTTCACACGCCACTGTTGTTTTAAAAGCAACGGTATACGCAGCGTTTCCAGCACATTCCGTATTCACTACGACATCGGCATGGCCCGAGAGGGTGTCTCACATGGAGGTAGACATTACGTCATGACTGAAAACAGCTTGCAGAGGATCACTGGGGTTTGGGTGGAAATGCTCCATAGTCAAACTAAACAAAATGTAACTGTTCAGACATTCAGCACTACTTAAGAAGGAAAATGGGTCAAAGCTGGTGAACTTTGGAAAATAGATGGCATCATAATAAAAAGCGACCCAAAGTTACACAGGAATCAGCCATAAACTTGGTTACATGTGGAAGTAAGAAAATGTCCGATTTTCTTTCAATAATCAATCAGCAAGGCCTGATCTGAACGCTTTGGAAATTTGTAAGAGTATCTAAAAGTGTGTTTTAGCAAAGAGACTCAAATACGTGAATAAACTGTGATGTTCTGTCAGCAGGAATGAGCTCAGCAAAGCATTGTGAGAAGCTTGTATAAGGTTCCCCAAAGAGTCTGATTCAAGTTAAAGCAAATTAATGATCTACGCCATTAAGAACCAGCATAAGGGATGTTAGAGATCACATGTCATTGACTGATTATTTGCTGTTAATAACTGATCTGATTCAAAACTAAATCGAATTTGTTTTGCCTTATGTTTTCATATCTACGTATTAAATTGTGCACCACAAGGGGGAGCACTTTCAGTCCTGGCAATGTGCAGTACTGAACAGTCTTTCCAGCTGCCTCGTTTTTTGAATGAGGAGTATTAAATTTTTTTTATAAAAATGTATTTTTGATTAATTTATTTGGGCTTCAAATTCTAATTTGTCTAGAAAAGTTTATATAAAACTTAACCTGAGGAAAAATGTGCGTCTTATTATTATTACATAATATTAAAATATAAACAATATTAAATAATTACTGTATATTATATTTTACTATATAATAATAAAAGTATTCAATGGTTAAGAAAAATGAAATTTGCAGCACTTATGAACATGTTAAATTTTGACCAACAAAAAATATGATATAGTAAATCTTATTATTTTGAAAGAATCACTTTTAGAAATTTGGAAGGTTGACACCCTAACTGACTTAACACAGGAAATGTATTGTAACAATATTTTAGGCAATCTGATTACTACCTGAATTTTCTCCATTACCAGATTACTTAAAATTAACCTTAAATCTGTTTTTATTCCTATAGTTATCAGTTGTTAGACATGTGGATATGTTGACTTCCAGTGTGGGAATTCGAAAACAGCAAAATAACAACATCCAGGATGAACTATATCAAGAACTGAAAGCCTCCTTAAGATGACTTTGCCGACTCGGACTCATTGCACTTCATTCACCTGGCTGTTATAATGGCGGTTCAGGGCCAGGCTGAGAAGGTCAGACGCGTATTTAGAGGAGCTGTACGGTTCTGAGCCTTGCTTGTGCTGCAGGTCTTCAAGACTGAAAGCTGAGCGGCGTGCGTTGCTAGACGAGGTCCAGATCACCAGAGAGCTGTGGCCTGGTTGGCATAACAGGGGCTCCAATTCCCGAACCTACAATGACGGAGAGAACTTTTGTCCAACACATGAACATGAACAGTCCGAAACAGGAACCAATGGTGATTGAGTTTGTTATATAGGTTATTTTTCAAAGTATAAATAATTTTATCAACATTAAACTTTTTCATGCACTTATGGGCCAATACGTCGAAACCATGCCTACTCTTTCTCTAAAGGAAATTAGTGCACCACCTAGGGCACTTAACCTCAACCCGTAACCTGAGCAAGATCTGCCAAATCCCATAAATGTAAATGTACAGAACATACGGCGAAAAACATAAACCCTCATGGTCGTGCACTCATGCTTTAGTGGAAAACCAACACTTCTGTCCCGCAGGCCGTCTCGCTGAATCCACTGCAACTTTAATGCTCACCTGAGCCAGAGTATCTTCATCACAATCTGGAGGGAAGCAGATCTGTAACTCTGCCTTAACCAGAATGGATAAGAACAGTTGGACAAAAGGAGGACGAAGGTGAGAATAATAAAGGATAAGCACTTATCCAGCGAGTCCAGCAGAAGGACGGTTTTTAAGTAAAACAACTTCAACCCCCTTATAGTCCTGACCTTGCTCCGAACCATTTTTACATGTTTGGGCCATTAAAGGAGTTCCTGGGAGGCCGGCGTGATGCAGACGTGAAGCATGCACGTGTGAAACGCTGAGATAAGTGCATTAGTGTAGCAGGGGATTATAGAGAGAGAAATAAAGGTCATTTTCACTCTCATAACTGCGATCCGTTATTCTGCACAATCAAAAGTCCTGGTTTGACTTGAACACCCCAGTGCATGAAATAAATAGTGAAAGTCAAACAGCCCTTTTCACTGTATGACAAATCTCGAATAAGGTTAAATGTCTAATCTACTGAAGACTACGCACCAGGAAGAAGTGGCCAAACAGGTTGGTAGCAAACACTTGCTGTAGGCCATCAGATGTGACGTTGTCTGTCTGCGTCAGGAGACCTTCTCCCGTAGAAAACATGTGGACTGCCTTACTGTGAGCAAATCACGATCATAAAATAATTAGAAAGGTTTTAGGCAGATACGTCTTTAATCTTCTATAACAGCAGCATTGATGTAACATGCATTTTTTGTTACATCATGTCCACATTACACCACCTTGTTTTTGATTATTTTCCTACAATCGCATGCCCCAAAAGTTCTTCTTATATATTGTAAAATTATAAGGCAATCATAGTATGCAACAATCTAATCAAATTATGCAATTTCCTCCTCAATATATTGCTTCCCTATTGCAGTGATGAACGTATCCAGAGAAAAGGATCTGTACCTGGAAAACAAGCCTTTATAGAGAGCCTTAAAGTCCAGCTGTGGACTTGGCATGATCCCAGCATTAAGGTAGATGTAGTCGAGCCTGTTGTATCTGTTCCAAAAAAAGAAGACCAGAATTAGTAACCGATCAAATGAACTGATTATACTAACGAGAACAACTTTTACCACCTCTGTCTGATCTCCTCGGCAGCTCTGAGGACAGAGCGCATACTGCCCACGTCTAGCCGAAGCAGAGAAACACGAGCTTCAGGATGAGAGACGAGTAAGGACTGACGGGCCGCCGCAGCCCTCTGCTCATTCCTGCAGGCCAGACAGAGCTGCAGCTGAACATCGTCGCTCAGGAGGCGCTCACACAGGGCCAGGCCTATTCCACTTTATACACACACACACACACACACACACACACACACACACACACACACACACACACACACACATGATGCTTCAAAAAATGTCATCACAAATATTAAAAGGCTAGCCTGTAAAAATGTGCACACTAGGACCGCCTTTAGTATGCATAGTATGCAACAAGATTCATCTCCATCCACTAATTTATGTTTAAGATCTTGCACATCCTAAAGACCTCTAATGGGTTTTCAGGACTCTGTGGTGGCCAATCAATGTGTGAAAATGATTCATGAGAAAAGTTTAGAATTTAAGCCTGATGAATCTTGCCATTGTCATCCTGGATTATGCCGGTGCCATCAAGAAAAAAAACTAAACAAAACTCAACATGTGATAATCTGGTCATTCAATGTATTCAAGTCATCAGCTGACTTCACTTTATTGCCACATGACGTTGCTGAGTCCAGACCAGACCAACTGAAGCAACCTCAGATCATAACACCGCCTCCAGAGGCTTGTACAGTGGACACTATGTGTGATAGATGTATCGATTCATGTGCTTCCCTTCGTAATATATATTAATCACTGCAGTAATTATCCAGTGACAGACTCTTCAGGGATTGCATGTTTAAATTTATTTTAGATATATATACAAAGGCTAAAGCTACGGAGAAATAATGAAATAGTTAAAAGTAATAGTTAGAAATAATTGTGCATTATTTATTTATTAAATAATGAATCAATGAAAGGTTTCCTTCACCAAAGTAGCTCTTAAAACCAAGAGCATTTTAGACATTTCTTTAAATATATGATGAACTGAATTTTTTTTTCATTTTATCCAACTATACAAACATGACCGAGCAAAAAAAAAAAAAAAAAAAAAAGGGTCACACAGGCAAAGAAATAGCAAAGAATCACATGATCACATGTTTTTATGGTTGTTTTAGTTTGTTTTTACGACAAACATACTTTTTTTTTTTTTAAAGGGTTCAACATTTTTATGACATCATTCCCATATTCTGGTAGTGGTAATTATAACATTATATTATATTATATTATATTATAAAAGTAATGATAAATAAATGCAGTTTTAATTTAACACATACATGCTCTACAATTATATTTAAAATTATTTTAACTATTATAATACAAGTAGTTTATGATACAGTAATGTAATTATAATTTTTATTACTTCATATAATAAAAATAAAATATCAGTGAAAGGTTTCCTTTACTATATTAAATACAAACTTTTAACTAGTAATAAATAAATCACACACATATTACACACACATTTACATACATATATTTACATATGTAAATAATAGTCATAATTGATTTTCAATTTTATGCTAAGTTTTTAAGTCCGTCATTGGTGTTACTCATTTTATAATCATAATTTTCAAAAAAGTGGACATTAAAAATGATTGCATCTAATAATTCATTGATTTAGACATCATTGAAAACTATGTGGTGTTACACATGGAAGTCACACTGTAAATAGTTATGATTTTTCTCTAAATTACAATTATTCTAACTCTATTAGAATTTTATATACACACACACATATATATATATATATATATATATATATATATATACACAGTCTATCTATATATATATATATATATCTATA
>JAQQZT010000037.1:6881846-6894190 GCA_030068275.1 Clarias platycephalus | reverse complement strand
GTCCAGAGCTGTCCATTTACTTTTGGTTGCAATAAACTTTTTTGCTCTTTCAATATTCTAGTAGTTATTGACTTTTTTGTTTGGAAAATTGGCATAGTTCACCACAAATTTGCCACGACATACCAATGCCAGATTTTTTTTGTGGTATCGGCAGCATTTACGATACTAGTATCGGAATCAGAACAACCATATATATAACTATAATATTTAGGGGTCCAAGCACCGAAAACACAGCCCTGTAGTGGTTCTTCTTCTTCTCCTTCTTCTTCTTTTTACTATTATTATTAATATTATTATACTTGCATTATATATGTCTCATATCAGAACATAAACTTTTCAAATATACCATTTTTTATACTTTTTATATACTATAGGGCTACATAAGCTTTTCAAGGTCTTTCTATAGTCAAGGAAGCATTTTTGTCCTATAAGTGATGTAGTTTATATTGTTATCTGGTAGAACATTCCTAAGCATTCGTGATATACTGTATATATAGAATTAGGATTTTTCACAGTCCCAGTTTAAAAGTGCTTTCATAAGAATTCACCAGTAATGACCTAAGAAAACTGATGATGGCAAAGAAGGGTCATGAGTCAGCTAAGGTTATTTCAGCTATGGTTTCTGTTGCCAAGTAGGTTTAAGACCACTCCGTAACGGTAAAATATAAATGATGTGTCTTAGTGAAACTAGGTGGTGCTATGATTAAAGGACACCTAAAAATGAAAATTAAATTCTCTCACATAAAAGCAGTTCCATATATCAGAATTATAATATTTTTATATGTAATTATATATAAAATATGTTGACAATCATAGCGTGACAATTATTTATAGTACCTGGTCTGAGTATCAAATTTTCTAATTCAATTCAAAAGCTTGTATTTAAATTTAAATTGGTAAAATCTTACCAAATTGGAGGTTTTGAGATACAAAAACGAGATTAAAAAAAAAGAGTAGCTCCTCTCGCCTAAATCTATTGTTCCAAGTTTTACCAAGACATCTCTTAAAGCACACTGTATAATTATTGCAATGATGAAAAATCTGAAAAATGTCCTGAGAATGGTGGATGAAGATGATAATTTGAGTCAAACGGATGGATTCGCAGCTCCTTTGTGTGTGACATCACTAAGGTTATGTAACAGTCTGTAAAGAAAAGCAATCAAAAGCAATATACAGTAAAGCACTTCATTACTCGGAGTTCGAAAAGATTCAGCGTTCTCAGATAAGAGTTCTTTATTTGTTAAGGTTGCATCGTGTCAGGATGCGGTGTCAATCGAGTAGGAGTTTGCTCTGTTATCCACTATTTTAGCCTGCCATGCAATCAGCATTTCGTCCAGAGAAGCGACTCAGTGTGAACGAAAGGCACAAACAATGCAAAAGGGGAAAAAAGAATTTCTGTAGTCATGAATAAACAGATAAAAAAGTATACAAAACTAAATTCTTTCTTTATTGCCCCAAATCAAATGCAATGGAAATCCCAGTTTTGCACAAGAAAAATAAACATATAAAAAAACAAGACTTTTCAAGACTTTAATCAAACTTACTTTTTTTTGTTTTAATCCTGCTTCTTTTAAACCATTTGTCCGGTGAGATGTTAATTCCAGCCAGTGAGAAAGAAAAGCAAAGTAAAATCCCAACTGTTCCTTTCTCTCTGTACTCACTTAGACCTCATATCCAGGCACACTGAGCTGATGTAAGACAACTCAAGAGTGAGAGACAGGAGAGAGAAAAAGCAGGAGAGAGACAGAGAGAGAGAGGGAGAGAGAGAGGGAGAGAGAGAGGGGAAAACTAACATTCTGAGGATTCTTGGGTACTCGCCAAAGTCCCAGAATTCCTTATGCTATACAGAAGGTTTCAATTAAGTCTGACTCCAGTGGCCAATCACAGAACCTTTTTTTTTTTTTTTTCCTTGACTGTATTTTGATGGTTTAAGCAAATACTGAAAAGAGCATAACTCTCAATGCACAAAGTGTTTACAGAGAACAGTAGGGAGGGCTGTGAATTCCTTCCAGTTTCGCCTATTAGTCGTCGCTGCTATTCTGTGGAAGGTTAGCCGTGCTTTTACATAAAAAAACTAGATGGAGTTAGTGTTAAAAAAAAAAAAAAAAAAAAGAGAAAATTCATACTGTTTTCTTTCCATTCATATTTTCAATGCAATTGAATTGTCAATGATCATTAAAGGTGGCTTAGTGGTTAGCACTATCGCCTTGCATCTCCAGGTCCTGGGTTCGATTGCCGTGTCAGATCTGTGTACATGGAGTTTGCCGTTCTCAGATTGTGTGTGAATGTTGACCCATGGTCCTACCACGGTCATAAAAAAAAGGGAATAAATGCAATGGTCACCATTGGTCTCCACGGTCCCTTTTTGGAGGTTCCTGGATGGATGGATAAATGGAATGATCATTAAAGTGGATCTAAACCTACATCTGGATTTCTGAAAATGTCGGAAACCTTCTACTAAGGGGAAGCTCAGTGGTTAAGGCATCGAACTACAGTCTGGAAGGTCCTAGGTTTGAACCCCTCCGCCACCACGTTGCCCCTGTTGGACCCTTGAGCAAGGCCCTTCCCCCTCAACCACTCAGATGTTTAATGAGATAAAAATGTAAGTTGCTCTGGATAATGTATAATACTGAAATGTAAATGTTGTAGCACCGATCATGATTTATTCCCATTGCCCATTCTTCAACAGTCCAGTTTCGGTGGTTCTGGACTCACTGTAGGCTCGGGTGCGTGTTTACGCCTGACAGGAATAGAGCCCGATATGCTCTTCTGTTGATTTATTGCCATCGAGCATTCTGAGATGCTTTTCTGCTTACTGTGGCTGTACAAATGGATTATTTAAAAATAACTTTAGCCTATTAGTTTAAAACATCCTGGGTTATTTCCTCTGATCTAAGATACCGACCGTGTGCCAACAAGACATTCCCCGCATCATTACATCATCGCCACCAACTGGCTGAACTGAACGTGAGTTATGTTGGGTTCATAGATTTCATTCGCGCAGTTACATCAAAGTCTGAACATTTAATCTGCTTGCTGGAGCAGAAATAGAGATTCATTAACAAGGCATTTGACCACAGGTATGCAGCTCAGTGGACGCTTTTCGTCTCTCACACCACATCATGTAAACCGTTGTACGAAAAATCGGTGTAACAAAAAGTTGATTATTTACCAAAAGCAGCATGCCCTAAAGTGTTCTATTAGTCTTATACATAGGGCAATAATACAAGCCTAATAATAAACAAATAATAATAATAAAGTGTTAATTAACGATGAAAAACTTTCTGGTGAAACCTTTTTGTTTTTGTCTTTCCTTTGTCGATCACAGTGACAACAGACAGTCTGTTAGCTCCCTCTGTGATCGCAACAGTACGAGTAGAGTGGTTTATTGGCTTCATGAGTCTTAGAGGGTGCATGTTTAAACTTTTTTTTCCCTGGCAGGTTAGTAGGAAGGAGAGAGCTGATTGGTGGGAAAAATTAGGGAAACAAAAACAACCCATCCACATTTACAGTATGCGCAAGTGTCCAGCAATGGAAGCTTGGATGTTCTGGGACTTGAACCCCCAACCTGATCAGTAATATGGAGCATTAACAACCATAAACCACACTGCCCTGATAGTGTTAAAAAAAAAAAAGGCATTTTAATTACGTATGAAATGTAAGTTTCTATTACAGATGTTGCAGAATGATTGTAACAGCTAAACGCAGTCCTACTGTAGTAAAATAATCTAAAAGATAATGTAAAGAGCAGCGTCAGGGCTAATTCTTTTCAATCTAAGGACAATGGATCAGGAAGTGGTTGTAAATGTTTAGAAGCAACATACTGAACCATCTCTTAGTTGGATCTTCTGTCTGGTTCCGTTGTGGTATATTGGCTAGCATGTGGTGCTCTCACTACCGCGGCCTGGGTTCCTTTCCTGATCAGGGAACCACTGTCAGCCATTGGTGGGTTGTATCAGCCAGTACACCCCTAGTGCTGGTCCAAAGTGTGGAAAAATTGCTAAAAGGTCCGGTCATGAAGGGCAACTTGGGATCTGTTTTTGCAAACCCTGAAAATGGATGAACAAAAAAATGGGGTTCTTGTCTAATTATATGGAACATTTATGGAACTCCCAAATGAGATTCCTACTCTGTGGTGGAAATTCATTTGTAAAATGAGAAACCATTATCAGCTCCTGAAAGTGCACATGTACATATTTTATTCAATCAGTAATTACTCATGATGCCAGGTAACCACCTCTACCCTAGTAACCAGGCCCTACCGCAAAGTGCTATGAAGGCAAGGACTGAGGGTGAACAAGCCTTTATTTGTCACCCATATGGTGCCCCAAGAGCAGTCACGGTTAAGGGTCTTGTTCAATCTCCCAAAAGTGACAGCTTGTTGGAGGTTGGGCTTGAACTACCAACCAGATGATTAGTAATCTAGATGGTTTCCTCCAGGTACTCTGGGTTCCTCCCACAGTCTAAAGACATGAACATTAGGTTAATTGGTGTTCCTGTAAATTGGTACCTCACCTAGGGTGCACCCCAACAACTCATGCCCTATGTAAGTCTCCCCCGGATAGGCTCCAAAAATGTAAAGAAAAAAATATATATATACTGGAGCAGATGCTGTTGTGGGAAATTTATGCACAACTTTTCACCAATCAGACTCAAGAATTCAACAGAGCTTTGGAATTACACAGAATAAGACAAGTTTATAAATGGATGTATTTTTCATGGCTGTAAGAATGACTGCAAGAGAAGAGCAACGATGGAGAGGAAAAGGGAAGGTGAAGGAGACAGAAGCAAAGACAGAGAGAGAGAGAGAGAGAGAGTCTATGGGTGCACTTTTCCGAAATGGCTGTAGTGTGGTGGTGGTGGTGGTGGTTATGTAATCACCGGCCAATCATAACCTCCCTCATAAACCCGGGCTGGAAAATCTTATTCCACTGAGCCACAGTCAGCGGCTCATATGCAAAAAAATCATACCTGTCAAACACCTACGTGCACACACACACACACACGCATTTGTTTTATAATCTTTGTCAAGACTTTCTACTGATATAATTACTAATATTACCAACTACTGAAAGTTTACACTTAACCTTTAATTTATTCTCAGCAACTATTTGCTAAAAAGCAGAGACCATTGTTGAAACTAGTGATGGAAACTTTTCATCATTTTAGTGACTCGGTTCTTTGAATCTCGTTCATCAAAATAAACGAATCTTTTTTTGAAGCATTTAGTTCATTTCGTTCTTTTGATCAGAAATTAAATAAAATGTTGCATTTTCAATAAACAGACCCCCAATACGTCCAGTTATGAAAATATTACAATGCAGCTCAGGACATATTATAATAAACAGAATGAGTAGCTCACCTCTTATATCTTCTAGTCCGAGTCGTTCGTTCTTTTGTATCTATTGCACCTCATAGCGTCTATGGGAATCACGTGACAAAGGAACGAACGACTCGGAACAAAGACTAAAAGGTAACACTCCTCATTTCTGTTTCCTGTACAGAACCTACGTATGAAGGGTTAGTGATGCTTTGCGTGAACGAATCACTCTCTAAGACTACTCGCTCTTCTGAGTCACGATGACGTTCATGAACGACCCATCACTAGTTGGAACTAGTCAAATGTTGTCACAAGGTCTAAACTGTCGTACACTATATTTTATTCGCATCTCTTCAGGGAAATAACAGTACATATCCCAGAGCCGTTAGGTGTGATTAGGTGTGTCTTCATGTTATACTTATTATGCTATCTTGTATAACACATTGTTTAGTAATTATAATTTGGGCATTTGGTGAAAATTTGCCATGAAAAAAACATGGCATGATGTGAGATGACACACGCCATGGCACAATATTATATCATTCCTATGTTCCATCATGGTTACTAAAGTATATCGAATCCATAGTAGGAAAAGGGGTCATGCAAGAAAATATTATATTATATAATATTTTATCATTATATTATATTATACAATATCTAAAAAAGAAATTATCTTTCTGTATTTCCATCACAGGCGTCACAGTGTGTCAGCAGGCAGCGTCATCATTAACGTTTATGTCCTCAATGTATGTAACAGTAGGTAAAACCCTATATCAGACTGCAGAGTGACTACAGTGACGACGCATATGCCAGGCAAAAGTAAAGGGTGCCCTAACATCGGAGCAAGGTGTACCCCGCCTCGTGCCCTAAGTCTCCTGGGATAGGCTCCAGGACCCCCTCGGACCTGTATACAGAATAAAGCGGTCTAGGTGACGAGTGAGTGTGTTATATTTTATTATACAAGTATAAATCAATCATATTATATATTACATTACATTACAGGCAGTGGTAACTCAGTCTGTTAAATCTTTGGGTGCTGATCAGAAGGTCGTCAGTTCAAGCCCCAGCTCCGCTAAATTGTGCCCTTGCACAAGGCCCTTAACCCTGTCTACTTTTTACGGGTGCCAAGTCATGGCTAACCCTGTGCTCCGACCCCAGGTTCATACACGCTGGTAAGTTCACTGCTATTATAGGCAGGAATACTAGCAGGCTGATGGAGAGAGAGAGAGATAATGAATGTAAAGCCCATCGGACTAAAGACAGGAAGAGATTCACTTAATAGAAATAAACCAGCATGCACACACACACACACACAATCTCTTGCTCGCTCGCGAGTGTTATTTCCAGGTCATTGTATATGATTTGCACAAATGAAGACAGGAAGTCATTTCATAGTGTGTTCAGAGAGTATTTATTCTTTTCTTTTGTTATTATTATTGTTGAAAATATTGACCACGTTATTACAGTATCTCTCTTAGAACTTTGAACTTGAATCGCCCCATTGTTCATTAAAATCTTCATTTATCTTCAATAAATCTATGAATCGTGTGTAGCGCTCCAGAGGGCAGAGCATCGTGGTTTAAAAAAAAAAAAGAAAAAAAGACAGAAGGTGTAGAATGTAATATACCGAGCATCCACTAGTGAATCTGAATGTCTCATTGTCCTGAGGAATTTCTACCTGTTACACAGTATGAATGATTGTTGGATTTAAAAAAAAAAGAAAAAAAAAAGGCCCTGGTGCCGAACATCAACATTAACCCATGTACCATTTTGATTCGATTATACGACTTGACATTCATTCTTTCATTCATAGTAAACACATTCGTATAAATTACATATGAACCACGACTAGCATGCATGTTCACATTCTAGGAAAAAAACAAAAACAAAAAAAAAAAACAAGCATTCATATAAAAATAGGTTTTGCAAAATAAATAGATTGTTTTGGATTACAGGAGGCCAGTGAAGACCTCGTTCCTTCATTTTATTGCACTAGAATGTCACATTTCCTCCCAGCCTGATAGGAAGAGGGAGGCAGGAGGAGTAAACGGCTTCTCTATTGGTTTGCATGCAGCTTAAATTCCGTTTTTCACGTGTTCATGGATTCCAGTCTCATCGATGATCAACGCTGGGTGGAAATCTTTACCCTGCACCAGTTTCTCCAGTCCCTGCGCACAAACAAAACAAAACAAAAACATAGTTCACGGTTAGTAACTTGCACAGATTTGAAGCCCTGAAACTCCCATGATGCACCTAGACTGAAGGTGACCGTGGACTGATGTAGTACGTCCTTCACAAGGTGCTGCTTCCCCCGACTAAACTTCCCTCGACTAAACGCCACCATTCGGAACATCCTGCGTGCGTTACCATGGTAACATAAGCCCCTCGGATACCGCTCACTGCTGCCGTAAAAATTTAACACTACGGACATTAAATATTGAATATTTATTGAAAAAAAAAAAAAAGTTGATACCATTATAAAATATACCATTGAAACGTGTTTATCTTGTAAATAAATGATTGATTAATTATAACAATAATAATAATAATTGATTAAAGTACAGAGATACTAGCCTATATAATACTAAGGATTTCCTGATCCAATTAAAATGTAAATTTTTGTGTCCTGTTAATATAATGTCCTTCTCGATAATAATAATAATAAATATATAAAAAAAATTTCGAGCTTCATTTTTTTCACACTCCAGCGAGACGCAATGACTTATGGGACATTTTTCATTCCCTTTTCTGGTGAAGTGAAGACCTGTTGTTCACTCGCTCCCTACACCGTTCGCAGTTCCACTTGAACTGAACATTTTCGCTCCCTGCGGTTTGGAATCACACTTAACATGGCTGAACCTTTTTTTTTTTTATCGTGCCGTTGGGCGAGTGATCGACTTAAGATCTAAAGGTCCCTGGTTCGATCCTGGGTTTCAGCAGCTCGAGGTGTTGGAAACCTTTCACGCATTTCACTGTGTAAAATCTGAACTTTATCATTCTGTTTATAATAATGATTATTTTAGATATAAATAATGATTTTTTTTGTTTTTGTTTTACCTCTCCTCCGTAGGACACGAGTGGAGAGATCTCACATTTGATTGGCTGGTCAGTTCCATCCTTCAGACTGCAAAAAAAAAAAACAGAGCATTAAAATCATTCAAATTAAAGGAAAGAAGAGGAAAAACAAAGTTTAGTAAGTAAATAGGTGAAGGAATCACGGAGATCTGTTCAGGCCGTCTATAAAAGGGTTGGTTATTAGAAAGCCCATTGCACTCGTGACTGAGCGAATGGTTGAGTATCAGTATTACGGGTGGACAAAACATTCGTTCAAAACACGGTACGCTGTCCTGTCTGATGTGATCCAAGTAAGCACTAGCAAAGTCTAAGAACTAACAACTAACAAGCTACTGTAGGAGTTGTGGTGTTTGTGATGGTATTTTGCTTGTTGGCCTTGAATTCAAGCTTTCGTTTTTCATAGGTATCCCAATGAACCTGCTTACCTTCTACTCCTACTACTTAAAAAAAAAAAAAAAAGCCCAAATATATGCAATTTTCTTATAATGAGCTCGAACTAATGATGTGTCCACCCGTGGATATTGAAGAGATTACCAGAAGAACACTGATTTGACATAATCCAAAGAATGCAATTCCTGTCATCCAACTCTACTGGTGATTAAAAACAAGAGTTCTTTTCACTTGCCGTCATTAAGTGGTTAAAAGGTTTAGGAAAGAGAACTTAATTAAGAGCCAGATTGTACCATTTTGTTATGGTAGCGAATGAGCCGTGCCAACACCGTATGCGAAGCATGCCCGGCGCCCTCTCCCCAACATGCGCCCTCGCCTTCTGCCCGTTAGCGTCTACCGTCGGCATGAGAACAAGTCGCGGGACAGTAGGCCGAGAATACCAACCTTCACCGCGCACCGGGAGAGCCGAACTCTCCCCACCTCCTGAGCTGGATTCTCGATCACCTACTGGTTGTTAAACTAGTAAGGGAGAAGCGAAAAAGCCCCATCACCATGCACTACTATAGAACCACAGAAATAGTTACTTCTTGCGGCCATCAGCTGTGTGTGCCCCTGCTGGTCCATGTCTAGAAATGTTACAAAGGAAATAAAAGTGTGAAACGAGTGGGCTGGGCTGTGAAACCCTGCGCATACAGTGAGCACAGAGCAAATGCAGCATTCAGATCCGTCGTGCCCTCCTCGGGGCCCAACACACGACCCTGAGGAACACGGAGCAACTGTGCAACATGCGTGTATTTGTTTGGTTGTGGCAACAATAGTTATGTATTTCTTTGTTTGTTGTCCAAAATGTTTGTATTTATTTGTTGTTCAAAATGTTTGTATTTGTTTATTTGTTGTACAATTAATTTGTATTTGTTTATTTTTTTGTATAAATTATGTTTTATTTGTTGTTCAAAATGTTTGTACCTGTTTATTTGTTGTAAAATATATGTTTGTATTTATTTGTTGTCCAAAATGTTTGTGTTTGCTTGATCATTGTCCAAAATGTGTTTGTTAATCTGTCATCGAAAATGTTTGTATTTGTTTATTTGTGGTCTAAAATGTTTGTATATTTGTTTATTTGCTGGACAATGAATCCGTCTTTGTAAATTTGATCTGCAAAAGACTTTTTTTTGTACAATGAATTTGTATCTGTTTATATTTTATATAAATAAATTGTATGTTTTATTTGTTGTTCAAAATGCATTTGTTTATTTGTTATCCAAAATGTTTATACTTGTTTATTTGTTGTAAAGTATGTTTGTATTTGTTTATTTATTGTGCAAAAACCTTGCATTTGTTTGTTTGTTGTCCAAAATGTTTGTATTTGATAATTTGTTGGCCAACAGTCTTATATTTATTTGTTATATCTGTTGTCCAAAATGTTTGTATTTGCTTGTTTGTTGTCCAAAATGTGTTTGTTCAGTCATTCATAATGTTTGTATATGTTGTCGAAAATGTTTGTATTTGTTTATTTGTTGTCAAATGTTTGTTGCTCTCTCTGTGTGTAAATAAGAGCCCGTCGCTCACCTGGGTATAGCAGGCACGCGGGTTCCGTTCTCATCGATGAAGTGCCCGCCTGCGTTGAGGATCCAGCGGTGGTGCAGGGACATGAGGGACTGGCGTGCGGTCGTGGGATTGTCCTTCCCGTCCTGACTGTCTGCATTCTTCAGCGGAGAAAACTCGTCCTCTCTCAAAACCTCGTACACCACGAACCTCCTGAAACCCAGACGCGTACAGGACACGTGATGCAACACGTGATGTTGGAGTGTACACTTCAAACACACCACTTCATAGAAATGTTACAGATGCTGTTACAGATGTGAGTGGCGTCGATGCAGTACTGCGCCCGCTCCAGGAAGTTTCTATTTATATTGAAACAGTATAGAGGTCGACATGCATGTTAGTTTTTCCTAGAGTGTTTCTAAAGCATTTCTCCCAGCAGGCTTTTCTTAGACTCAGACAGGGTGCAGAGGAAAGAAGAAAAAAAAAAAAAAAGAACCTGATGGAAGAAAAAACAGGCACTAACTTGGCAAACTGGAAGATGTCGAACACAAATTTTTCCATCTTGATTCCGTTGGGTTTGTCGGGGTTGACCTGCTCGCCTCGTGCGTCCACGTAGGGGATTTTCTTCCGAGCCACATGGTGCTGTAGCTGAGGCTCATGGGTGCTGAAAGACAGAGTGCGGAAAAGGCGAAAAAGAAAGATAAATACGGGGAAAGAGAAACATGTTCGTTCTATTAGAAAATCCTATGAATTACACTGAGAGCGAGCGCGGGCCTGGAGAAACCATCACGGGTTTAAAATACCAGACTGAAAGTGCAGATGTTCCTTTCTCGCCTTTACCTCATACTTTCAGTCCGTTCTGTCCTGCGTAGTGTTTAAAAGGTGGCTGGAAACTCCAGATTTATTTTTAAGCTCGCGCTTATTTCAGGTGACGTTAACAAAAGAAAGAGCGGAACAGAGCGGCGTGCGGTACGGTGCCGAAACAACTCACTTGACGACGGCTTTGAGGAAGGGAAGGGAGAAGAAATGATTCGCCACGTTGCCGGCGTTGAACATGAGCCGACCGTCCGCGGCGCGCTTCTGGGCCGTCGCTATGGTGATCTCGCTGTACTCCACTACTTGGTACTGTCCGTCGACCTTACAGACCACGCCCACTGCCTCGGTCGGGTTGGTTTTGTCCACCACCTGCAGAAGGAGAAATAACCAGGGGTGAGCCACGAGAACGCGGAGCAGGACGGAGTGGGTTAAATGGTGGAGCGAGCATCACTCTCTCTCTCTCTCTGGTCACTTTTATTGAGGCTACAGTGTTCTTTGATTAGAAATTCCATCTTGTTCTGTCCATGCCTGGAGCCTGCATTAATTAAAACAAGGTTAAAAGACATGGAAGAAAAGAAGAGAAAAAAAAACATAATCCTTCTGGGAGTCACAAATTACAAGTTGTTGGTTGATGACGGGTTCGCGAGCTGAAGGCTGAAGCCGCGCAAACTGCAGGGTTTCGACATTACAAAGGGTGGGTGGGTTCGGGTCATAAACTCGCTGTTTAATTACCAGTCCAGGTCTGACTCACCGAGATTTTAAACTCTGAACTTTTGAATTTGCCCACAGTTTCACAGCCGTTCATGTTTTTATTTCACCAGAAACCTTAACATGATGGTCAACAGTACTGTTTCGTGCTCCTTCCTCATGAAAAAACACGGCGGGCTTTTTTATTTTCCCAGATTTTCAAGGGAATTTCAAAAACACTTGAAAAATATTAGCACGAGAATATACAAAGAACATTTAAAAAGTCATTTAAGGTCATGCTGAGGTCATACGAAAAGACAAGTGGTTTAAAACCTTAGCGTTTTGATATATAACATGTCTGGACTCACTCACCCACCCACCCACTCACCCACCCACTCACCCACCCACCCACTCACCCACCCACTCACCCACCCACTCACCCACCCACCCACCCACTCACCCACTCACCCACCCACCCACCCACCCACTCACCCACCCACCCACTCACCCA
>JAQQZT010000037.1:6843956-6855040 GCA_030068275.1 Clarias platycephalus | reverse complement strand
GTCTTGAGTCTACTTTTGAACTGGGAAACCGTGTCTGCTCCCCGAACACTGTCTGGAAGGCTATTCCAAAGCTTTGGTGCTAAATATGAAAATGCCCTACCCCCTGTGATATATATATCACAGAGTTATATAAGTGATATTTAACTCTTTCTTTGCTACGAGCTCAGTCCCTGGCAAAGTCTAAGTGCAGACAGTTTAACATGGTTATCAATTTATTGAGCGGTGTTCAAGTCAAACCGGGAACATTTGATTCTGCAGAATAAGAGAACACAGTTATGAGAGTAAAAACTGCCTTTATTTCTCTATATAATCCCCTGTTACACTAATACACATATCGCAGCGTTTCACTAGTGCTTGGACACCATCAAGGTAGAAAGTTCTCTCAATATGACAGAGTCATAATTGGACATCTGAAACACTGGCCTCCCAGGAACTCCTTTAATGTCCCGAACATGTGGGAATGACTTGGATTGAGGTCTGTACAGGGGGTGTGGCGATAACACAGATAGATGCGTCTCTCACACAAGTTGGTGACAAAATTTTGGAAACGTTTGCACCCTTTAAATGTTTTACTCCGGCTAAAAGTTTGATCGCCGTGTTGTGCTTGAAGTCTTCTGTAAATGTTAATCGTTTTTACGCAAACATTAAACAAACACGTTTCGAAAATCATGTTAGAGCATTAATTTGATTGAACTGAATGAATCTTGAAAATCACGCAGCATTAATGTGAACGCCTTTGATCTGAATCAATGATTTGAGAGGTGAAGACATACTTGCATAAATGCTCAGACTCAGCGCTCAGGGTTGCCGAGCAGCGATCTCGTTTTCCACAAGGAAACAAACAAAGAAAAGAAGGCGCGTCTTGGTTTTTGGTTATGTCACACCAGTTTAGGACAGGACAAACACTTTCCAAAAATAGCTACATAAATGACAGGAGACGCCAAAAGGTGTGCCTACCTAAGCATCTGTCCCCTGACGGAGCTCTTTGGTTTATTTATTTTCATTTTTAGCAAGTATGAATGAGTCAGTATGGTTTTTAGCTGAAAAAGAGTGAGTGGAATGTGATGCACTAGAGCATGTTAGTCAAGATCGTCCACATCAAACATGCGTGATCCTGCCTATTCTCGTAATCTTGCATCTATGTTGACTGTTATTTTTGGGTTTATAGTTTGCGGGGGCTGTTATAGCAATGTATTTTTCTCTTCTTTTTTTTTTTTTTAATGATGTCAAATAGGCACCTCTGGATTGGTTTTGTCGTTTTCATTTTAAGAGAGACAAATGCAGCTAGAGAAGGGGCGAGTGTATAGCTGTTGTAATGCAAGTGATAACAGGAGCACGTTTTGAAAATGTTCCACAATATTAAACTTAATTGAAGAGTACGGCATGTTGTTCTCTACTGAATAAAAGTGATATTTGTTTGGGCAAATTATCTGTGATACAAGAGGAACACAACACGTCACCATGCCCTGATGATTTTCCCATCATAGCACACCCTAATGTTGTGTGCCGCTTACTTATCACATGCTCCGAGTGCCTCATCAAGGCATCTGCCGTGCCCGTTCTTTAAGTTTCGAGGAAGTGAACAAGGAAATGAGCTCATCAGTTCTCTGGAACAGCTTTAAGTTCTTAGTAACCAGCCCTTAATTAAGATAATATTCTGATTGCATTACACCGTATTGAGGAAATGGCAACCAATCTCTATATGTGTGTGTATGAGAAATTGATGCGGAATAGAGGTAGTGTGAGAGTGTAGGTGTATGTAAGTGTGACATCAAGAAAGCAGCTTTCTTAATACACATCCATTAGTTCATCAGAATTATTTGCCCCCCTCAACCCACCCAACAGGAAGCTTCAAATCCGCACCGTGGACATGTTGTTGCGATTGAGATTTTATGTAATACATTTATACCAGTCTTGGTATTAAATGTAAATATAAATATGCAGAGCTAATTAGCCATGGTAGCACTTTTAGCTTTTATTTGTATTTTTATTGATTTTTTTTTTTTGCGTGTATCACAGCTCCAAAGTCCTTCAGGATCAGAAAGCACAAATAAACGCATCGCTGCCTACTCGGGTAAAGTCCACGCTTTGTAAAAATGCAGCAGAAATGTTTCTGTGATTATGGACTGAGCCGCTGAGTGAGCGGATTGGTAGGGAATATTTAAGGAAATGTAGGAAATTTATATAAGGTAGGAATATTTGTGTGAATTTATATACAGTAGATGTAGAAAAGCAGGTTTAGAAGCAGGTCACTTTAACACTTTTGTCCAAAATGTCCAAGTATAAAATGTCCTCAACAAATATTTCCACCCTTTGTAAAGAATAGTGAAAAGGGCTAAGAAAAAAATCCAGTCGCTTCATTGCGGTAAAAAAGTGATATCTTTGTAAATTGATGTAATACGAAAGCAATCCAGTGTTATGATTAATAAGCTAAGCAAATTTTATTTTTAAGAGTAAAATTCTTACTTTGTTGGCGGAGGGTTTAGCCTCTAACCAGATCGTAAGAATTTATTTTTTGGAAGTTTTCTTATATTAAGAAAATATAGTTAAATTTCACAAGATTCAAGACGATTTAATTTGGTAAGTATCACTTTTTATTTATTTATTATTTTTTCAAGTGATCTCGCGCTTCACCTCATATTTGTACCAGAGTCAATCAGAAAGTCATGGATAACCGCTTAAAGGTTCCTACAAACTCAAATCAACTCACAAAAGTACATTTTAAAGGGGAAACATGCTTCAGATATATTATATTTCACTATAATTTCCAGGGAGTCAATACTTTTTAAGTATTGAAGTCTAATTTTTTTCAGTGAGAGATCACGCCACTTCACCAAAAGAAGGATTTTCCCCTCCACTAATTCTTTACAATGGGTGCCAATAATTGTGGACACTATACATTTGGATCCAAAGTTTGAGACCAATAAGTATTCAGAATTCTGTAAGAATTCAATGCCACTATTTGAATTTAAGCTAAATGATAATAAGTTTGAACAGAAAATCTGATTTTTTTTCTTTCTTTTATCTTTTAGACAGACGGCTCTATGAAATTCGTCTAAATATTTATGAGAGGTGACATTTCATTCAGGTTGTTTCTGATGATTTTGCAACAAAAGGGTACAAAATGTTACTAATTACAAATGATGTTGCATTCAATTAAAAAAACTTGCACTATCAGTCTCAGACTTTTGGACCCCGCTATGAAGAGTGTGTGTGTGTGTGAATAAATTAGAAGGATGAAGCTTTAGGGGTCTGAACATTGTTGATGTTTAATCAGACAGCTTATGATTTTATTTAACTCGAGCGAGGCTGATTCTTGTGTTGATTCAGTACACTTAGATTTTTAGAAATGCACAATACTATATAAATGGTCTGTTTATTTTATTACATACAGAAGCACAGCTCAGACACAATATCAATACATTATAATAATAATAGTTGCAATTTAGTTTTTTCTTGTGTAAAAATGTGTTTTAATCTGATTCAGAGCATCTGCGTGTCTGAGATGTAAACCAAAGACTCTGATTCAACTCTACAAAACCTACAAACCCAAACTTTAAAACCACATCCAGTACATTCTAAAACTAGGCCACCTATTTTATTAAATTCTAGTTTATGACCCTGAATAAAATTATCTAATCTAGTAAGTACGATAACCCTAAATTTCATATAATCATTCTAAAGTCTAGAGTCTAGGTATTATTAACTTAATGAGTTTTTGAACTGGTTATTTTGATTAAACATTCTACATTAGTTATACTCTATTCTATGACTCTAATGATTATAGAAATTCACATTAGAAAGTTTAAAACTAACTATTATAACCAAGTATAAACATTACTAGAGCTATACCAAACCTCAACCTTATAAAATCAATCACGTTGGGGCTGTGTTGGTTGCAAATCTCGGTTGTTGTTTTTTTAATGATAAATTATAAGTCTGACCCCTAAAAGTTACCAATCTTGTGAACATGGGTCAAAATCCTGGGACAGAATATATTTCATATATTATGCAAATAATAAAAATTTAATGGGTTTTAGTGGATTTTAGAGGTTTTTTTATTTCAGTTTTGATTTGAATTTTTTTTATTATATTGAGTGGTTTTGCAATTTTGTGGACACAGGTCAAAAATCTAATATCTGTTTTGAGATCCCAAGAAATCCAAGGGTTTATAAAATATGAGCATTTACAACAATTTAAAATCTTCCGTTATTGGACCAGCATTCATGTGTGTGTGTGTGCACGAGCAGAGAATTATAACAATAAAATGGAAAATTCTAACAAAAACTCCTAAGAAAAGATTCTTTCTCTTAAGATTTGAAAATTACATATTCAGTTGATTCAAACTCAAATTATTCTAATGACTCAAATTATTATAATGATTTAACATTTGGATAATTCTAATGACTCAAAGGCAGATGATTCTAATGATTGAAACTCAAATGAATGTAAAGATACAATCTCAGATGATTCTAATGATTCAAACTCAAATGATTCTCCTGATTCAGATGAATCTCACACTAATGATTCAAACTCAAATGATTCTAATGATTTGAACTAAAATGATTCTAATGATTTAAACTCAAATTATTTAAATTAAAATGATTCTAATGATTTAAACTCAAATATTTTTAATTAAAATGATTCTAATGATTTAAACTCAAATGATTTAAACTCAAATGATTCTAACGATTTAAACTCAAATGATTTAAACTAAAATTATTCTAATGATTTAAACTAAAATGATTCTAATGATCCTTATTATTCAAAGCTCATGATTCTAATGGGTCATACTCAAATAATTCTAATGATTCGACTCAAACTCGGATGATTCTCGATATTCAGACTAAAATTTTTACTACAGTACAAATAATTATTATTTTGGCATTTTCAGAATGTTTCCTAGACTCTATGTTTGATTTGGTGAATAAGACTACACTGGTAGCACACAACCACACATTCTTAACTCTTTCTTAAAAATTAAATAGTTAAATTCTTAAAAATTAAATAGTTTGAATAGTTCTTTGAAAGACCAGGTTATACAGATCTACAACTTCCTTAATTGTACATCTTTTCTACAACCATACTGTATGTTATGTTTCACGTAAAAATGTATCACTTTCACGTTAAGGTCTATCTATTATAAGTGAGATTTTCTCAGGAAGTGGGATGTTTTCTCAGGAAAAACGTGTGTACATTTATTGTAAATCACACACATACATGCACTCAATAACTACAAATGCCCTGGATATGTTTTTCTTTGAGATCGCAGTTACTGAAATCAAATGCTATAGAGCGTTACATTAAACTAAAAAAAAAAAAAAAACACACACAAAAGTTTTCTGATGTCCATTCCTTCACTTTTATTAAAATCATGCAAATCAGAGTTCTTTGGTGAGTCCTTAAGCTTATTTGTGTTTTGACTCTCATGATCTTTATATCAGTTCAAAGCCTGGAGTCTGGAGCTGCTACAGCATTGAATATTATAATAAAAGCAGTGAGATATACAGTATTGATCATGAATGAATGTGAAGGTGTGTGCTACTTTGTTGAAGTTTAAATGTTCTGGACTCGGGTTTCCTGAAAGCACTGCGGCTTGAGAAGCATTTATGTGATATTTCATTTTAAACGCTCCTCTGAGTATTTCTCCACTGTTATATGTGTCTCGCTTGAAGCTGAAACAGTGTACTGCGGAAACTTGGCCATAAGCTGGTTCTTCATTCTGTGTTGAACGAGTGATGCTCATGTTTCTCACAATAAATTGTCACAAACTATCCCATTTGGCGTTGTGTGTTTATTGGAGTTAATAACCAATGAATTGTTCATGATGTCATTCATTTGCATTTATGAAGCCCTGAATGCAACAGAATAATTTTTATTCTGTTCAAGCCTAAACCTCAAGAGTGATCATTCCCTACAGTGAAAGCTCATTTCAGTTTAGAGCTGCACTGCTAATCACAGTTTAATCAACAGGTCCTTCATTTCCTCAATAAATTAAGCGCAATCAGTTTAACTCGCGGTTGGGCTCGCGTCAGCCTTTTATACCTCAGTGATGTTGAATACACAATTTTTACTATATAATAATATATAATGTTGAATAGCAGCAGTTTTAATCTTGTTGCCAGTTGCAATGCAAATCCACAGGTTTGTATTAATGCTCTCGTTTTAATATTCTTATTAATCAAACACCAGGAATGAGGAAAAATGCCATTTCAGTGACTTTGACCTTCCCAGACTGGATGGTTTGAATATTTTAGAAACTGCTAATTTCCTGATACTCCGGATTACACACACCAGACTCTGCAGAGAATGGACCAAAACGATAAAGAAAGTAGGAGAATAGGCAGAAGGGTGGACAAGAAGGTTATGATGACTCAAATAACCACTCTTTACACAATCAAGGTGAGCAGAAATGTGCCTAGGAATCTGCGGCTACAGTGGACAGAGACTGTCCGAAACAGGGTACTTGATCAAATTTCTTCTTTTTGAAAAGTGTTTAAAACAAAATCAAACCCAATTAATATGATTAAGAAATTATTCATTTTGCTTTTGTCTAAATGTCAAGTCTACATTTCAACAACACAGCATCACTCCATTTATTTATAGCCATATTGCTTTTTTATAATAAATAATAATAATAATAATAATAATAAGTAGTAGTAGTAGTAGTAGTAGTAGTTGTTAGCACTGTGGCCTTACATCTTCAAGATTAAGGATTTCGATTCTGTGTGCATGGAGTTTGCTTGTTCTCCCCATGCTTGGTGTTTTTTTTAGGGTACTACAGTTTTCTCCCACAGAACAAAGTACAATTAGGCTAATTGGCATTCAAAATTACCCGTAGTGTGTGTGCCCTGCGGTGGATTGGCAGCCTGTCCAGGGTGTACCCAGCCTCATGCCCACAGCCTGCCCGCGACCCTGTATGAAGGAAAGAGCGGTATAGAATACAATAAATGAATAAACATTGGTCAGAACTCACTCTTTCAATCATATCTTTATGTCTCATACTGTACATTGGAGGACCCGAAACCAGCCTCAGAAAGATTTGACCATTTTTTTTTGTACTGCCACAAAAAAAAAACAAGCCAATTGGAAATTAGATTTAGAATTAGATTTTAGTATTTAAACAAGCCAATTCAAAATGAGATTTTCCCCTAATGTGACCTCATATATGAGGTGTGTTATTTTGCTTTGCTGTTCTCGGGAAGGGTGTGGATACTGAAATTTCATATTCAGAAGAAGAATGAAACAAAGTTTAAGGTGTGAAAAAAATACACTATCTATTATTTCAGCTAGAGCATTAACACACACACACACACACACACACACACTACGGAGAAGCTCTGTTCATTTGTTATAGAAATAGTAAAAATATGGGACCTAAAAGATGGTTAAAGTCAGTGTGGGATTCAAGGCAGATGAATTAAATTTTCGTAACAAGTTCTCTTGTACACTCGTATGTGAATCAAACGTTGTTTTCTGTTCTAGTTTAGCAGTTTTTGTATACTTTAATCACCTGCTTATTAGGAAATGACAGTATAATGTATGTTTATTCAGCAAACCGCACTGTGCATGTTCAGAATGAGTAAAAGTACTGTTACATAAGTGAAATTTTACTGAAGTACAAGTAAAGTTACCTTTATAAATATCTAGTAAGTAAAAAGTAGCTTATTAAAAATTTACTCAAAGGTACTGAGTTAACAGCCGGGGTGGGATGGCGGATTCTAGAGTAGTTCAAAGAAGACAAGCGGATATAAATCTCAAACTAGTTGTTTTTAATTAAACACTTTTGCATAATAAAGCTGTTGCCTTTCTTGTGCCTGAAATCAAAGTGGTCTCTTAAATATGGCCAGGAGTTTGATTTATAAGAATTTGATGGACTTTCAGCTGGTTCTGCATCACTGGAGTCTGTTTTGTCCGTCTCCATTGTTCTTGTGAGTTTTGCACGTTCGTTCTCCATCAATCAGTCAGTGCAGTGGTCTCCGGGGTGCAATTCTTTTTCTTACTTCGTTGCATTATTTTTAAATTCCTTTTCATTTGTAAAATTTTTTTTACTCAGTAGCGAATATGATTTAAAATGTAGTGAAGTACAATACTTCAAAGAAAACATACTTAAGTAAAAGTAAAAGTAAAGATTTTAAAAACTACTTTAAAAAGTAGAAGTACACAAAAAAAACTATTCAATTACAGTAACGCGAGTAAATATAATTCATTACTTTCCACCTCTGGTTGGTTGTCAGTAAAATAAATAATAAATAAATAAATAAATAAATGCTTAAATCAAGACCCACCCACAGGAACAGATTAGTCCATCATTTTTATTTATTTCTTTTGTAAGGAAGAAATTGAAATTTATGTTAAGACTTAATACAAAGTATTTTTGTTGAACATATTGTTTTCGTAGGGCGTCACGATGGTTTATGAGTTAGGACTGAGGCTTTGCTAAAAGCCTGAGGTGGGTTTACTACGGTTTCATCTCACAGTGCAAAGACATGTAGTGTGTGTGTGTGTGTGTGTGTGTGTGTGTGTGGATTGGGACACTGTCCAGTGTGTATTCCACCTTGTGTCTTCTGGCTCCCACAACCCTGTACATGATAAGTGATGTAGAAGATGAATCTAAAAGATGGACAATGTTTTTATTTCTTGTTTTTCTTCTTCTTGATTTTCTTTGTTATTTTCGTCTTGTTCTCTCACCCTGCACAATGTTGACACAGTAAGTGTGGAAGAAGCCTAAACTACTGTATAATAAAAAGAAAAAACATTCAAAGTGTACTTTGGTGCAACTGCCACTTGGGGGCAGCACTAGCATTTAAACAGAGTAAAAGCTGAACACTGTTTTTGACATAATACACAAAATATATGTGACACATACTGTATGTGAGAGAAATATAAATATAATGTATTTTAATCATTTCCATTTTAGTCGTTAAATGCAATGAGTCAGATCGCCGGCTTTCTGTAGGAGATTGTTGTTTGTATTCTCTGCAGTCTGCAGGCTGCCTGTCACTGAATAACCATCAAAAGAGGTGCTGTTTACTGTGATGACTGAAGGAGCACTGGGAGAAATCGCTGTGCTGAATTCAGAAAACGGCTCGATGGTCAGAACCGTGTAGGTACCCGAGCGGATAGACGCTCTGTGGTCAGACACACACACTCTCACACAAACTAACGAGGGCCTTCTCCTTGTATTCCTATCGCTCGATGTGTTATCGATTAAAAGAAGACGGTCGAGGTGACTGGGCCGAGGCTGAGCTGAATGCTGATGGACGAGCCGAGGCACACAGTGACATAATGCACAAAATGTTGATTCGTAGCCATGCATCGGGGAATAATTGTCTTTTGTGCAAAACACAGTTTTCTGTAATTTTAAGGAGCCGTAGAGGATTTAAGCTCATAGATAATAATAATAGGAAAAAAATGAACACTAATAAAAATGTCAATATTTTGATTTGATACTGCAGATGTGAATTCAAAAATTAAGCAAGTTCTGATCCGTTTGCACCATGCAGCTAAAGCTAAAAGTTTTAGAAACCTCTGGAACATTTATATGCATTGGAGTGTATTATTATGCAAGGTCATTTCCAGAACTATTGGCACCACACAAGCAAACCTCTCTCTCTCTCTCTCTCTCTCTCTCTCTCCTTCTATAGACACAGCAAAAAATAAATAAATAAATAAATAAAGTCACCACTTCAGAAAAGTCAAATTTTTGTTAAAAAGATTTTTAAATGACTGGAATGGGGTTAAGAACTGACCAACATATTATCAAAACCATGAAGGATAAGTGCTGCATTGACAACTTGTGGAAGAAAAGTGGAAAAAAAAAAAAAAATCATGAATGGAGATGATTTAAACCCTTGGTGAAGTTACATGGTAAAAAAAATCAAGAGTAAAAACCATAGCTAAGTTTAAGGATAGTCTATAGTGAACTGTATCTAATAATGGAAGTAAGAACATTTCCATACACACAAAATTTCAAGAAAACCATTTGTAAGTGAAACTAATTTTAAAAAAAAAGAAGAAGCTTCTATTAGCTAGGGAGGATAAAGGTTGGACTTTGGAGCGATGTGGTTTGATGAGTTCAGATCGACCCTGTTCCAGAGTGATGGACGCCTCAGGGTAAGAAGGGAAGAGCATGAAGTGCATAGTGCATAGTGGACACTGTACAAGCCTCTGGAGGCAGTGTTATCATCTGGAATTGCTTCAGCTGCTCAGGCGACGTTATGTGGCTTATAATATAAAATCAATAAAATAAATTCAGCTGACTTCGTTAAATTAATTACTGTTTCTGGGCTTTATATTTTTAGATATTTACAGTAAAGCCTTGGATTGTGAGTAACTTGGTCTACGAGTGTTTTGCAAGACTGTTTTGCAAAAAAATTTGTAAATACATTTAAACATAGCAGGCGTATACTGTTACAATATACACTGTAGCTAGTGTCACATTTCCACGAAATCCTCAAACGGATCAAAATCCTCTCCTCGCCTCTCTCGTCTTCCTCACACCAGCCACGATTCTTTGGAAAAGTAAAGTGCAGGTTAATTTGTTTTAATTTTACTTTATATTTTGTATTAATCATTTTTATTTGAATATTTTTGGCTTGTGGAAAGAATCATTGGAGTTTCCATTATTTCTTATGGGGGAAATTCACTTCAATATGCGAGTGCTTTGGATTACAAGCACGTTTCCCGTAATGAATTATGTTCGCAAACCAAGGTTTAACTGTGTACGTATTTATATATTTTCATATAGTTTTCAAGGTATCCTTGCTTTACAGCATTTATTTGCATGTGACTATGTCTTTTGCACAGTATCTATATTTTGTACTTTCACTCATGTACATATTCTGTACTTTGGTCAGAACCCTCATCGTTTCATACATTGGAGGAAATCAGTTTGTGAAAATTTTCAAAAAAGTTTCTCTGTCCATGTAGATTTAGTCACAGCATCACACAAAACTGTCTGGACAAAATGTAATAAAAAAAACTTTAAGTTAATAATAATAATAATAATAATAATAATAATAATAATAATAATAATATTGATTATATCACTGATTAAATTAAAGCTGCTCGGCTTATTTTTA
>JAQQZT010000037.1:6800226-6825011 GCA_030068275.1 Clarias platycephalus | reverse complement strand
AGCACCTTTGGGATGAACTGGAATGGAGATTGCGAGCCAGGCCTTCTCATCCAACATCAGTGCCTGACCCCATAAATGCTCTACAGAATGAATACACACGAATTCCCACAGAAACGCTCCAAAATCTTGTGGACAGCCTTCCAAGAAGAGTGGGGGGAGACCAACTCCATATTGAATGGTATGTATTTGGATACAATGCCATTGCAGATTTGGCCAAATACTTTTGTCCACATAGTGTAGCTTTCTACCTGTCAGACGCCCATGAACCTGTCACCAGTTTACTGGTATATAAATGTTAAGCCACCTTGAAGTGGTATTATGGCTGAACAGTATATATTAAAGAACAAGATGTACATTTTCTCTGATTATGCATACTGTATAATGTTTGCAAAATGTGTTTTTTTTTTGTATCTTATAGCAGCTACAGTTGCTCCTTCTTCTTCTCTAGCTTAAAATGAATAAAAACAGCCTCAACTGTATTTGTTTCTAAGAAATCCTGAAAACGTTCCTGTGTCAGAGCACTCCAGGCCATTGCTGTACCTCTGACTCTTACAAAGCACTGACACTGGGGACACTTTAAAAAAAACAACCAAAAAAAAAAAAAAGATAAATAACCTAAAATTGTAGTGTTTGCCATATAAATCTTTGTACATGTTGTTGCTGTGGAAATAATAACGTATTAGAACTAGCGCATTAATATAACAATTACCTGTTATTACTGCTGCTGTTATTTAAATCAGAAATAAGAATTCGGCAGGGCTGGAGCGTACGTCGAGTTATGACATGTATTATTATTATTATCTCCAAGCCCGTCCTCATGGCTTTCCGCACAGACTTATCCTCATTAGTGCCATTCCCTGAGCAGGCCATCACTCAGACCATCAGCAGCACTCTGTATTCTCTCTCAGCCTCATGGGCCTCATTCTGTCCTGCTCCATCTCCTCTCCCTGGAATGACTTGCTCCCTGGCCCTTGCTTTGGTTTTATATGCACCCGTGTCTTACTTTCTAGTTCCTTCAGCCTTTACACATACTGTAGCTGTAGTTAAACCTAATATCTACTGTCTATCACAATCATTAGCAGGCTAATCATACTGTATATTCTATTTTGCCAGTAACTCAGTCCCTACATTACTCATGCATCCATCTGACCATTCCAGCACTCCCTTCTGCGAGACACAGATCTCTATGAACAACATGTCTCAGGTTTCTGATTCCTCATATTAGCAGTGATTTGAGATCGATACGTGAGGCCGAGTCCATGCGATCCAATAAAACTAATGTGTACTATGAAGCCCGATATTGCAACGATGCCTAAGGGCCACGTCACACGCCGACGAATTCCAACAGCGTCCTAAAATAAAAAAAATAAAAAAATAACAGCTTATTTGTGAATTTCGAAATGTGTCTATGATGCTGTCGCTAATTTCCTCTGATCACTTGCACCATTCTGTTCCGCTCACCAGAACGAACCGAGTCGTTACTGTGTCCCACCACGCTCTTACAGGACGCTCATCACACGCATAGTATTGTACGTTGTCATTGCACCAAAGGGTTGAAATAAATACCACGTTTTTTTTTTTATCATAAAGTAATGGTGAGAGAAATTATATCCAGTGTTTATATTAACATGGTAAGCAATAGAAAATGTGCTTAATGCGGTCTCCTACAACATGGCATGGACCTACCGTGGTCATAACACAAGCCTTGCGAGAACTCCACTGACGTAGCAACAACGCAGTGACATCCCAATGACCCGACTCAGTCAGAACGCCATCCAATCCGTTCCATATTTCTTGTACATCAATGGAGTCCTCAAGAGGTGTTAGTTATGCCATTAGCTGGTCAATGCCATCGTTTTCCTGCGTCTTGCTTCAACCACATTCTAACCAGGCTTGTCCAAAGGAAAAAAAAAAAAAAAGCATGTCTAATGAGACAAACCTACATGGTTACTGGTTCCTACTGCAAAACTGCACAAGTTCTGCACCTTTTTTTTTTTTTAAGTTGCAAAGGGAACATGGCTTAGTGTTACAGGGGTAAGATGCGGTTTAAAGTGCCCTCAAGTCAGACACGCTGTAAAATTGGCCACTAAGATTTGCGTCATGGTCAGGGGGGAAAATGTCATGAAATAAAAACATTTAAAAAAGGAAAAAGAAAAAGGTGAGCAATCTAAAAAGTTACATTTTAAAATTAAAACTTTAGAAATCTCAGCTTATGTCTCCTGAGTAGCTTTTGAAGGACAGAGATCTTTCTTTATATCATTTCATCTGTCTGTCAACACAGTAGCTTAGTTTTTGACATCATGCATTATTGTGCATACTGCAAGCGAAATGCATTAAGAACCGTTTGCAAATGCATCAACTAACAATCGGCCTGCTAAAGTTAAAGAGAATAATGTTTTGGTGATCACTTGGATTGAAAACTGAAGCTAAAGTTAAGCATTAAACGTGATAAAAAAAAAAAAACTTGCATTCTTCTACTGATGAGCTCTTTCAATCCTTCAGTATAACATCTACAGGAATAATAATCTCTGGAAAAGAACTGACAGGTGCAGAAACAAATAATCTAAAATAGTGATTTGAGTTATTAAAATAATAAGTCTTATATATTCTGAATATGCCTGTGGTGATACGTAATAAAGTGATAATAATAAACACGTTATAGTGCATACACAGAAAATACAGTGGTTCTCAGAAACGTCATGATGATAAACACACTTTGCGTCTTTCCCTTAAGGCTTGCGGTCATCGATGGCTGCTTTCTTCACAGAGAAAAGTTCTCTCAAGAAGGCTGATGAAGACTGGATTGATCAGTGGTTTGATCATGACAAAGTTCTCGAGCATGTTTCTACTCAAATGACAGCAGGTCTGGGTGTGGTTCCTCGTTCTCCCCGTTGGCGCTTCTCATATGTTCCACTGAGCCGTTCTGAAGAAGTTCTCCCTCGCTCACGTTGATGCGGCAGTCTCCTTTCCCTGGACGTGGTGTGGACGCCATCCTAGCCTCAGAGCTGCTCAGTTTCTGCTTGAGCTCGAGGCCGTCCTTGTGGATGAGGTCGGGAACAGAGAGCAGCACGTGCGACTGATCATCTTCCATGGCGACACGTTCCTTCTGTTCACCTGCTGTTTGGACGCCATCCATGTCAGCACATTGGCCTTTCATCTCCACGTTATTCTGGGTCTCGAGAGCATTAATGGTTCCTGAGGGTTTTTCAGGCTTTTCGGGTTGCTCGGGCGCTTTGACTTGGTGGATCTTCTCTGGGGAGGACAGGAACGAGGAGTCTGAGAGCTCTGGAGAGGCCACCACTGGGTCAGAGGAGATCATCATTTCCTGAGTGGTCTTCAAAGCACGGGGGAGACGCTTTTTGTTGGTGGGAGGTGGAGGATCCAGGCGAGGGAAGTTGTCCAATGAAACGTGGCTGTTAAGGAAAAAACAGAAGGTACACTGTGGTTGAGGAAAACTTGAACAAAGTCGGTCAGTCAGGGGTAGCTCAGTGGTTAAGGCATTGGACTACGGTTCGGAAGGTTCTAGGTTCAAACCCCATTACCACCTAGTTTCCCCTGTTGAGCCATTGAGCAAGACCTTTAACCCTTAAATGTATTATGAGATAGAAATGGATAAGGGTGTCTGCCAAATGCCATTAATGTAAACATGGTGACCTTGTCTTTTTTTAAAGTGTGTATTTCTGCATTTTTTTTGTGTGGAATCAGTGAGAGCTCTGGTGAAACTCATACGCTGACTCACACAAAGCACTGCTTCAAAAGCTGAAATTACAAGCACTGGCTGAGATCACACTGCGGCCCAAAGCTTTAGTCGTAATTGATGCAATTAAATTTTAAGATCCTTTTAAATAACAACAAGTACGTACCCGATCTTATCAGTCATTATAAGAGGTTGTGAAGACTCAAATTAGTGTAAATAACGTACATCGTTGAGACGTTTATAACATTAGATCTATTAGTCGTAGAATGAGGACTAAATAAATTCTATTAACAGCCTGAAAACATCCTACTGCCAGTCAACTGAGCATCGAGAGAGCGCTGAAATCTCGAATCTTCAGGCTTACAAGATCTCCTCAGTCGTTCAAAGGGTTTCTAAGAGTAATTAAAAACCAGTCTGCGCTGAAACAAGGCACATAAACATGGTGAAATAAATATGCTCTATACTTATTTGTCTCCCAATTAAGTCAGAATCGTGAAAAGTTGAAAAACCTCTTCCAAACACCCACGTTACTTCGCTTGAGGCTTTCTTTCTTCCCCTCAAAGAGATGCCAATCAAGACCAGAGTGATTCCAGACTTGCTCAAGATCACTCGTTCCGCACTCGCACTCCCTAAATGAACATATGTGATGCACCAAAGTTCTTGTAAAGGCAAAGTGAATTCTTCTCTGTGATCTCGGCATCAGGACGTTCATGCTTCTGTGTTTCCAAGCCGAGGAGATGACTCTCCGGAGTACATTCGATAAACAGAATAACGCATACACCAGCCGCACTCGCACTCGCTAATGAAAAGGCAGTGTTCTGCAGCTGAACATAAACACTTCAGTGTTAAAAAAATCCCATTAAGGTTTTCTGAATGGTGCAACGGTCTAAGAATTAATTACCGAGAGTTTGAATCCCAACAATGTGACAACCGGAGAGCAAAATTAGCCCTGCTCGCTCGGTGGAAACTGTGGCGTTCTTCCATTAATTATATCGAATGGGTGAGGAACCTGACACTATTCAGATTTCTGGTGCGTGTTTTTGTGCAAGCGTTATTATTCACCTGTTAGCGGTTACTTTATGGCTGGCCCACACCGCTCCCACATTCTTGTTCACTGCTGTGACTCCGATGTCCCCCAGACTCCCGGGCTCTTTACGGCGCAGCAGGTCATTGACTTTAGCCCCCATGGCTTTCCCCAGGTTCTTCAAGTACGGGCTGCTTTTTTGGCCTCCCGGAGACGAGAAGTCACGGCGGCCGGAGCCGGAGCTCAGCTTCGTCCCCTGCTTCAGCTGCTCACCTGCGCTCGAGTTCTCAAACATGCTTTGGTCAACTGCGGAGAGAAGGCAGAAAACAGGTAACCAGTTACGCTTGTTGAAAATCTTTTTTATTATTATGTAGGGTTAATCGGCGACGTTCACATTACAAGCAACATTGTTCAGGTCGGGTTCGCGGAGCATAACGGTTTACATTCAAAATGACGAGTGACTTTTTTCTGACTCTGATGTGGACATGTCTGTCATGCGCACATCAATACGTCTTTGCTCACGTTATCTAGGTTAAAACACGTGACGTGTTGTGCGATTAATTTCGAACAATGGATCCGATTTTAGCGATCAAAGGGTTTCTAAGAGTAATTAAAAACCAGTCTGCGCTGAAACAAGGCACATAAACATGGTGAAATAAATATGCTCTATACTTATTTGTCTCCCAATTAAGTCAGAATTGTGAAAAGTTGAAAAACCTCTTCCAAACACCCACGTTACTTCCGCTTGAGGCTTTCTTTCTTCTCCTCAAAGAGATGCCAATCAAGACCAGAGTGATTCCTTGTTTTAGCTTTTTTAGCAGCTACTGCTAGCACTTGTATGAAATCCGGTGTTGCCGGTGATGACTGATGCCATATATGTATGCGCAGACTCCGATGTGACCGTTCTCCTTCAAGTCACATGACCATTCATCAGATATGTATCAGATCCACCACCACATACTGTACTGAAAGTAACTCGGAAAAACAAAAACATCAGATCAGCGTCACGGATTTGTGCCACCTCATTGCTGGTAATGTGAACGTCGCCATAGAAACATAAAAGCTTTGGGAGAATGGTGAACAAATAAAAAAGCTGTAGGTGGATAAAGCAGACTCCACCATTCATCAAGTGACATTTTCAAGACAAAAGCAAAAAAAAAAAAAAAAGAAGCTCAACATCAACACGTGCACATTACGCTTCAACACAAAGCAAATTACAATACAGCATGAAGAACAATCTCTGAATACATCTGATGCAATCTTACCTCCTGATATTTCTTTGAAAGCATTTAAAATGAGACAGGGGGTTACGTTTGAACATCAACATAAACAGTACATATATATATATATACATATACAGTGTATACAAGTTATGCACAAGGCTTATAAAAATCTTTCCCCATGCAGACCGTTTGATTTCCCACTATAAATCTGTTACCTTTGCACAGCTGCCACTGGTTCCTCATACACAGCCACACGGGAGGCAGAAAATAGAATGAAAACATGCCATAATAATAACACAAAGCAAGCGGCTGAAAAACCCACAAACGTATCCTTCTTATACTGACAATTCCCAGCCTTAAGAGAGCCAAGAAGGAGATTAATGTGTCTTTAATGTACAAGGACCGCTTGCAGTCGCAGTGATTTTCAGCCTGTTAGCGGAGAATTGGCTGAAGGATGAAGGATGAGAGCCTGAGCCTCATTAGGCTAACCCAGTTTCTCCACTGATAACGAGCACTTTCAAAGATGCCTTATGTCGTGTTGTTATCAGCACTGTACACCGGAGGAGCCTCTTCTGCCATCACACTATGCAAATGTTTGACATCGGAATTCAGGGGAAATATTTGGACGGGTAAACCTGTGAGATGTGCAAGACAAACATTTGCATAATAAAAAGCTTCCGACTGAATTTCTGTTTAGGATTCATGAACAACAAACAGCTCCAGTCCTTTTATTTTGTACAGCTTGAGACGCATCCAAATGATGAAGACGATCGTAAAGCTTTGTGTACGTGGTGAAAGAAATAACAAGTACATGCCGGTGACTTATGGTATATACGTAGATATAAAACTATATTAAGCTTCCCATAAAGAGCAGTGCAGAGTTGTTTTGTAGCTATACTGTATGCTTTGTACACATATAGAATTGTGCAAATGTAAATGGAATTAGAGAAATTGGAAGAAATGTGTGTTAACTGTGACAGGCTGCAAAGTGCCTAAAGAGAAAATAAAAAATTTGGTTGTTTACTATACGAACAACCTCAGCAGCGACCTCATTTCCCCTCTCGTCTGTTCCAACTACTCAGCAGTAAAGCTTCACCAAAAGTATTGGAAAACAATAAGCCTTTTTCGTACTAGCCAAAGACCCTGTGAATAAGCTGTTTAGCAGTTCTTAACACATTTCCAATAATTGTAATGTTTTCGATGAGTTAAAGCAGGCCTATAATATGAACATTCCGAAACAGTGACTGTTTCTTTTTTTTTTTTTTTTTAGAGTTCTGTCTTATCATGTCAATATAGAAATACAAATACTGTTTATTTGTATAAATGTGTTACTTAAGTTTTTTTTGTGTGTATCGGTACTTTAATTAAGTATTTTACATACAGTAGGTGATACTTTTTACTTCTACTAAGTTTTTTTTAAATTTTTTATGAAAAACCTGTACTTTTACTCACTACATTTGAAATAGAGACTCATTACTTTTCAGCTGATAATCACAGAAAAACGTGGATTGATTCTCTAATCTAAACATATGCATTTATGCTGTCACTCAGAATACATCACAACGGAGCTACACCCCACACGGGAAGGACAGAAACAAAACAATTCCATCAGGCCAGAAATGATTGGCAAGTCATTGCTGGTCAGCGCAGCAGAGTGATTGACGGTTCCCTAGGCAACGGATCGCATCCACTTGGTCTCTGGGCTGCGGATTTGTCTTGCTGCTTTTTCAAGCCTCTCGAACAGGCGCACTTGTAAGGGAAGTGATTTAGAGAAAAATCTGGTTATTTATGCTCGTACATTTGTATTTAAAGGACATTTTGGAGCATGGACTTACTGTAGTACTTCAACTCAAACTATGGGGTACGTCCACTCGTAGTGGAGTGCATTTTTAGGCAACTACTTGTTTATGTACTTCTGCCACCACTGCACCGAACAATAGAATGAACTGAAATTATATTCGCTAAAAAACAAAGTGATTGTAAAGCTGGAAATATTTTGTAACACATTTATGTTTGTATTGGCATTACGCAGTAACTTGTACCAAAAAATGGCAAGTGACATCATTAGATAAAACTGAGTGAATGAGTTCAATGAACTCTGATTGGACGAGCCAATAAACATTTAGAGAGTCACCTGTACTGTATAAGACTGGTCTTAGTGTGAACAGTTTATGGACGCCATGGTCATTGTTGTTTACTACATTGAAAGCTGCTTTGTATGCGTGTGCATGTGTGCTCCTTATCCAGCTGTTGGTATACACCTCTGGAGATATGTTGTTTTTTCTTTTTTTATCAGCTCTGTTATCTTGCTTACTTTAAGCCTATCACTGTTATATCTCTGTCTACTGGATCTATATGAGTCAGGCAAGTTTACAACAATAATATTTCTTTCTCAATGATGAAGTAAAGCTCACAAAAAGCACACAGATAAAGTGGTCTGAGAAAGGGACATTTAAGAAAGGTGACAGTTTAGGACAGCGACATAGAGAAAGAGACAGAGCACAGCAGACCAAGTATAAATCGATCCAGCCACCAAGCTATTAAAGAGATAGTAGTAAGTCGCCTACATACTGTATGAAGTGTGAAAAGACGGCAGACATTGCTTGTTCTTTTCACATGAATTGTTTAACCCTTGGCACGATTCTAAAGGACAATTTACTGTAATATACTGTACTGTGTGAAGCCAATTATGTTTGTATTTCAGTACCTAGACAATGTTTGTTGGACTTATGAACAAATGTAACTTACGAGCGAACTCTCAGAATGGAACATGTTCGTATGTTGAGGAGCTATTGGAGTTTGTTTTATTTTCAAGTCTGTCTTAAATCAAAATTAAGTATGTCAAGGACGTCGTGAAATTTGTCTCCCAGAATGTGAGTACAATGGAAGGTACTGTATAAGGGCCCAATTAATTCGTTGTGAATTAATTCCGGGGAAAGAAAAGAGTTAAATTTGTACTAAATACACAACAACTTTAAAAGATACCAACTTGATTTAGCTCACTGAACTTTGGAATGCATTTTTGCACGGAACGAGGGTTGTGGAATTCGGCCCCAATTACAAGTACTCACATTGTACTCACGTTCTGAATCTTTTGTAATGTACTTATATGCACCTCAATTTTGATTTAAGACAGACTTAAATCAGAAAAAAACCCAAACTATTTAATGCAGCTCCACCAATGCATGTGTTTCTCTACGGGGAATCAGAATCAGGATCTTGCAGCTCTTATGGTTCAGAAGATTAGAAAATCTAGTGAGGGTCAGAAATGTGTGGCAAGATCTGTTCTTTTCTTCTCCAGGCTTTTTGCTGCATTTGATCTCGGTGTGTGTGTGTGTGTGTGTGTGTGTGTGTGTGTGTGTGTGTGTGTGTGTGAAACCCATGAGGAACACCCGAAGCAGCAGAAACCTGACTAGAATACTGAGAAAAATGTAATCCATACCAGGAGCAGGTGCGTAGATAAAAGATGTATGGACTTCAGGACGATTTTTATTTTTGAGACGCTTAGAAAATATTAATAGTTCATTAATATTCATACAAGTAGTACTCAGAACCCTGTAATTCAGCAGAGTGCATTATAGGCAGTTTGGGTAGGGAAAAAAATGCATTATTCAAACGTGTGTGTGTGTGAAGTGAACTTTGCCAGAAAAAGTTTGAATAATGCCTGGGATGGGATGACCCTGTTGTAAATCTTCTTCAGGGTCTTGATGCTACTACGGTATCAAATTTCAACCTTCAAAGGCACATAAAGAGGAAAGGAGAAGAGGAAAGAAGAAATCAAGTTTTATTAAGGTGACAGCAAGGATCAATGACAAATTACACATTAAGTGCACTTCCACTCCCACAGATACGCTATTTTTCTGCGTAACCAAGTCTGGAGAAACATGTCACAGAGACAGAAGCCGTGATGTGACGTGAAGATGCCACAAGGAGCAGCAGAGGGGAAGAATGGGGGGAAAAAAAAGTTCATAGTAGCTCCGAAACCCCACAGGATTGTCCGCCGTTCCTGCCGAGTCCGTGAGAGCACTTAGACACGCTCTGATGACCACTCTGTCAACTCAATTACACCAAAAGACCTGAGCCTAGAACACTCCATTATCTGTAGCACTCTCTCATTTATATAACCAGACGTTTCCCTTTGATTATTTTAACTTTAATCAAATTAATGTCTTGAAGCCAACTCGAGCACAACTCGATCAACCTTAAACTAGTACTGCAGCTTGACCTGCAAAGACATCAATAAACAGTACACACGATAATATCTCCATAAAGCCACGGAGGTGTCTAACAAGAAAATCATATCAGGCAGGGGGAAATATAAATATATATATACACACACACCACATAATCCCTAGTGTGTATATATGCGTGGATGAGATGGCAGACATGCAAGAAAATAACTATGCCCAACTTTGTTCCTAAAAATCAACAGTTCATTTTTCCCACCAACCAACAGCAGACATGACAGCTCCTTGTTCTTGTTCTTTTTTGGCTTACAAAACAGTGACTTGTGAATTCACAGATCAATGTTGACCTACTAGTGGTTTCTTGGTTTTTCCCATGCTTCCATGCTTGCTAGACATTTCTTGAGTTTATCTAATAAACCCAGATCCAGTTGGTGTGCAGAGAAAGTACTTTCACATCCTGTGTCATTTCTCACTTCCAAATTCATGATCAATCCGAATGTCATTTTGGCTGAAAAAGTCAGAAGGTTTCCTACTGGCTCCTGTATCGCTGTAGTGGCAAGTTAAAAAGTCTAAAAACCAATGGCTATCCTGTAGGTGTTGGAAAATCTGTCCTTAAAATAAGGTGAACATTACATCTATGGCATCTGACTGACAGCCTTATCCAGAGCGACTTACATATAATTCATTATAAATATGAGCAAATGAGGCTTAAGGGCCCTACTCAAGCGCCCAACAGGGGCATCTTGGTGGTGCTGAGTTTAGAACCTATGGCCTTCCCATCAGTAGTCTCATGTCTTAATTCGACCAGTGTGGTTTAATCAAATTTACAATTGAATCAATCTTTAGATTATTCACAAGATTTGTCACATATAAATTACTGCACAGTGAAATTCTTTATTCTTTGCATTACCTCAGCTTTGTTAGCAGACCAGGGTCAAAGCGCAGGGTCAGCCATTATACAGCACCCCTGGAGCAGATAGCGTTAAGGGCCTCGCTCAAGGGTCCAACAGCGGCAACAATCACAAAACATTTGTACTGTAAAACATTGAACTACAGGGTGTGTCCAAACTTTTGACTGGTGCTGTTATATTCTCATATATTATTCTTTTATGTTCTTATGTAAGACCATTTTCCTAGAATAACCAGTTAAGGATCTAACAGGGATCATTTTAATAAAACACCAGCACAGCAGTCTGTTTCTGGACTCTGACATTTACTCTTTTCTCCGACGTTACAGTTTTTTTTTTTTTTTTTTACAAAAAATATGAATTAAGCTTGGATTAATTTACACGACTACAAACTTTAAAAGTCATATGCCAATGCGGTAATCTGCCTGTCAAAACAAGGAAACTAAATTAATTCTGTGTCATATCTGGCCTGACACGTGACCAGGTTGTGCGCTGATACTGATAGGTCAACCATGAATATTTAATCACAATATAAATCTTTAACTTGTACTGTACGTCCTTGTGCTGTAAAAGGAGGTAATTCTTTTATTTCTATGGCATTTGATGAAACACAGCAGTGGCTGAGTCATAAGTTATAAGGTCAAAGTGCAGATCCATCAGAGACTCATAATAAGGTTTTTTTTTTTTTTGTACAGGTTTTAGGAAAATGGCTAATATTGGGACTAGAGCAGAAGCATGCCTTGGTTCAGATGGGACTTGCTGAGAAACAAGCGCTATTTTAGCCAAACCCACAGGGGACTGAAGCTTGCCAGACTCTATCCTTTCATTTTGTCTGACTTCGGATCAATATTTCATTAAAAGGTCTGCCCTTGCCATGTCAATGAGTCGAGGCTCATCACGCAGTTTAAGGCATTAAGTGCTGTTTACTTCACAATGGCCGAATGTTTCAATTAGTGTGCAATACCTGCTGCTTGTGCAAACAAAGCAGAGCAGAGTAAAGCATGCTGAGGAATATTGCTATATACTGTACAATCTTCCATATACAGGATGGGTGAAAATTAACTAGGCAATCTTTAATGGCTATAGAACTTGTAGTACAGTATCACTGGAACACTCTCCATGGTGCAACACCTCATTTTGCTCTTACTGTGCGTGCTTGGGTGGACCAGCTTTTTCCAGGACGTTGGCTGGGATGACAAGGACCCCATGAAGTCCAGATCTCACTCCATGTACATTTGTTTTCCTATGGGCTACAAAAGGTGGAGGAGGTGTACAGGACTAAGCCTCGCACACTGGAGGACTTGGAGACACGGATTCTTCTGAAGACTGTACATTCAATCCAGCGATGTTTTCTGGACAGCATGGCGAAATCTGTTTTTGAAGAGCGGTTTCTCTTTAGGATTAGGACACAGTCCCGTCTCGCTTCTTCTACACTGCCGCAAGTGCCTCCTAACTCCATAAACAGCCAGCTGAAACAGGATGAACCATTCTGATTTTTTTTTATTTAATTTTTTAATTATGTACAATCCAAAGCAGCTTGTCTCTATGAAATGAGTGCAGATAAAGCAGTGAATCTGCAGCACGGCATTGATTCAGTACCAGAAGGGGAAAGCCTTCTGGGTGTACAGATATAATGTGTTGGCAGATATTCTAGTTTTTGCTGGAATAGCTGTTTTGACAGCCAAAAAAAACAAAAACAAAACAACCCACAGCCCCTTGATATGTATAGATTTTCACAGTTGGTATTCTCTAAAGCACAACCGGGCCAAGATGGAACGTACGAAAAAAAAAGGTTAAAAAAACATTAGCATTTGCTTTCATTAATTTTAAACATATTGTGTGGATCTTTCTAATGTAACTGGGGTAAAATCAACACTCAGACCCCGACAAGCATAGATGCAAGAAGTGTTTGATCCCAGGGAATTTATCAAAGAGACTATTTTGCTTTCAAAGTCACAGGAAATCAAAAATTCTTAGTCAATTCTAATTTCCTTCTCAAGATATTTCTTTTTCATCTGTCCTACTTCCCGTCTTTAGCTTTCAGACACACTGAACAACACAAACAACTGTTCCATTTTCTCTACAAATCTAAACAGTCCATCAAAAAACCTTCTCCTAGTCAAAAAATAAAATGAAATAACAGCTACACCTTTAAATTACTTTTAAATTAAATTGTATTTGCCAATTGTACTGGATACCACAACTAATCATAAAATATTTGCTCCATAACTCCGACAGCAAAAGATCACATCAACAGACAGGCCTAATGGTGCTTTTACACATTCTGTAAACCAACTGCGCAGAACTTCCAAAAACGCCAACTTCAACAAACAAAAGTAACACTAAGGCTGCCTTTATCTCCTGGCCAATGAGGGCTAAGGATTGTGTTTAAAAGCAAATAATGTGAACAGAGTGTGTTATACACACACATAAGGAGATTTCAGTATATATACTGTAAGTATTTTAATTGAGTTAAAAGCATTAACGTTAATAAAAACGATTATCAATAATATACCACTAAACTGCCGATAGGATCAAAGGCACCCAAGACTTATCTACTGTATGCCTGTGTGGATCAAAGGCCAGCCTGTCGTATTTAAGCCAATGCAGCACAAATTGCTGAAAGAAAGTCAATGCAAGTCAACACCCAGTGCACCACAGCCTGCTCCATAAGAGGCCAAGCTGGCAAAGACTTCAAGGTTCTTGATCCAGCCTCCAAATTCCCCAGATCTCAATCCGATCAATCATTCATGGAATGTGTCTGACAAACAAGTCTGACCCATGAAGGCCACACCCAATCACTGCAGTCCACAGCACCCTAAAGAAACACCAGAAATGCCCTGATGCAAGACACCACAGCACACCACCAAAGGTTTTGTCTAGTCATGTCCCCCGAGGAACCAGAGCTGATCAGGGGACACAAGGGGTACCTACACAATATTGAGCTTAATATTTTACATTTTAAAGTTATGGTTTGTCTGTTTATATGTATATCATCGATTTTTTTCCCGACATTCATCTGTACATGATGTAACTCTGAAGCCATGGGAAAAAACAACCTCCTAATTACCAGAGTTAAGGCGGCATGGTGGCTTTGTCGCCTTGCCCCTCCAGAGTTCGGGAGTTGATTCCCGTCGTGTTTTTCTTGATTTTTGGGTGTGTTTTCTCCGGGTCCTTCAGAGTATAATGGTTTCCAGTACAAAGACATGCAGATTAGACTAACTGGTGTTCTCAACTTGCCCGTAGTGTGTGAGAACTTAATAATAGTGTCTGGTCCTTGAATAAATGCAATGGTCACCACCAGTGTTGGGTGTAGAGAGTACTTGGATTACCTTTTTGATGTAACGAGTAATCTAACGCAATTAAGTACTCAGTTATTTAGTTCTTTTAAAAAAAAAAAATTTAATCTGTTTTTCAGACAATTTATGTAATCCGTGAGCCAGGCAGCAGTCATTCCCAAACCGTTAGTGTGTGTGTGTGAAAGTCGTCCTACAAGCCCCGACCCTGATAACCCACCCCCCTGCTGTTATACCCCTATCTCACCTATGCGGTTTGACTCTGTGAGGACCGACGCGCGGAAATATAATAACAGCGCCAAAACTCGCGGTGAATCATGATGAACTGTATTTTCGGCCACCGCGCGAAACCACGTAGGTGAGATAGGGGTATTAGTAGTTAACAGGTTATGGACCAAACTTCGCAGAGTGATGATGGTAGAATAATTATAAAGGTCTTGACTAAAACAACATGCATGAGGAATCACAAAGGAGTTTCTATTTTCTGCAATGGAGAAGTACTCGAACTAGTTACTTTTATCAGAAAGTAACGCTGTAATGTAACTGATTACTTTTTAAAGACAGTAATTTTGTAATGTAATTAGTTACTTTAAAAAAGTAATGTCAACACTGGTCACCACTGGCTTCCATGGTCCCTAGTTGGACTACAGAGATTCCAAGCTGGATTGATTGAATCACCAGAGTTACTGTACAGTATGTCTTCATTTTTAAATAAGAGACATCTAATATAGAGATAAAGCTAGAATAGTTAGTCGTCATAAGCTTCTGAAACAACTAACAGGTTTTTGTAGGACGGAAGTAGCTCAGTGGTCTAGGTGTTGCTCAGGTGTTTGTAGAGGTCCTGGTTTGAAACTCTAGCACCATCAAGTTGCCACTGTTGAGACCTTGATCAAGACCCTGCTCAGATCTATAACGAGATAAAAACGTAAGTCGCCCTGGATAAAGGCATCAGCCAAATGCTGTAAATGTTGCCTATAAAAGTAAATATAAATGAATAATCAGTAACCACAGTACAATTCCAAACTGAAAGCTTCACTTCAACAACAAACATGTAACATGTAAAAAAAAAAAAAAAAAGCCACGTCATGACACGAAGAAATACAGCTGTAGATCAGAAAGTAACACTCCATCACACTTTCCCTGAAGGCCGATGAAGATGTAGTGCTGTCAGCCTCAGTCACAGAGCCGCGCTCACCTTGGCTGCTGACAGCTTTATACATGCTCATTAAAACCAGCACAGGAGCCAGGCTCTGTTCAAACATCTCTCTCACCACAAATATCTGGGCCAACTAAGCTAGAAGTTATCGTAGCTCAGACTTTAGACAGCTCAGACACTTATCCAGCTTCGTATGTTTCCGATTTTTCCACCGAAGCTCTAACAGAATCATCAGCGGCAAATCATCAGACACTGGAAAGTTGCTAATGTCAACAAAAAAAAGATGCACTTTATTTAACTTTTAGCAATTAATTGGCTTAAAAATAATTTTCTCTCATCTTAGTTTATTAAAAGATGTCACTGACTCCAGTGCCACTACTGCAATCAGTATTACAGACTAAAAGAAAAAAACTAATATATTAAATATATTTAGCTCTTTCAGTGTCATGTGCTAATTCTCTTATATCTGGTCTCACTGGAGTTTCCACCACCACAGCCCTAATGCTCTCACTGTACCCACACACCACCAGCCGTTCTACCCAGACGAGTGAAATAACACTGCGGACATTAACGATCCGTTCCCCATACGCATCTAATTGAACAGTTATTAACTACGGCAGCTTACGGTGACTCGGGGCCATGGGGTGGATGATGCAGCGGTGTCTTTGGGAATGTAGCAATTATACCTTCTGTACTGAACTGGAAAAGAAATTAATTTGCATTTTTTTTCTTGACTAATTAAGAACAACAAGGTAATGTTCAATGCTTGTACTGTATGTATGAAGAATCAGGTTCAACGATGGAGCAAATGCATCGCTTGTGATAGAGACCATGTTGAGTAGTACCTTTGTACAGAGGAAGAGTTACTCTACCACCATGTGCAATTTCATCTGCCAACATCAGTTATTTAAAACATTACTTTCATGACAACCTCCTATACACACGAATTTTTGCATAGTAATGCATTTCTCATTTTGAAACGTTCTTTTCCTTAAACTATCCATTACCGGTTATGTATAACATACATTTTATTTCATGTCTCACAATTAACTCAACCTTGAACCTGAACATATTCATCTTAAGGGATCAACAGAAAATTACAGCATCCAAATTTTCCCAAGATCATGCGATTGCCTGATGACATCCTTTCTACATCAAGTCCTGTTCCTTACTGTATATAAGAGCCAAAGGCAAGCCTTAACAACAACATCATATGATATGAATTAACAGACTTTTAAATCGTTGAATGCATGTTTTTTTTTTTTTTTTTTGGTGGTTGCATGTCCTCTCTGTGCTTTGCTGGTTTCCTCCTGTTACTTCAGATTTCGCCAACAGTCCAAAGATGTGCAAAGACTGTGTGTTTCCAAAAAGGTTTGTGTGTGTCTGTGCTTGTGCCCTGCGATGTTTAGACTCCCCATCCATGATGTACCCCACCGTGTGCCTTCAGTTCCCTGGGACAGGCTCCACCACCCCCATGACCACCCTATACAGGATAAGTGCTATAGATGATGTATGGCGTTATAAAGACTTAACGGTGCCACAGTAATGAAATCACCCATACATTTAATATATTGCGCATTAGGACTATAGTCTTTCTAATGATATAAAAGCCGATACTGTGGCAAAAACCTTCTCCCTGCGAGCTAATTAGATTCCCTGACTCAAAGCCGTTTTTGTTCACTTCAGGCTTTAATTATCTGAACATGCTTCTGCTCTACAGTCAAAGCAGCGCTCCTTTTCATTCAAACCGAATCATCTATGAAATAAAGCTTAAAGAATCTTTGCTATCTTTAGCGGCGTTGTCTCACTTTTGTTCGATGACAGATGGTAAAGTGGTAACACTTATGGGAGTGGAGTGCTCAGCAGTGTACACATGCATTAATCTGTGCAGGAATAAAATCACAGGAGGAAAAAAAATAACATGATACAGCTTCAAACAAGCACATATGCTTTTTTTTTTTACGTTGTTTTTGTTTCTTTTTACGGTAGCACTTATACCATACTGTATATGCTTCACTGTAATGAAAAAAAAAAATCGGATTATCGGACACGGATTCTAAAACAATACATTTGTCAATTATTTCACTCAAAGTCTGACCGATCATTTATGGCGTGATGGTAGCATTGCTTGCGAAAGTGGTTTAGAATCTACCGGTGTATTTACACAGCACATTCGAAAACTCAGAGGAACTATATGAACTTGAGATTACAGTTTAGTTTCATTTAAAGAGATGATTAGACTGGTTCCAGTGATGGCACTGAATGCAGTTACAAGTGCTAGGTTGATATTCTTTGCCGATGATTAGCTGCTTGATGAACCAGCTCCTACTGACTGCGGTGTAATTACTACTAAAATAAAAAAAGTAGTGGATTTTCTATGTGGATACGACAAAATAAAAATAACATGATGAACGCAATAAAATCTGTTGAAATAATCTGCTGCATCCCATATGAACAGAAAATGAAAGTTCACCGATGCTGCATTTGTGCTGTAGTTTGTGCTGGTACGGCTGTTGAACATAAAAGATGGTCAAGATGCAAAACAGCCCAATGGTGTATTTTTTTTCTATCACTAACAAACCAGAATAGATTTTTTTCCCCTTTATATTTTATGTGTAATGTTTTGTCACATTACGCATAACCAACTAGCAACTGCGTACTATTACTTCCTGTTAATGAGATACCAAACCCTTCTATCTGGTACCCCTCGTCATGTGCAATCGCAAAACTCCCTGGGACGTAGACCGTGACGCCAAACCTCCCACCTGCTTCCGTCTCTGAAAATCAGCAGTCAGAACAGCAGTTTATGACACAGATGAGCAGTTAGCACACTTAGCTGTAGCCGTCAGCACGTCCCCCAGCCTAAACGGCGATTTCATCGTCCAGGCAGTCAGAGGGACCGTGCCGGTTGAGCACATTGAGCAGACGAAGGCTGCTGTCATCCTGCAGCCCCCAGCTGTCCCGCTCGTCGCTCTCGTCCGTGTTGGACTCGTACTCCGAGGCGATCCCCGACTCGCGGAACTTGAGCAGCTCCAGGCTCCCTAGCAGCTCCTCCCGGGATGAGGGTGATGCTTCCTGGGAGGGGGCGGGGCTCTGATCCTGTTGAGGCGGTCCCGGGAGAAAACGGAAACACTCAAACTTAGCCAGACTTTGGTCCCTACCTAAAGGACTGCTCAGGGGCAGGGTGAGCTGCGTGCCGTCGTTCAGCGGCGGCAGGACCATGTCTTCAGGGCGTGGCGTCGTCGCATCGCAGATGATCGGGGGCACGTTGGCTCGGAACGTGATCTCCAGTAGACTGTCCTGAGATCCCACTGTACAGATAAAAAGGGGGAGGATTATTGAGCTGGAGTATTTTTGAAAACACAAATCAGATTTTTTTAAAAATACGAGTTCAGCCAAGATACAGCACCTTGGAGCAGATAGGGTTAAAGGCTGACCTTCAGATCAGTAACGTCTGAGCCATCACTGCCCTATACCTTTGTATGCTGGAGCACTACAATTTTCCTTCCCTGGAACTTGGAGGGGCAAAGCTGTCTCAGCATGATGAAGTCCCTGGTGCACTAAACCAGCTCAAAGGAAGGAATGGACTGCTAATTGTTTGTTGAAAATGAACTTGAGTCCTTCAAGAGCCCTGAGTTTAACCCCACTGCTCGACTGCACCCCAGGCCTCCTGCATGATCTCACTAATACTCTTCTCTACAACCATGCTCCAACATCTAGTGGAAAGTCGTCCAAGAAGAGTGGAGGTAATTATAACAGCAAAGAAGGAATAACCTAGAGTTATCGGTAACATGGTCTAATGTCTACAAAGCTTTAGCAATATAGTGATCGCAATTGACTTACAAATGATGCCGGATGCCCGAGAGTGGCGCAGTGGTAAAGGCTCGCCATATCATCTGGAGATCACTGGTTCGATTCCCGGGTGATGCTGTAGCCTCTCGCAGCCGAGGGCCTAGATTGGCCAAGCTCTCTCAGTGGGGTGGGATGGGAGGCACTTAATGTTCTCACATTAAGTACGGCTCTACAGCCAATCAGGGGCATCTGTGAGCTCATGCAAGCGGAAGGAGAGGATAGCGCTGTCCTCCGAGTGTGTTACCCCTCCAATGGTGCGTGAGTGAGCAGTTCGAAAAAATGCGGTTGGCTGGCGGCACGTGGTTCGGGAAGGGACTTCAGCCCTCCCGGACTGACTGGTAGTAGTTGCCTTAATGTGGGGAGGAATTGGACACGACTAAATTAGGGGGGAAAATCGGGGGAAAAAAACTAAACAAATGATGCTGGATAGTTTTGCTCAAGGGTCCAATCAAAATAATAATCGTGCCAGGGTTTCCGCTTCACTATTAGTAGCATAAAGCCATAATCACTGAAGCACTAATACCCTGATTATAATTCATAATAATGTAATAATGACAATGAGTCCTGATTTACAGAGTCTGCCAGAGAAGAAGATTGACCAAAGTTCAACTGAAATTTACATACGGATTACTGTAGCGCTGTACGTAGGTGTGCAATGACCTCACTCAAATTCAAAAAGGGTCGACATCAGAACTCACACTATGTCTTATTACAAACACGAACTGTAAGAGTGTCACCTGTTATCTTTTGTAGAAGCTTCACCTACCTTCCTGAAGATCTCACTTTAACAAGATAATGGGTCTCTAAATTGTAGTGGGTGCTTCCACTGGGTGAACGCGGCACTTTATCATTTCCTGGCTAATGTGTGGGATGTGTCAGCTGGCCTGGGAGAGTTTTAGTTCTGTAAACTGTTGTACATTGTGTAAAATGGTGCCTGATGGGGTTTGATGGAACATAAATGAGGAAAGAGAGTGTGTGGGCGGGGGGTGGGGGATCGGAGACAGACAAAATAACTTTTATGGGGAAAAAAACGGATGAAGATAGGGAATGGAGGATGATCAGTGTAAACGGATACAGAAACAGAGGAGATAGAAAAGAGATACGACTTGGAGAAAAAGGAATTTATCATGTGTTCCTCCTTTGCACTTTAACGCACTGACATCTTACTTCTGCAGGCAAACGCTTAATAACTCAATAAGGGACTCAGCTCTGATTAGCCATACTGTGAGTTTCTTTCTCTCCCAAGCTTTAAAAACTACCTGGACCACGGACAGGGCATGCAGTTGATGTGGAAGCACTTTGTGGGTTAGGATGGACTTGATGGATGAGACAAAGGACAAAACAAGAGAATGAGTGATAGAATGAGAACAGCAGTCAGAGATTAAGAGAGACAGAGAGAGAGAGACTCACTGGAGCCGTTGCCGTTCAGTTTGAGCTCGAGCTCCTGGATCTGCTTGACCAGCAGTGAGATGTGTTGCAGAAGGTCTTTATTTTGAAGCAGCAGCTGGTGCACTCGAGCCTGAGCTTCTATCCTGGCTGCTGCTTCTGCCGAGAGCTGATCCTTCAGCAGGTGAACCTGAGAGAAAAAAAAAAAAACCCACAAAGCACAGGAAAATGTCATTTTAATTTTCCTAGCATTGAATGGTAATAGGTGGCGCGGTGGTGTTGTGGTTAGCACTGTCGTCTTGCACCTTCTCCTCCTGGGTCCGGGTTTGATTCCCGAGTTTGCATGTTCTCCCAGTGCATGGTGGGTTTCCCTCTGGGTACTCAGGTTTCCTCCCACAGTACATAGATGTGCAGATTAAGCTAACTGGAGTTGCCCCATAGTGCTTGAATGAGTATTGTATGTACAATATGTGAGCCCTGTGATGGATTGGCACCCCAATCCAAGGTGAACCCTGGCTTGTTCCCCAAGTCTTCTGAGATCGGCTCAAGCAGTATAGAAGTGAGTAAGTGAATGTATCTGTGATACCATCACAGTATCAACACTTTTATGGAAAAAAGAAATTCAAATTATAGTGAACCATAAGACTAACATAAGTGATTCTTATGTGGAATTAGACTTATTCTTTGGCCTGAGCAATTGAGCATTGGAAAAAAATTACTCTATTATATTATATATACTGTAAGAACTGCTGCTGTATAATCATGAAAACTATCCTGTGCTCATCCCAGGACTTTTACTCAGAATATAATCATCCACAACATTCTCTAAATACATTCAGCACTGCTTGGCATTACTCTTCTACACCCATACACTGTTTTTATTTATTTATTTATTAAGAATGAATTAGCATAGTCAGCCACAGAAGGCCTTGACTAGAGACATACAGCAGCAGGACTTCTGCAATCTGGACAAATGGATAGAGGCAGGAAAAAAAAACTGATGATCAAGATAGCACTTTGACGGCTGATTGACTATCATAGGCGCTGATATGATGCACCAAATGGTGGCATGTTTCCTTTCTTCTGTCTCGGATTGCTGGAGGCAATGAGAGTCACCAGATGCACTGATTATATTATATACTTCCCTTCAGTATTGCAACTTAAAATGATTTTAGGGCTCCCAGGATTAAATAAAGAAAATACTAATGAAATCTTCATAATTTAAGTAGCTATGGCTCCGGGATGAGTCATATTTCGTCCTCGTGGCAGACAGTTCACCTTTAAGACTTGGTGATTCATGACGTGTTATTAAAAGTAAACCCAAATTATGCTTTTAAAGGTTAATGGATAAAAAGGGATATAACGTTCTCCTCATTCCTACAGCAGGCTCATTTTAAAACTGCATGTGCCACGAGTGTTCGAGCAACATGCATTACGTCATCGTCTAAAATCGTGCTGTCATCGTATAAAAACTCCTGCCTCTTTTATGGAAATGTAATGCAATAAATTTTCAAGAGTAAAAGAAAAGCCAGACTGACTTTTCATTAAAGACACCCCATGGAGCCAGGAGACAATAAATCATTTAAATGTATTTCAACTCGGGGCAGAGTGCTGACAGCTTTCAATAGACATTTCAGACTCAAATTCAGGGAGACAGGCCTGTTTTTCCCCACCTGTAGTAAACTAGATAAGAAAAGTTTCATTAGATGGGAAATTGTTCGATGAAAAACACTCAACTGGGTCTACTGCTTCTTATGCTACCAGCTTGTAAAAGCCTTTGCCTTGAAATTAAATGGATAACTTATACAGTATTCACATCCACAACCGTTAATCTTTGATTCATTTTGTCTTCACAGTTGACGTCAGTAGTGACATTAGTATAAGAGTATAAAAAGCGAAATAATAAAGCGTGCCCAATGCATGAAGGCCAAATACTGGGACAGGATAAAGAAGCTGTAAATTGGAGGATTTCAAAAACATTCTTTTGAACGTTTCCACCCTAAACATCTAGTTTGCAATAGACCTTAGCGAATCACTCTCTGAGGCATTGTGCATTTTTCTCATTTCTGAGGAAAGTTTAATGAATAATGAGCAGCCCACTTGAATTTATCAGTTATAGATGGAGGGCCTGGTCTAGAGTGGAAACTCAGTCAGTTCTCTCGTATGGGGACAAAAGAAATCATTCAGACAGCCATACTGTATAATAAACATAGTTTAAGGTTAAAATGTATGCACCGAAATCTACTGTCATTATTAATACTACTATAATTTGATTCCTTCTTTCTCCAATTGGAATATGCTCTTCTTTAAGAAAGGTTAGATGTGTCAATGCCAAGGAAATGTAAAATTTTCAGAAAGGCCGTTTTGTGGGCGTGGGTGAAAGTAGGCCGGTACGGTCCAGTTCTGCACACCACTACAAGATACTGTGAAGGTATGGAGACAGGATTGAGACAGCAAAGTAATACTTGACATGACCACTAGGTGGCTCATCCTCTCGCTGAGACATTCTATTAAGAAAAAAAGATTAAAAAAACAACAATTGTTTCTGTTATTACATCGGCGGAATTCGCTAGCTCTGAACCATTCTTTTGTGACGGGTTTGTCTACGATATCAAAACTTTCATCATCTCTCACGTATGAGAACCAAGTTAATTAATTTAGCCCGACCTACTGATGTTGGAACCAGTACCCATTGTACAATAAAACCCGCATTGTGACTTTCTTCCCTATCTCCGTCTGGTGATATAGATGCATCTCGTCACACACAAACCTGGAAAAGGAGGAGAGAAGCTACCTGCCAAAACTCACGTTTACAACTGATAACATTATATCACCTAAAACAACACTTTGTGCCTTTAGTAGCTGCTTTTCAGTTGCTCCGAGTTGCCTCTGAACCGTCGTGTTGTGTTTCGATCGTCCGTTACGGATAGTGAACGTGTGTGCGAGCTTCTGCCAACGCACTCAACAGGTTCCTGACTCATCTCACTGTTTAACTAGCTTTAACACGAGGCTGATTCTCAAATCCCGCTTTAACCCATAATATAGGGCCATGTGCACCACTTGGTGTGTGGAACAAGGGATTGTTTACTCTATACAGCGCACTAGCTTTCCATTGTATATTATTTTGAAATCAACCCTGGAACAGTTCGATTCCACAGAACATGAAGTCAGCTGAGGTTATTCTAAAGTCGATTAAGTGGAGACATAAAGAGACACTTAAAAAGATTTACAGAACTGTCCTCCACCTCCATGGGTTATTCTCCTCGCCTTTAGGCCACATAGTACCGCAAGAACTACCGTCACCCCTGATTGTTGGTCAGTCTGAGGGTGGACAGCTCTGAGACAAATAGCTTGGAGTATTAAACAGACTTATAGCTCAATTTTAAGAAAAGGTGAAAGTAAAACATTAACTGAGTCACGACCTCGTCGACCTGAGCCGCCTGAAGCCAATGTTCATGCTGTTCAAATATCTGCAGAGAACAATCCCCTCATTCCATGTCTAGATGAAGTGTTGCCTTTAACACCATGAAAGAAAAGTCAGCAAAGTTTTAATAAGTTTTTTAACGAATGCTGATACATACATTTTAACATAAAAATCTTGATTCCTTTATTCCTATCTACTTGATGCACTTAGATCCTGAAGAAGTAATCTGTTCTAGTCACGTTTGAACTATTACTGTGCACTGACAACGACAGATATTTTATGATGTAATGTATCGATAATATATCATATTACTCAGTACAGATGACTTCTTATTGCGTTTATGTTGCTCCATATTGCAGGTGTGTTGTCAAACGTGGACAAACCAAGTTAAATGTTATTCCAGTAAAAGCAGTAAAATTCCGCTCCTTCCGCTTACGTGAGCTCACAGACGCCCCTGATTGGCTGTAGAGCCGTAATTAATGTGGGAGCACGATGTACCTCTCATCCCTCCCCTCTAAGAAGGGTCGGCCAATCAGCTCTCTCTAGACCTCCGGCTGCGAGAGGTTACAGCATCACCCGGGAACCAAACCAGCGATCTCCAGATGATAGGGCGAGCGCTTTACCACTGCGCC
>JAQQZT010000037.1:6782009-6800066 GCA_030068275.1 Clarias platycephalus | reverse complement strand
TGCGAGAGGTTACAGCATCACCCGGGAACCAAACCAGCGATCTCCAGATGATAGGGCGAGCGCTTTACCACTGCGCCTCTCGGAGGCGGAGAGATGATTTGACGTTATACTGTCTCGCTTCAAACAATAATCATTTTAAAATTCTATTTTATTCATATTTCTTTCGAAAGTTGGTATATGCATTCTAGAAGCATATGACCTGTAAACAATTTTGCTTAAATAGTTTTTTGCCAAAAGCTTAGAAGGGAAAAAATCTGTAGTGTCTGTAACCATGTCAAATTTATGTTGCAATATCTTAATAATTTAGACTTTTAGAATGATACACTTTTTCAGGTTTATGTCTTTTTATGTGAAATCTAAATTTGCCAAGTTTCATCTGATGGACAAATAAGATAAAAAAAAGTTACAGACACAAAGTTACAAAGGGCATGGAATTGTATTTTGCAAATGTGTTTCTTTTTATCAGATAAAAATATAAATGTGGATGCTTATTTAAAAAAAAAAAAAACGAAGCATGGATTGAGAGATAAGAAGCATTAAGTATTATGAAAAATGGTGTTATAGGGTCTTATCTGAAAATTCACTTTTCCACCAAGACACTTTTTAGTACCAATACCATGTTTTGGCTCTTTGTAAGTCTCTTTCTCTCTCTCTGTCTCTGGCTTCAGAAACATCCAGGACAGGATATATGCATGCTTATGAGAGGTGATGGAGGCCAGGTAAACCTTACTGAGATAACGTGATAAAGAAAAAAAAAACCTTCGGATAAACGAAGCTCAAAAGAAAACCGGTTCTCTTTTAGGTGACGCTGGATAATGGTATAATAAATCATTATAGTACAGTATATCTGTATAGAAGATAGCGAAGAGTTTTAAGGTGCTGGTTTTAAATAAGCCACATCTATATAAGAGCAATTCCATCACCATACGTCCAGGATTAACTGAACCATGAACTGCTGCGTTTTTCATTTCAGGCCCTACCACTTCAGGAGCCACAAAATTGTATATATATACACTCCTCACTCTGGTGTGGGACACATCTCAAACGTACTGATCTCAAACTCGAAGGCATATCTCTAGCACACTGCCAGTGAGTATCTGGAATAGGAAACACCTCTCTTGCACTACTGACTGATTATGCAGTTGTGTCCTTCTGGTGTCCTTAAGATAAGTCAGACTGATAAGGAGGTAATCTGTTTGCTGTCCTGACCGATGGTGAGCACTATCAGATAGTCTGTGCGCTTGGAATGGGATACAGAAGACTGCATTCTAAAGGGGGGGGAAAATCGCTGATACAGCACAGAGAGAGAGTGTGTGTGTGTGTGTGTGGAACCTTATCAGTTTAGGAACAACAAATAAAGCTGATAAGCAATACATACATAAATAAATAAAATTTTCCCAGTGCTAAAGATTTAGACCAGGTTCAGCTCTATCAAATAAGTTCAGTTCAGACTTAAACGTTACTGTACAGTGAAACTCTTTATTAGCTTTGGTAGTAGGCTGGTGTGCTTGAACCACTGGATCAGACAGGGTTAAGGGCCTTGCTCGAGGGTCCAGCTGTCGATCTTCTGATAAGTAACTCAGAGCCTCACCACAATGTGCCACCATCAAATATACAGGTGTTTTCGGTGGAGGTGCCCTGCAACACACAGCACCCAAAGGATCCGCTGCCAACGTCCTGGTGCCAGACACCTCCTCATACCTCCAGAAGTATTGTAAAGTCATGCCCTAAGGAGCCAGAGCTGGCCCCAACACAATACTGAGCATAATGTTTTACTTTGCAACGCTACGGCTGATCGGTGAATACGTGTGTGAAAATGGAATACGTTTTTTTAATCCTTTAATAGTTATATTTAATGTGGCGTAACATCCATTATTAGCTATTAGCACTTACAACAGATATACCATTTTTCTATCACGATGAAGTGTAATGGAAAAAGAAAAAAACTCTCTCCGGTGCAATGGGGTGAGTAATTATTCTTAGACTAGTCTGAGTGTTAAAGAGAGCTAAGGAATCATTTCTATCATGTAATGAAGGTTATTTTCTTAGCGGACGGTTTAAGGATGTGTCATTATGAGCTCCGTTTCCCGGAATATTATGGGCTGAACATCATCATCATCCTCATATCCTTCTGATATCTCCAGGTACAGTCCAGTGAGGATAGGAAAAAGTACAGGGTGATTCACTCGTAAGAGGCCCTGAATATTCTGCAATAACTCTCGCTAGGACGAAGCAATCTGAACAAAATAATGTACAATGTGCTGCTCAGTATATAAAGCTTCCAACATGCCGGGATGCCTCTGAGTTGGACTGATAAGGTGGGCGCAATATGGAGAAAAGTGTCAGATACAGTGACTGGTTTTGGTACATTCAGGAAAATGGAGCACCGTGTCGAAATTTGTCTGGCAGAAAATAAAGATCATTTCCAACATCTCATGAAATGCAAATCAAGGTATATAGTGGTACAAGGTATAAAGGTTTTTAAAAAATATTTTTTATTATTATTCAGATTGCCTCATTGTAACGAGAGTTCTTGAGAATATTCGGGGCCTGTTTCGAGTGAATCACCACGTATAAGCAATGTGAGGACGTTGGTGCTAAGCAGAACTACATGCTCATGTAGTTGAGTTCAAAAAGATCTGAGATCAAATTAAAAACTTTTTCTAAGTCTGAACCTTGTAAAGTCCCAACATCTTTTTCATCTTGGATTTTCCCAAAGGATAACGCCGCAGATAAACAAATGAAGAGATTCGTTTATAAACGGTGACTGACACTCTTTGATAGTTCACTTCAAAGCTAATAATCTACATTAGTGATGGCTGATGTCCCTGTGCAGACGCGTGCAGCTGTCTCCAACATACTTCCAGAGTCGAGACAAATGTTTTCTCATGAGCCTGGATTTCTGATAACTCCAGGTTATATATATTTCTTTTAAAATTCTTCTTTTAAATGATTGCACATAGGCTAGAAGCCAAGTAAACACTCATCAGTTTGATCCTAACACTTGTTGTGCAGAATATCTGTCTGTTTGTGCCTCGTACCTGAGCGACAGCCACTTGGGTCTGCTGCTGCTGTTGGCTGAGCTGCTGCTGCAGGAGCTGGAGCTGGTGGTGCTTGGAGAGCGGCGTGCTGGCTGCCAACTCGCTGCACGATGGGAGAAGCATCTTTGGAGAAGCCAGCAGGATGGAGGCATCTTCACACGGCTGTGATATAGGAAACAAAGAGAGAGGGAGAGAGAGATAGATGCAGATCAGCACCAGTTTCAAGTTTCATACGGCAAATATATACCGCATTTGCATTTCCATAAACAGCATGCACTCGGAGCGGTAATCCTCTTAACTCCATAATAATCTGATCTAAACCCATTGATGTTTCTCACACTGTGACTTCCAAGTAGTTCTCTGAAATCACCTTAAAAAAAAATCCTTATTATACAGTAACTCTTCTTGGTGATTGAACACATGTATGTTTGGGTGGAATGACTCAACATTCTGATTTCTTCGTCCTCGTCTTCTGAGAGAAAATGATTTCTGTTGTAAGATCACGCAAAAGTTTTATCCACAAAACAAGGCCAAATACTTTCAACTTGGATACGACCAATGCAATTTAGATTTTTAGAAATTAATTAACTGGTTAGGTTTAGACAAATAGGAATGCAGACATATACACAGACAGATCGATATACATACGAGGTGGTATCAAAACGTTTCCTGATTTATTTCCTGAAGCTCTGTTTTTTCACCATACTGTACATCCTCACTAAGATGCCTTAAAACCTGACAGTAGAATTTACTATTGACAGTCTGGCCCCTGGGGACGAATTCTTGATGCACAATTCTACGAATGGCGAAAATGACGATGAGCATGCACTCGGTCGAGTTGTGGTCCGGTCTCTCCTTTTTTTGTCGTAGAGATGATGGGCTCTACCACTGTAAAAATTGTCGCTTCATGCAGAATTTTAAGTTTTTTCTAACTTGCTGTACATGATGAAACAGCAGACAGGGTAAAGCAGGTGGTCAGAATAGCACCAGTTGCACAGCTCCCGATGTACGCAGGACGATGTCTTTTGGCACACTGACTTATGAAGGTTGGTACTCCCTGTGCCTGTGCATGCAGCCTTGTGCTGCCATCTGTTGGCGTGTTACATGACTAAACTTTTTGATACCACCTTGTACAGTAAAAAACATGTAAGCATATTGAACTCATTTCAATCTTTCTCTCGTTCTATTGCCAGATAATTTTATAATTTAAGGCATTAATTTTTTAGAAAGCAGCAAAATTGTCTGGCAATACAATGAGACCAAAAGGCAAAAAATACCAAAATATGTCTACAGAGTTCTTGCTTGTGATGTCGAACCAGTCGGCATTTCGCCTGGCCATCTGTCTGTGGTTTTATAATGCCACATCATATGAGGTCAAAAACCTGGAAGACAGTTTTATCTGTTTTCCGCTGACATTTGTGTTCATCAGCTATCCAGCGGGGAAACAACGCGAATCCTGAGCAGGTGGTGATCACTGCTGCTAGTGTAGTAACCATTTTATCTCATGTACTGTAGTAAGACCAGGAAATTAATATTCTGTAAATTTAATACAATAAATATCCAATATACTGTAAGCAATACATGATGTAACTGTATTATGTTTGCTAATCTATAGTACATGCAGGGGTTAAATTGAGCCAGGGCTGTTATGTTTTCATTAGCGTTCTTAAGCTTCTACAGGATTGATTTTCCTCGAGCATCACCTGCAGGTAACATGTAATGCTTTCCACCTGTGGCTTGTTCTGAAAGCTATTTATTTGAGCAGTGGTAACCCAGGGGGTTATGTTTCTGGGTTACTGAGCACAAGGTAGGCTGCTGCTGTTGGGCCTTTCAACAAGCCCCTTAACCCTGTCAACTCCAGGGGTGCTGTATCATGACTGATCCTGTGCTCGGATCCCAGCCCCGATGATGCCATATGCAAAGAAAGAATTTACTGTGCAGTAATACACTGCACATGCGGCAAACAAAGACCTAACCTAACTTATGATGGTTATATATGAAGGCATAGAGAGAAGGCATAGAGAGCACCCAAAAGAGAAGTTCTGTATATGTTGAATGAAAAGCAACTATTAAATTCACAACGAGTGCTAAAAGGCCAAGGTGAAGGGCAATCTTAATGCTTCAGCTTACAGTACCAAGACATCTTGGACAATGCTATGCTTTTTATTGACTTTTTGGCAACAGTTTGGGGAAGGCCCTTTTCTATTTCAACATGACTGAGCATAAAGCAAGGCATACTATAAAGACGTGGTTTGATGAGTTTGGTGTGGAAGAACTCGATCGGCCCTAACACAGAGCCCTGACATCAACCCCATCGAGCACCTTCGGGATGAACTGAAACAGAGATTGTGAGCCAGGCCTTCTCATCCAACACCAGTGCCTGACCTCATAAATGCTCTACAGAATTAATGCACATGAATTTCCACAGAAACTCTCCAAAATCTTGTGGACGGCCTTCCAAAAAGAGTGGGAGCTGTTACAGCTGAAAAAGGAGGACCAACTCCATAATAAAGTGTATTTATTTGGACACAGTGTCAATGCAGGTTTGGCCAAATACTTTTGTCCATTGGGTATACAGTACAGTAGGTCAAGAACTGACTGGTGTAAGCGACAATGATATTCTGCTTAAACAATGTTTTAATTTTATGTTTAATTGTAAGTTTCTCAACATACATCTGGTCTTACGCCTGTGTTCAGTAAAATATTTGGGTGGCTTGGTGGTAGTACCTGTGGGAGGCATGACTGATCGACAAATGGTGAATGTTTTGATGAGCTCTATAGTTGGACTCGTCTTAAATTTGGTTTATTGAAATCTTATAAGAAGTAAAAGTAGATGACTAGGAAGTTTTCTTGCAGTGAACATGAATGAAATTTTTCATTCAGTAATTGTTTCCCCCTTTGTCTGTAATTTATTACTTTTTTCCTTTCTTCTCAGAAAACAACTGTCAGCTACTGTAACCAAGACAAAGCAATTTCCCTCTGGGATTAATAAAGTTCTTTGAATGTTAAATCCTTTCACATAATTTTTGTGAAACTATTTATGTATCCCCACACTGACTCCTGAATAAATTATATTTAATAATTTGTTGTATATGTTTGTATTTGAGGTAGAGCAGCACCGTGGCTTAGAGGTTAACACTGTCGCCTCGCACCTCCAGGTTCTGGGTTCGATTCCAGCCTCGGGTCTGTGTGCATAGAGTTTGCATGTTCTAACCGTGCTTGGTGGGTTTCCTCTGGATAGTCCTCCCACAGTCCAAAGACATGCAAATTAGGCTAATTGGCATTCCCAAATTTCCCATGGTGTGCGTGTGTGTCCAGTAATGGATTGGCGCCCTGTCCAGGGTGTACCTCGTCTTGTGCCTGAAGTCTCCTGGGATGGGCTTCAAGCTCGCTGCAACCTAGTACAAGGATCAGCTGTATAGAAGATGAATGAATGTGTTTAAGTCGGGTAAATGTTGCTGTTCCTCTATAATCCTACAGGTGGTGCTCTCTAAACTATTCATATTATACATTTGCAGGCAGTACAGCATCCTTTACAGTAGGAGCAAATTATTTGCGACGTTTGTTTAAAATTGAAAACAAAATCTAATAAAAAAAATTTAATCCGGATATTAACAAAAAGGTGATACTAAAAGAAACATAACAGAAAACAAATTTACACCTAGGTATTGTGATAATATTGTACCGGGTGGTTCCTGTCTAGATAAAAAATGTTGAGTCAGTGCACACGCAGGAACACTGTTTAGGATCTCTCACTTTAAATGTGCGTGGGAAGTGTTGTTGGTTTCAAAGAGATAAAAAAGCAGCATAGAGAGAGAAAGAGAGTGGACGGAGTGTACAGAAGTGCGTTCAGTCATTAAAACACCCAGGGGGGGTGCGACGAGCCGAGCCGTGACACTGACGATTATTAAAAGAGTGCTTTTAGGTATTTGGTCCTGAGCAAGAAATAACACAGCAGCATCAGCAGGGTTTAGATGTGGACTTCTCCACTACCAGTCAAAAGTTTGGACACACCTTCTAACTCCGTGGTCTTACCTGATTTTTTTTTTTCTACACTGTAAAACAATACCGAAGGCATCCAAAATATTCAATAATCTCCTTTGAACAGTTGATATTGAGATGTATCTGCTACTTATGATCTATAAAGCCTTCATAATGCCTCTAAGCTGAGGTGCTGTTTGTTAATTAGTGATTTTTGGGGCTGGTCCAGCGAAATATGAGTCAGAATATGAGTTTAATTTGTTTTGGAGGCGAGCTCTTAAGGCAAAATTAGTGTACGTACTGTATTGCGGAGCGCATTTTCCCATAGGAAATAATGTCAATGCAGATAATCTGTTCCAACCACGCAACAAATATTACAAATTTCCAACAGTATAATCATATTTCTTTATATAAAAACATTTTTTATCAAAAACATTTAGAAAAAATATGTACATGAAGTAAAATATGAAATAAATAGATATTAAACCTCACTTGATCTTAATTTATGATTCCTCTTTGCATCGGCTGCTTTAAAAACAAAACTGAAAGTGGTTCCCTTTTCTTCTTGCTACCGTCCTTGATAACCAAATCTGGCACAATATGTAAACTCGCTTTGCTTGGCTTCCCACTCACGAGTTTTGAACCAATGGACGGATGCGACATATAGTTTGACTCGGTTCGGTTGTTCTTATGCCGAAAATGCTTTGTATGCCGAAGGTTTGGATGCCGAGGTGGCGCTGTAACTCTAAATGAACTTCTCCTCTGCAGCAGAGGTAGGCTTTGGTCTTGCTTTCGTGGGGAGCTCTTCATGAGAGCCAGTTTCGTCATGGTGCTTAATGGGTTTTACAAATGCACTTGACACAACACTGTTCTTGCAAGAACTATTCCAGAACAGCTGACCTTCGTGTCTTAAAATAACAACTGACTGTATCTAATGCCATATCTGTTATTTCATAGTTTTGAAATCTTCACTATTGTTCCAGAATGTAGAAAAACAAATCCAAACTTGAGTCCAAACTTTTGACTGGTACTGTACAGTATGCCACGCTGAGTGTGTGGGGGAAACGCATCCTCGTACCACACGATGCATAAAGGAGCGCCGGCTCTAACGCACATGCATTTCTAGCACAAGAGAAAGCAATAAATCGGTTATAAATCCGCGAAAGTCACTAAAGCGCTGATTTCTTTTCTTACAGATTGATCCTCAGCATCATATATTTTAAACGCAAGTGTTTAGGGGATGTTAAATATGCTTCTGTTTTCTGGAAATCTTCTAAACAACACCCACACACTTCCAGCTCTATAAATCATACAGAATAAATACCTAAAAAAACATTACAGCCAGTCTATTTATGTAGAGCTTTCTATTAGAGAAACGTCTCATGCTTCTGCAAGCATGATGGATGACTCTGCATTTCAAGGTGTGACTACTCTCTCCCATCACACACACACACACACACTCGTCTTTTCCTCTTGTCAGAACATCTTGCTAAAAGCTATCATTTTGCATGTCATTCCTCATGCACCCGAACAGATAAGAGAAACAACCCGACCCACCCTGCCCCGTCCTAACATGCGCAATACAAACACCTGCACCCGCACCTGCTGACCCAGAAAAAACATGATGATGTTTATTTGCACCGGTCTGATAAATGGGTCGGAGGAGTGCACCGAGAGCAGACTGTGAGTGAGCGAGAGAGAACTTTGTCCTCCTCTCTCAGAAGCTATAAATGAAATATAAAAAGAATATTGTTCCATGCTTATGACAAAAAAGCATATAAGGAGTTTTTATGCTGGTGGCGTAAGTGCAGTGTACAGAAGACAAAAGCTTCGGGTACCATTTAGTGGAAAAAGTGCGTCTCTAATAATAAATCTTTGTTTGCCTTTGAAAAAGAAAGTTGTAAGTTTATTAATAACAATTAGGTTAAATCCATTATGTTAATCATAGATATGCCCGTCTGAAACCTACAGTATTTTGTAAAGATCACCCGAACCCGTCCAACCCCATGGGTCAACCCACGGAGAACTATCGCTTCTTAAGTCTTTAGAAGAATGTGCCAACATTAGCAATGGGCCACCATTAGCCCCGCCTCCTCAATGATGTAAGACTTTTCTTCCTTCCTCTGCTCAGAGTTGCTCTGAGATTGGTCCTAGGTAAGACTCCTAACTTAGGATTTTTGACTCAGAGGATTTTTAAAAGTTTTATGAATATGACCTCAACAAGGTCTAAAAATCTAGTGCTTTAGGTTTAGATGAGCCCCTAACATGAGTTATAAATTATGACCACTGTTATATTATGGTTTGTTTCATAGTGGTGCTCATCACATTAACACTTTTGTACCACAGACTCTCAAAAGACAAAACACAAGATAATCATTTATTCATCTAACCAACAACACTATTGGTGCGTTTACACTGATTGACTCCAAAAATTACAATGATAATTGGAATAAAACAGCATCATGTAAACTCCTGCTTGGATGTTGCACAATGTGACCTGACCAGGCCTGATCGGAGTGAACTTTCAATACAAATGAGAGGAGTGGTGCGCAACCCTTTGATAATCCCTTTTAAACCCTTGATCTGATTGTTTCTCACTTGTTGGAAATATATCATAATCATAAATAATCATACTGTAGATGAGAATGAATTCCTGTAACCAATCAAAATGCAAAAGGTGGGATTTATTGGGGACAAGATGGGGACAAGTTGGAGAAACATACTTCTTCTTGTAATTTCCAGCAGATTAAACACTCTGAACATGTTGAGAAAGTCATATTCTGATTAAATTCTTTGATAATGTAAATGCAAATCATATCAGATCAGCGTCAGTGTAAAACAGTTAAGCTGGAATCTCTAATCAGAGAAATACTGACCATGTAAACATCACTGCTGATTACTGGAGTTAAGTTGCTGCGCAAGAATCATATTTTCTGATTCGTCAAATATATTCGTCTAGCCGAACCTGATAACATATTCCATATTATTTAATATACAATATTTCATGGTTTCATCATTTGGAACGTTGTGTGACGTTTCTTCATTTCAAATTCATGACAAGAACAATCCCACTGATAAAAAAAAAAACTTCCACCAGGTACCTGAGCCTGGAGCGGTGAAGCGCTTCAGACCTTGTCAGTGCTGAATAAATTTTTCCTGTCCGACATCGAATCGTCATGTTGAGGATCGGCTAAGTAGCTCATTTTTACCTGCCTTGCACTACAGTACATGTTAAAGTGGACATGAAGGGAAATTAAACTAGGTCACTTCGAAATTGCATTGTGGACAATAAAACAAATGAGATTCCTCTTTCAGGTATGAAAAAAACCCTCCACTTTAAAATGGCCTGCTTTTGCTTTGAAATGATTCGTGATCCCAGATGAGCCATGAAGCAGCACACAGAAGAGGATTTAAGCTCTGCTGACTAATAGACCATGAGAGGGGATTGAGTGTGTATGTCAGCGGGCATGGCTTTACACTGATTTATTTGTTATCTTGTACTTATGGGAGGAAAAGCATAAGAATCCGTAGCTGCTCACCGGCCTCTGGCAAAACATGAGCTGAGAGACGGAGAAAGAAGATAGATGAGCTGACAGAAATGGGGACTGGGAGAGGAAAGAGAGAGAGAGAGAGAGAGAGATAACCACTTTGCTGGTGCAGCAGCATCATAAAGGCAAAAAGCTTGTCCTTTGATCGTCCCATCTTCTGTCATCCACTGCAGAATGAGACACGCGATTAAACCTGGAGGAATTAAGATGGATGGCACTGACCATTCAGATACACGTGTTCACTGAACAGCTGGAGAAATAATGCAAGATTACAGAACAGTAATCTGGCATTAAAGCAGGGGGAAAAAATTTGAAGTATTGTCTAAACCTTTGGTTAAACGGCCCTGTGGGGCTTCATGTATGGAATGTGCATGAATAAATGAATATTATTTAAGACATTTTATTTTTCATTTGTGTATCCACCCATCCATCCATATCTATACTGCTTATCCTGTATCAGGGTCAAGGGGACCTAGAGCCAGGAAACTTAGGGCACAAGACAAGGTACACCCTGGGTGAGGTGCCAACAAGGCACAAGGCACACACACTGGAACACTAAGTGCTATTTGGAAACACCAATTAGCAATTGAGAAAACATGAGATTTGAACACCTGGCCATGGAAGTATAATTTCTTCACTTAATTAAAATCTAATCTAATATGAAAAAATGAGGATTGGCCCAAGAGTTGGCCCAAAGTGCCTAAAGATTGGCTGTTTATGTAACATCTCAGCAGCGACCTCATTTCCCCTCTCATCTGTTCCAACCACTCAGTATTCAGCATCACCAGAATATCGTCAGGGCCCGTATTTACCAAGTTTCTTAGTATTCTCTCAGAGAACTCCTATCTTAGTTTAAAAAGTCCTAGCGGGAAGTCCTAGACTAAAAGTGATTTAGAAAAATTCTCAGAGCAACTCTGAGGAAGGAAAGTACAAAAACCTTAGTGAGGAGGTGTGGTTGACCCCGTTGCTAGAGATGACGAAGCATTTGAAGGACTCTGATTGGTTAATAAAAAATCTGCTACGGTCTTAAAATGCGCTCTTTGTGAAAACAGAATGCATGATAATAGAACAGACAGTGAAATCATAATGTTTGTATATAAAGAAATTGTATAATCATGACTACAGGCTACTTTATGCAAAGTTTCTGTTATAGGCTAAACATCTTAAAGTTAATTAAAACAGCCAAATGTTGAAAAAGTGTCTACTTTTGAAGCAACCAACTTCCACACTGTAGTTACTATATTTAAGTTCTTACATTTATTTACCGTACTGATTTTATTACAGTGGATTACGAGCATAATTCGTTCCAGAAGTGGGCTCGTATTCCAAAATACTAAACCAAAGCAAATTCCCCCATAAGAAATAATGGAAACTCAAATTATTCATTCCACATCCCCCCAAAAATATGTAAAAATAATTAACACAAAATATAAAGTAAAAATAAATTCTCCCCCTTCTCATCTTACACAGTAAACCTTTCTCCTCTCTTATTTGAATTTCACACAAACACACATTAACGGAAAGACTGTTTTGTCTGAAAAATTAGCAAGGAACATCGCTAATGACACTCGCGTGAGCGCATACTTACGGAATTACTGCTGTAAAGTTAAACAAACAAACAAATGAATCTGCACTTTACCTTTGAAAAGAATCGCGACAGAGCAGTGCTTCTGTGTAGAGCAGAGAGTGTGTGTGTGTGTGTGTGTGTGAAGCCAAGAGGGGAAGGGGAGGGGTGTAAAGGCGAAAGAGTGTGTGTGTGTGAAGGGGCACGGTCTCAAATTACGCGCGCACACATAACGGCAGGCTGAGGGAGAAAATGGATTTTTAACCTCTCTAATGAGACTTTCTTTTGCTTTACACGCGTGCACACGTGTGTTATAATTAATAGTACGCGCGTGCTATACACACGCGCTTACAAACACAAAATAAAATGTTTTACACGCACACACGTGGTCACAATGTTTAAGTAAACAGTACACGCGTGCACAGATGTTGATTATACCAGTAAGGGACGAGCACTAAGACACAGCAGGGGAGACGATCACCCACAATTCCGCAGCGCAAGTGAGAGAAAAAACGTTGGCTCAGTTGTGATCACGTGACGCTCGGCATCAAAACCAGAAGCGCATGCGTGGTACATGATACTCTGTACTCGTAAACCAAGACTTAACAAGAAAAAAAATTGGACAGAAGAGCAGTGCTTACTTTTACATTCAGTGTTTGGAGAATATTTCTTCTTTCCGCCATTTTGTCCTCCGATATAGAAATTCTTAAGTCTCTTAAAAGACCTATTCTCTAATCTTAACAATTTCTACCTTAGAAGCTGTTTTTAGGGCTAAGAAGTTTTGTGAATCATTTTTTACTATGATTTAGTCCTAAATATAAGGGCAAGTTCTAAGAAAGTTTTTTGAATTTCATTACTAGGAGCAACTTTTAGGCTTAGGAAGCTTTGTGAATACGGGCCCTGATCATTATCCACACCTGTTTATTACTGGTCCATGCCTTAAACTAGAAGTTTTATTATGCTTGAATGACTAAAAGGTCACTGTGTGACTTAAAAAACACAAATACATTCCTCTGAAATGGCCCAGGACTGCCAAAAACTTGCCAAAAAAAGGCAGCCAAAGAGGCCTTCAGGAAGCCCGGAGAGCTAATTCCTCAAGAGTACATTAAAAATACAAGAAGTTCTGTCTCTTTGGAAGTAAAATATGAAAAAATGAGGGTTGGCTCAAGACTGTTACACTGTACGTGTGGGAGAATGAACAGTAACAATAATACAAAACGATAAATATTATGAAAAGCGCATGTTTGTGCAGCTCATACTTTTGTAGTGAAAATGATTAAACGTGCATGTGGTATAGTAGTCCCTTGGTGTCGTGACAGGATGCCAAGCTGAAGTGAGCTGTATTTATAGAGTAGTAACAGGTACCTGTGGCTGGTATAAATGATGGCATGATCATTAGTAGACGGAGGCTAATGAGCCACAATATGTCAAGGTCCATCAGGCCCACGAATCTCCACTCCGCTGGTTCAGAGCCAAATTACTCATGAAGTCATGCATTAAACACAGGCTTTGGCTCCAACCTTCGCTTTTGCCCTCTCCTCACCCCTAGGCTTAGGGGTTTAACGAAGCCTGAAATGTCTGCAAGATATTTTTTGCTTTTGAAGAAAGAGATAAATATTAGAGAAATAGATTTATTTCTTAAGTTAAAAAAACAAACAAACGGCGGAACTATCATAAAAATAAATGGCACAGTAATACTTCAGAGATTTACGAGAGTTAGCTTATTGATGGGGCATAATTATTATGCTGTACTACATTGAAAATGACAGTACATAAAAAGGGGAGTAATTACTGAGGACCTAAGAGGCATGTGCCATTACAAAGTCCTTAAGGCATGTCCAGGTTTTATGTCTCACTTCTGCAACAACCGCTTTCACCGAGCTCTGATGCAGTACCAAGGGGAAAAAAACCCTCTCTCTCCTGCTTAGATTCATCTGGGCTTCTGTACTGTGCGTCTGCTAAGAGACCGAGCCCGGCCTCAGCCTGTCAGCTATCGTTATGGCTACCATCGATTCTTTTCAGCTTCATCTGTGTTGTTCACGGCCTGTGAAATAAGCAGATTTGGTGAACTTCACACAAATGAGTGTGTAATGAACTCCATCTCTGACCCTGAACTTCTCAGAACTCTGTCATGTTCAACAAAGAAAGCAATAAGCCAGGGGAAATCGATCTGTGACTTTTGTTTAATCAAGTAAGATCTCAACGATAATGGGGACTTTCCATGTATTTGTACTTTACTTGAGTGGTAAAGTAGTTTACTTGTAGTAGCTGTATTATATTTACTTGAGTAGCTGTATTAGTGGATACTTTTTAACTTTTACTCTGGTTAAAAGCACAGCAAATATCTGTACTTTTAATATTCAATTAAAATTTATTTGTATAGCGCTTTTAACAAGTGACATTGTCGCAAAGCAGCTTTACACAATCAAAAGAATTATTTAAGTTTGTATGAGATGTGAACGTGTATGAATCAAAATGATAAGATTGTTCCTGATGAGCAAGCCGAGGACGACGGCGACAGTGGCAAGGAAAAACTCCCTGAGAACTACATTTCTGCACGGTGTTGTGTTACTTAACCACAGTGGCGTGTAGTATTTCAAGCGGGAATTTCACAACCTGCTGACTGTTATAAATAATTATGTGACTTGCCTTTCCTTTGAGACATGTCTAATACAGTAACAGGTGTTCGAAATCAGAAGCGGAGCTGGTCGCAGACAGGGACGAAAACAGTACAATCGGGACAGAGAGAGACAGCAAGAGACAGAGAGAGTCCTGCACTTTTAATACATACTGTCAGCAAATTTGAAGGTATTTCTGTACTTTTACTCAAGTACACAAGTAAATGGATGACTTCTACTTTTACTTGAGTAAGGGAATCTCTACTTTTACTCAACTGTAAGATTAGATTTGAGATTTTGTTGATTTTCAAGTGTATTTTGCCCGCCTCTGATTATTATTAACATAAAGCAACAACAGAATGGATCCAAGAAGAAAGAACATGCTGTAACTAAAAAACAACCACCCCACCAACCAACCAACCACCCACCCACCCAACCAATCAACCAACCACCCGCCCAACCAACCAAACACCCATCCAACCAACCAACCAACCAATCAACCACCCACCCACCAACCACCCATCCAAAATCAACTAACCAACCACCCACCCACCCAACCAATCAACCAACCAACCACCCATCCAACCACCTACCCAACCAATCAACCAACCACCCATCCATCCAACCACCCAACCAACAAACCAGCCAAACAAAAAACAGCATAATACCAGTTTTCTATTAAATTAACAGGTTAAGTAGGTATCTTGTCTCCTGGTCTAACCTGCAGCGTGTCTATAGTAAGAAATAAAAATACAAACAGCCATTCTTGCCAAAGCTCACTAAATGCCTCCCTGATGCACTGCCGCTCCGCTGTGGTTTTAATGTTTAAACATGTGGCCGCCTCAACCAAACTCTCATTAATTCATACGGATTAGTTTGTCCTTGGCATTGTTACTCCGACCATCCGTCTTTCTGTACACGCATCCATATGGTGACACTGACGCAGAACTGGTTGAGGAGGGAAAAATAATAATAAAAGCGGAGCTCACTCGCTGTGTGATTACACCACCCTCTGTGTGACTGATCAGCAGCTGCCAGGCTTCACCAGAACAGCACAGAAGCACGAGGACACAGGCACAATTTTCCATTTCTGTTTTGTGCTGAAGTGAAATCAGTGGTGAGGCAGAGAGGAACTGAAGTATGCTATGTGCTGAAGGTGGAGTGGCTTGCTTGCTTGGTGGAGTACAATAGCATCATGCTTTCTGTTCCACAGAAACCCTGACACAAACATGAGATGAGCAATCAGAGTCTACCCTGGCATTACAGACCACATCTGGCCACCGAATTCATTTATAAATTTGTAAAAATCTATATTACTGATGCGTAGTTCACGCATAAATAAAACAATGAAAAAAAATCATGGTTTTCATTCATGTGCGCCTTTGTGACGCATTCCCACAAGAACTAAAACACAGCTGCCATTAACACAACGGAATCAGCTCTCTCATCTTCCGAGCTCGTTGTGTTGGCCTGATGAAATGTAACAATATTTTTGATTGGTCGCCAATGAAATCGATCCGTATAGGGATTAAGGATTTGTTTTTGCTTACTACCTTAGTTGCCATCATGCCACCAAAACAGAATCTAAGATCTGACACAAATGAGCGAACGATCACCTCCGTTTTTGGACAAAGTGACGAAAAATAATAATTCTTTGGATACATCTTCACCTACTGAAACTGTCTTTGCTAACTTTCGTGGGAGCCATGGTGTATGGCTGTATGTCTTCACTAAATCTTGCACAAAATGCAAACAAACCCACAAAACTTTAAAAATTTGTAAAACCTTGCTTCGTTTGGCTTTTCACTGTTTTTAGAAGTTTTGAACAGCTCCTAGACATACGCGCAACTTAGCCGGCATTCGGTAACATTTGTTGGTATGCTGATGCAAATTTTTTGGAAAGTTTAAATTCTGAAGGTGGAAATTTGTAATGGAGGGCATTCAGGTGCAGAGGTTCCACTGGATACAGTGGCTTGCAAAAGTATTCGGCCCCCTTGAACTTTTCCACATTATGTCACATTACAGCCACAAACATGAATCAATTTTATTGGAATTCCACGTGAAAGACCAATACAAAGTGGTGTACACGTGAGAAGTGGAACGAAAATCATACATGATTCCAAACATTCTTTACAAATTAATAACTGAAAAGTGGGGTGTGCGTAATTATTCAGCCCCCTGAGTCAATACTTTGTTTAAAACACACATATAAATGGGAAATCTGCCCTGATGGCATGAGCATATTGTATTTAGAGTGTATTTACTGTATTTAGCATTTTTCACATCGTGTTCTAATCAAAGTTAAAGGGGCCAAACAAAACCTTATGTAAGGTGTAATTTTTTTGGCCGAGCTGTGTACATACACGATCAGTTTCTTAAACATTCACAAAAACTAAAGGTGAAAATCTCCAGTTTAATATTCAAGTTTTATGATTTTGTTTCAACTCCATCATACTATTGTAAACAACTAAAACTATAGCAACATCAAAATATTCATGAAACTGACTGTATATTGTGTTTCTTTCTTTCTTTTATTATTACTTTTTCGAAAAGCAGCTGACAATTTTTTCCCCCTTCCACTAGTTTATATATAATACTGGAAACTCTTATAGATTATATAGCTTAGACCTAATACACAACCTGTTGCTGCTGTAACTGTAATGTGAAACTGCTACCTACAGCAAAGTGAAGTATTAGTGAAGAATTGCTCTTTATATTTCTCAGACACTCCTACGGTAATCTATAACAGCAACTACACTTCAGGTTGTGCTTTGGGAGAAAAAAAATTAAGTTTTTTTGTTTTGTTTTGTTTTGAGTATGTCCCCAAATGACTTCCCAGTGCAGCACTTTTCTCTCTAATACCACACAATACCACCACTAATCATTGTGGGTTTCCTCAAAACTGGTTTAAAGCCCTGGTTCCTCATTTCAGTTCTGCTTCCATAACAATATGTGTGGTTTTTTTTTTTTTTAAGACATTGTAATGATGGTCATGACCATCTGTGCAATGAAAAAAATGATTTACTGCTTGGGGATAAAACAAAGTCACACCAGGTGCGTCTAATATCCTAGATGCAGCCAGTGATTATAATACTTGGCAAAGATCTCTTGACATTGTGGCTCAGAGGAGAAACTCCTGTCTTGTTGGCTGAATAAAAGTACGATCTCAACATTCATGCACTTAGGATAAGGAGGTATTTCTCCTAACTGGATGAATGTTGAGAGATTCTCTGCCGCAGACGAGAAGTTCATTTAGAGTTATCAGCCTGAAAAATGACCAATTAACAGCACCTCAGATTAGAGGC
>JAQQZT010000037.1:6754765-6765504 GCA_030068275.1 Clarias platycephalus | reverse complement strand
TCCCACATTAAGGCTACTACTACCACTCAGTCGGGAGGGCCGAAGACTATCATGTGTTTCCTCCGAACCATGTGACGTCAGCCGACCGCATCTTTTCGAACTGCTCACTTACACACCATTTTGGGTGGTGTAACACACTCGGAGGACAGCGCTATCCGCTCCTTCCGCTTGCGTGAGCTCACAGACGCTGATCACGTGATTGACGTGAGAGCACTAAGTACCTCTCATCCCTCCCCTCTGAGAGAGCTCGGCCAATCAGCTCTCTCTAGACCTCATGAAATGCAAATGAAAGAGTAGCTTAAAGTCATGACCCTGACCAAGCTGTTACTGAAGGACACTGCATGATTTAGGAAAAGCTTGAATGTATTTTTTGGATTCCAGTCCTGATGCACACTTTTGGTTTAAACCAGATGAACCTTCCTTTACCAAAAAAAAAAATAAATAAAAAAGTTACCAGAACTTTTATCTGTTCATTCTGAATAATGTTTCTGTATTTGGTTACACCTCCAAAAACATAATAACTCTGATAATGGTGGATTGTGGTTTCTGTAGCAAAATGGGAAAATCAGAGACCCTCTGGCTAACCCTGCGTGTCTGCAGATCACACACACACACACACACACTAATAACCCTGCGTATACACTATAGTTAAAAAAATCTGAGCAGTAATACTTTTTTTCTTTATTTAAAAAAAGCCAGAAGCCCTGAACATGAACAGTATTATCACTTCCAGCTACGAGGACAATCATCATATCAGATGAACAGTGTATAGTAAATGTAAGAAAAGTGCAGCGTGCGCAGACGAGGTTAAACGCCACACAGCTGTGAAGAGCTTGATTCTGTGCAGGTTTTTATTTCAGGGAAGCCTGGAGGATCATGAGAAATGATGGAATTGCGGAGGAGGAAAAGGGAGTCGTGTTTGAGCTCAGCTTTACACAAACACTGATTTCCAAAAGAACAGATTCCCCATCAGTAATAATCGCTCCATAATGCGTCTGTTTTGTAAAGAATGAAACATGACATGGTGTGTCGGTGTAGGAAAATAATCAATGACAGGGTGCTGTGATACGCCCTGATGCGCAGCGGCTTTACTGTTATAACCCTGAAGCTCTGAAGATTGTTTTCCTATAGCAGCCGGTCCTGAAGGGTTTTTTTGCTCTTATACAAGCTCGATAATATTTATTTACACTACTATTTATTAACATTAATAAATATTATTAACGCTAATGTTAATACATATTTCATTTATTAACATCCAGTCATGGCCAAAATTGTTGGCACCCCTTTTTTTCCAGAAAATGAAGTATTTCTCACAGAAAAGTATTGCATTAACATGTTTAGCTATACACATGTTTATTCTCTTTGTGTGTACTGGAACAAAACAAAAAAAGGAGGAAAAAAAGCTAATTTGACATAATGTCGCAGAAAACTCCAAAAATGGGCTGGACAAAATTATTGGCACCCTTAACTTAATATTTGGTTGCACACCCTTTGGAAAAAATAACTGAAATCAGTCGCTTCCTATAACCATCAATAAGCTTCTTACGCCTCTCACCCGGAATTTTGGACCACTCTTCCTTTGCAAACTGCTCTAGGTCTCTCATATTGGAAGAGATATATAGATATATGAAATCATATCCAAAATTTTGAAAGGGTGCCAATAATTTTGTCCATTGTATATATTTCTGTTTTATTATTATTATTTTATTTTATTATAACTTATACATTTGTTTACAAATTGTATATTCATCCAAGTATTTTTACATTTAATATATTTTTTCTTAATAAATTTTTTTTTCTTTTATTGCAGTCGAATCTTTCTATCTTCCTATTCTATTTTACCTTTCCATTTTTTAGGTCACAGACAGTCGTATAAGCACTTCACTGTGTATGCTTGTGTACATGACAAATAACATTTTAATTGAAATGTAATTGTCGTAGTGGACGCTAACAGCACTGGGACGTTTAACTATATCTATCACTCTGCCTCCCAGATGTTCTACAATAGTTCATTAGATTAAGTCGACATATGGGCATAGAGCGCGGTACTGTGCAAAACGCACATTCGAACCACGTCACGGACGGATTTTAGCAAGAAAACACACCAGGGACAAGAAAACTAGGAAGCGCTAGCTTTCCATTTAACCTTCTATTCTAAAGGTGAATAAGTGGAAATATAAAGTAAATCTTGTACGTTTCTTAGGACTGTCCACCATCTCCATTTAGGTTTATTCTCCTCACTTTTTGGCTACATATTACCGGTTAGAATTTAAAACTACTTTCATCCCTGTTCATTTCACTAGCTGTCGGTCGCCAGCTCCGCTAAAGGATCGTCAGGGACGATGTAGACGTGGACGCAAGTGCAGGTGAGAAAGGCAGGATTTAATTAACTAGAAGTAAACAGCAAAATAACGGTAAGTGGTAATAGTAATCGAAGAAACAGGCAATGATCGGGCGATCGGCAAAACCACAATACACTAGGACGAGCAGAAAATCGGAAACCAAAATAACGAATCAAAGTCATACACGGGAAACCAATCAGAAACAAACACGGCTTGATGACGTCTACTCGGTACTTCGAAACGTCCCTCCATTACCGAGTCCCATTTAAACAGCTGGGTAATTGCCGCAGATGTGTTTAGAACGCCGCTGATTTGGATCGTGACAGTTGGACGTTGTAGTTACGACCTTGTCTGTTGAACCGTTTTAGCTGGCCTGACAAAGGATATGAGCAAAATACCTGGTTAAATAAACAAACAAATCGTAATCTGTTGATGAATGGCATCTGTGGTTGTATAAAAGCAATATCGCACTCAAGGTCATGCTGTTGTGCTGAATATCGCTTAAAGAATGTGTTGTGGAAAAACATCATGCAAGGAACACTATTACCTTTTGATTGGGAAAATGTAAACACTTTAGAAAATGTACACTTTGTTCTTTTTTTTTTTTTTTACATCTATGATGATAATAATAATCTCAGAATATGTCCATCAGATAATGGCTCTGCTGAGTCACGGCTGATTATTTCGTGCAGATCAGATTCACCGTGGACTCGGACCTGCCTGACCTTTCCTGTCAGACCTCAGCTCGGGAGATTTCTTTCTTTGGGTGTTGCGTTTTCTTTCCCACACAAGCAGCGTACTCTCTGACCCCCTTCCCTGCTAATTTGCTCGGAGGACTGTTTTTCGCACTCGGAAATCTCGGCGTATTAAATGTGCGCCAGCGAGAGGGCCCGGGCGGCGTTCGTTCTCCGCGTCTTCATCGGGGGACGATGTGGGGCGTCGGTTTTCAGACTAACAGCAGCTGCGGAACAATTATTTCTTCCTCTTCGATTAATCATGACCGAGAGCAAAAATAGCAGACTGGATTTCTGCTGAGCTCGGGGGGGATTCATCTCAGCAATTGTTCTGCATGAAAGAAAGCGCTTATTTGATCGACTGTGGTTCGCACTTATTATCTTTAAAGGATTTTACTTGGGCGCAATTTGGAATTATTTAACAGCGCTGGGCTTCAAAGATACCGACATGAGATACACTTTTTAAAGCCTTTTCTACGATAAAAATGACCAGCACATTAAGACATTATTCACAAGCTTCGAGGCAAACCAAAGCGATGTTTTATTAATTCATGATTAAGAGACTCAAACTGCCAAACATGGACGGACTCTTCACCCCTATAAAAAACAACAGAGCCTTTGAGAACTCGCAGCGTGTTTGTAGATCTGTCCTGCTGTGTTTTTGTAGGTGATCTGACGCACAACAATCCGCCTCTGGTCCTAAAGCGATACACGGCCGACGGCAACTCATGAATCTTTCAGATCGCTGGTGCAGGGCTTACGCTCGTGACAAAGACTTTTAATGTGCATTAAAGCTGAACACAATCCTAACGTTCGGCTTCATAAAAGGACGCAGCGACTCCTGATGCTAGTGCTTAGTTTCGGTTGAGTGGCGGAGGTAAAGAAATGTCATCACGACTCTACAGTGAACGGCTTACTCACAGACTGAAGGAGCTAAAAGAGAGAGAGAGAGAGAGAGAGAGAGTGCGGTTGTGTAAATGCCATCGTACACGTCTCATTCACCTCTCGCACATCTCAGCCAATCCCCCGCGCGCCATTTTACACGCTCGCTTAACTTACTAACGGTAACTTTCCTCATGATGATCACAGATTATCTTCTGGAGTCATGAGTGATTAGCAGGGTCGAGCGTGAAACACCGGAACACTGTAACGGATTAGCGACGGTATGCTCAGGGATAATATTTCATCTGACCATGAAACGTATGAGAATGTAGAACAACCAAAACTAATTATCCACAAACAGAGTATAAAATAAGAAATCAAATAAGAACACATGACAGAATTTGTCTGTAATTTGGTCAGAACTTTATACATTGGGGGAACAGAAACCAGTCTCAGAAACAATTGTCTGTATGTCTGTATTTCTGTCCAGACGATTTTGTCACAGCAACATGCAAAACTGGCTGTACGGAACTGGATGAAACTTTGCCAGTCCTTAGAAACTTGCCTGATGTTAAACCTGCGTTATAAATGAAATGGAAATGTTATGAGCAGTTACGCCAAATTATTCAGCAGCAGCGTAAAAAAGGTGAGTCAATCAACGCGATACTTGAAACAACCGTAATGCACCTACAGTATAAGGCACCCAAATCCTCACCAAACACAAACAAACACGTGACAGCACGGATTCCTCCAAAAAAGGCAAGTACATGATGAAAACTTCACCTCCACAAAGATGAACGGACAGATCGTTGTCTGCTTATTCCTGCCTGGTTATTAGTCTACTGTACCTTGTGTATCACCTATATAACATGTGCAATATGTTCTTATGTCTGACAATCATGTTTGCACTCTGCTGTTTGCACCAGGTCCCCTGTATTCCTCTGTATATCTTGTTTTATTTATTATATTTTACTGCAGTGGTTTATTCTTTCATTTCTTATTGCTGCTGGTCTCTGAGAGCTATCAAGCAAATCACTACAATGGCAATAAAGGCTCTTTATCTTTATTCTTCATGTAAAAAAGTATAAAACCAGGTTGTCTCATGTGTTTCCTGAAAACAGTGATGCCAATAACAAGCAGTGATGTTGAAGCGCCACTATGAGATAAAACACGAGTCGTTAGCGCGAACGTATCCACAGCAGTCCGAGCTTAAATCAAAATGTTGAGTGAAAGTGATGTTATGAATAGTCATGTGGCGGATTTAATGATCTACTTGAAACAGGGAGTGTATCTGGCTGACGAAATAAGTACAACAGGTCATAAGATACTCAGCCTTACAAAATGTTATTTCTTTGTATTAATAAGTTAGAGGGAGAGTTCTGCCGTACAGGAAGACAGAGACATGTACGCGGGATTCAAACTGAAATAATAATAATAATATCACTGATTACATTAAAGCTCATCAGGTTATTTTTAGCTTTAACCTTTTAACTATTTCTACAAACTCTTTTCCTGTCAACGGCGGGTACTAATGCTAGTGCTAAATAAATGCTTTCATATGTAGCAATGTCACCTGTCCACGTTCAGGACACCGTTAAGTCAAGTCATCACAGAAACGCTGAACTTTAATGAAAGGTTCCATATTTGACTATTTCTTAGGCTTTGGTGGAGCTCTAAGACCTGCTTTCACTTCTTGGTGTGTGTGTGTGTGTGTGTGTTAATGCTCCAGCTGAAACGTCCCTCAGACTGCATTCTCTTATACCTCAAAAGCACTCTGTTTCACTTTCTCAAACAAGGTGTTTCATTGTCTAAGTTACTGAGCCGCTGCTGAGACACGCCCACCAGGACCCTGAACACCGTCCTGTAGTCTATGATTTTATTGATTTGTGTAAATCCTCCTTTTTAAACATTAATGTAGCGAAAACAAAGGAGATGTGTATTGATTTTAGTAAAAATAAATATATAAATAATATCCTCAGCTTGTTTCCCGTGTTGTAACAGACGATCAGGATGTGGAATTGGTGCAGCGGTATAACTACTGTATTAGGCCAACAGAGAGAGGTTTGAGCCCCGGGTTCATGCTCTGTTCAGAGTTTAAATGTCGATACTACCTTCCATGGAAATGGTTTATTGTTGTTTTATTGAATCTGTTTTTTGATGGTGAGGTTTCGGTCAAACAGGAGAATCGGTTGCAGGATATTGGGAAGGTATACGCCGAAGATGCTGGTACACCCTTGAATGACCTTCGTGATCTGTATAAGGTCAAGATCCGAGCCATCCACGCCCCCTCCCCCTCCCCCTGTGATGTGCATTTAGGTTGTTTCCATCAATTCTGCCACGATGCAGAACAAACAGGTTTAAAAGGTCATTTATTCCTTTTGCTAATTTTACAATTGTGTTGATATTTATTTGTCTGTGTTTGATGTTGCAGGTGGCTGTGAACCAAATTACTCCTTTGGGAATGATAAAATGACCCATAAACTTTGAACCAAAGCAACACGCCAGGGAGGGATCTTCTTATATGATGTCACAATAGGGGGAAAATATAATTGGCTTGTTTCAAAAGGACAAACAGGAAGGAATGTTTTTTTTTTCTTCATTTATCTTTTTTTTTTTTTTTGTTTGTACCCACATCTGAACATCTCACCATGACTAAAAACTGAATGTTGCGTAACAATTCCCCTGTAATTTGCGTTACAGCTGCCACTACTGTCGAAGATGCTGTTATAGGTAATTAATCAGTCCTTTCCCAGTCAACATCACTGCGAAATAAAACTAGACTCTCATTAGAAGCATTCGTGCAGCGTGTGGAGAGAAACCATGATGGCTCTCTTTTCCAGGCAGATAAAAATAAGCACAGTTCTGACCCAGTTTCAGTCGTTTCAGCCCATGTCAGAGTTTTGGACGGACACGTTGTCAAGTTCCAGCACTGCGATCCTGCCAGGATGATTAATGCATGCTGATTGGGCTGGCAGGCAGGAGTTCGAGGGAGGCCGTGGTGCTTATGAGGACTGCATGCCTGCAGCTGGTAAGAAAACAACAAGCGAGTCTCACCAGCACAGGGTCCTTTCAATATTAATGTGATTAAATGTTTGAAAGAGGACTGGGGTGACTGGGGACGCATTCTTTCTCTCAACTGAAGGTAATTTAGAGAGATATGAGGATTTCTTTCTGCTGTGTAAACATGTGTAAGAAAATGTACAGACGGTCCACTGGTGGTCATTACAGTGAGATAAGGAATACACATGGTTTTTTTCTAAGAAAAGCTTTTTGTTTGAGTTTTTGTTAGTGCATTTTATAGCCCAGATAATATATACACTGAGAGAGAGAGAGAGAGAGAGAGAGAGAGAGAGAGTATTGGACTATTCTGCATGTATGTTTGACACATGCCTTTCTGTGCATCATCAGAAAAATAGGAAAGGAAGAAAGATGGATAAGGGAGAATAAAGAAAAGAACGAAAGAAAGAAAGAAAGAAAGAAAGAAAGAAAGGGGAAGGACAGGAGAATTTAGAAAGAAGGAAGGTGAGAGAACAAAGGACATGAATGAAGAAAAAAGAAAAAGAAGAAAGAAAAAAACATGATGAAAGAAAGGGAGAAGGAAGGAGGGTAGGAAATAAGAAACAAAAATGGAAAATAAAAAGGGAGAAGGAAGAAAAGTAATGGAAGGAAGACAAGAAGAAAGGTAAAGTAAAGAAGAAGTTATAAAGATTAAAGGAAAGAGGAAAGAAGAAATGTAATAAAGCAAATGTACAAAAGTAAAAAATGAAGGAAGGAAAGAAGGAAGGAACAAAAAAAAGAAGGTAAGAAAGAAGGGACAAGGGAAGGAAGAAGGAATTAAAGGAGGTAAGAATGAAAGTAAAGATGGAGGGAAGAAGGAAAAGGGAAGGGAAGGAGGAAAGGAAAGAATTATAGAAGAAAGGTAGAAAAAAGGAAAATAAGGAGGAAGAATGAGAGGAGAACTTCTTCAAAACTTTTGTGAATTGCGTAATATCGCAATAACGGAGAGAATTTCCCTAGTCACATGTCGAGCCTTTTAAAGACAGCCGTTCTCGAAAGCGCAAGCTTTGTGCCTTTCAGCCGGCAGATGAAGAGCTAACAAGAGACGCGCTCGATTCTGGCCTGGACTTGATCTTCGGCTGGTGTTTGATTTGCTGTGTGAGCAGACATAATGAAAGCCAGGCTTTTCTGACTCTGACATTCTTCAGTGGGGCCTGCTGGGAGGTTATCAGTAGGGGAGTGACAGAAGCAATGCTCCCCCTAAACATTTATGCTTTTCATTAGTGCGGCACAAACTGCCACAAATCATGAAAACAGCTGGCTGGCCTTTTTAAACCTCCAGGAATCTGGCGTGGCGACGGCGAGCTCTGAACGGCAGCTAAGCCACAAGAATGCAGCCATGAAAGCCAGCCGTGCGCACTGTATGCTCACTGTGCCGCTATTGACTAACGCCCCTTTTTCACAGCCTGGATCGATATTCCATCTAAATATACATCGCATAAGGTCATGCCTCTGACACATTAGCTAAAAAGGATACGCTAGATGCTTGTTTTGTGCCGATTATTGAGAAAATGACAAAAATAAATCCTTTTCTCCATTACTGGAAGAAGACGTACCATTTGTCAGCAGGACCCCGCCTCATTCTGAACTTGGTTTTACCGCACACATGAAAGAGAGAGAGAGAGCGAGGGAGGGAGAGAGAGAGACTTCATGTGTATTCCATCTTTAGAATAAAAGCCTCGATTAAAGTGCCTTTAGCTACAAAAGAATTCAAAAAGCGCACATTAATATAGCACCCTTCCACCTCCTGTTGATTACCTCTAGAACCTGAGCTGCATACAGGATTCCACGGCTCGGCGCAGGAACACAGACCTAAATAAAATCCCCTACACTTGGTGGCTCAGGTCGTTGGTTTGGTGGATCTGAGGATCCGGGTTCGAGCCCTGCCGTCGGTTTGTTGCCACACCCCAAACTGCACAGCTACTGCATGCGGTGCCGCTCCCAAGCCCGGACAAAATTGGGAGCGTTGCGTCAGGGAGGGTATCTGGTGTAAAACCTGCGCCAAAGTTGTGTGCGGGTCGGATGGTCCGCTGTGTCCTTGACGAGCGGCCAAAAGAAAGTTACGCTTGTTTCATTCACACACAGTGATGATGTTCATTATCTTTGACAATTCTCGGCCTTAAATTAACACAGAAACAAATCCGTGCTGGAAACGTAACATCGTTCAATGACTGATTTTAATGAAAGTAAAAACTCCTTATATGGAAGTCCTGCCAGTCGGTGTTAACCGAAAGGCTTCAGATGTCAAAGAACCAATGATGAAGAACCAAAGATATCATTACTTTCAAAATGTGTAAATGTTACCGCTACCAGAATATGGGAATGACATCACGAAAATGATTCAAATTTACAAAATGCTCATTTCATTATATTTCGGTCATGAAAACAACCTGATACGACCATAAAAATGTGTTCATGTGTGTGTGTGTGTGTGTCTATGGCATGTCTTTGCCTGCGTTCCTTAGTCATCTTTATATAATTCCTTAAAATGAATTTCATCATATTGTCTAGACCAGGGGTCGGCAACCTGAGGCTCCGGGGCCGCGTGTGGCTCTTTCATCCCTCTGCTGCGGCTCTCTGTGGCTTTGAAAAATAAATAATGAGTATTACATTTAAATGTATTTTATTTTAGTTTCTTAGCTTTTGAAAAACATATATAATTCTGTATTTAAAGATTATGGTGATCTTGTAACATTAAAATAAAACGTGTTTAATTTTTTCTCGCTCAAAATATGCGTCACAACTGCCGATGTGCGACGCCCGCCACGATTTACGGAGCTTTTCGAGCCCCGGTTTTATTCAGGTTGACGGCTGACGGCACACTCCAGTACATGAGATAAAAGGATGATGTCACACAGAAGCAGACGGCATTTTCGATTTGCTGCAGGTGGATGATTTAAATTTGGTGTTTTATTTCATGTATACGAGGAGGACTCAAATAGACATTGAGTTCAAAATGTTGTTGTTGCATGCAGAAATACGATTTAATTTTCTCTGTAGCAGTTCATTGATTTCATAATTGCAACACACTATAGTTTATTTTTTTTTATACACAGCATAAAGGAAAGTTATATATGCAGTCTTATCTCCATTTTCGATGCCAAAAGGGTGTTTTACTCCTTACTTTATTTGCATACTGAGTGCCTTTAATTGTAACTCTTCCGACATGCACTTTAAACTTCAACACCATCTACATTGCTATTCAAGCTGATTTTCTTGTTTGATGTCCATCTCGAGCCATGACGCAAACCAAATTTCCCATCTGGAAACTTAGGAAACACACACACACACACACACACAGCTCTACCAGGACATTAACTCATCACTCATGTGCATCAGGGAGCAATCTGACGAGTAATCGCTGTTTTTGTCCCTCGTTTGATTGTCACTAATTCCTCGTGTCCGGCCTGAAATGGAGAAAAACATAGCTCTGGGTCTCGCTCTTATTCTCACAAGCTGCCCAAGAGATCAGTAATTAAGAGCCATGCACCGACTCCTCTGCACTCCCACTGACATGGCTAATGACACCTTACTTCTTCACGTCCATGCTTATCTAACACACACACACACACACACACACACACGCATACACACACACGCTCACACCACCAAACAGATGTCACCGTCTACTGCGGTGGACAAGTCACTCTTTAAAAGAATAATATATGACGACACACACACATATATATATATATATATATATATATATATATATATATATATA
>JAQQZT010000037.1:6730476-6741822 GCA_030068275.1 Clarias platycephalus | reverse complement strand
TATATATATTAAAAAAAATATATACAGGGACTAGGCATGATGGGTGCATCACTTTATCCGCCTCTCTTCTTACCCTGGTCATCACTCTGAAACAGGGTAAATCTGTCCACATGAGACCACATGACCTTTTACCAATGCCCCACAGTCCATTTTTCCCCATTAAGCCCCACCGATAACAGCAACAAAGCTTTTAAGTCCAATTTCTACACAGTATGTTCTCTTCATGTTGTGCATGTGAAATATTCTTACATTCACTATTGAACATAGAGTTCTAATTTTCTTGTTTTTTTCAACAACCATTTAAGAGATGTCCGATTGCAATTTGTTTAATGCGTTTTTCAGTCCTTAACCCAGTTTTAGTGGTTTCAGCAATCTCCTTAGTTGTTTTCTTTGCTTGATGCAGGACAATAGTTTGACTCTTCTGAAGCAGAGTAACGTCTTGGTCCCGACCACAGGATATGTCTTCTGACGTTGTGACGATGTTCTCTGGATGAGAAGCTGCGCACTGCATCAGTTAGAGTGAAATAACTTGCTGCTGTTGAATCATATTAATCACTGCAGTAATTATCCAATGAGAAGATTTAACCTATCTGCTTAGTTAAACCCAGGTGGTGACTTTTCTTTGGCCGGGCAGTGTATAAAAGCCTTGTTAACAGGTGTTAAAAACAAAGCGGAAATTTCTCCCTGCAGGAAATGGCTACAGAGAGAGAGAGAGAGAGAGAGAGAGAGAGAGAGAAAAGTTCATAAACCTGGCTATGTGTGATGGATGGATTGTGTGTGGTGGCATTTAGGAGAAAGACGTGAATTCGCCCGTTCGATTTATGCAAATAATGCAGTAAGAGAAGCTGATGGCCTTCGCCCGGAGGGTATAACAGCTGATAAAGCCTACTAAATGCCAGGCTCTGTGGGAACACAGCCAGAGGTGCTCTGACGAGGTGGTCACATTGAGACATACTTCATGCCCTCTTTCTACCAAGTTGGAATGTTCTGAGTTCTTGCAACTTAAACTACTAGTATAATGAATCCAGAAAATATATTCAGAGCTCAAATTACAGGATTTTCTGAAATTACTGGCACTCTTCATACAAATGAGAAAAACTTGATATATAAAATGTATAATATGCCATAAAAGGTGACATGCTAACATGCCTTGGATCCAGCCAGCTATGTATTTATTTTTTTAATAAGATAGAATTTTTTGACATCAAACTTATGAACATTTAATTAGCTGTCTGTTGGTTAGTCAATATTACCATCACCGAAGCTAGCACAGCTACTACTTTCTTACATTAGCATTATGTACTGAATGTAACACTGCCTTTGAGTTTGAGTTCAAGGTTTATAACACTGATGTGAGAAATTTGCTATGCTTGCTTGGGTAATATTAGCTGATAAGCATGCTAACAGTAGCTAATATTAGCATGCTGCTTTCTTACATTTCACAGAAGTGCAACACTGCCACTGTTATTGTTTTAATCATTAATTGCATAGGCGTACTATGAAATATTGCATGGTTGCCAAGTAAATCAAAAGCAAATCATGATCTATTGTAGCAGACACTGTGGTCTCAAATTAGTTATTGGATCAATGCATCAAATTAGTGCATCGAGACTTTAAATTGTGAAGCATTATGTGGAAGCCTAAGGTTTGTGCAACTAGTAACTACTAGAGTTGTGGCGGAAAAAATCGATTCAGTGATGTATCATGATTTTTTCTGCAGCATCACATCGCCCCTTTGACTTTAAACTATTATTATTATTATTCATTCTTTTTTTTTTATTATTTATACAGTATGTACATATGTTTGTATTTGAGTTGGTAAAATGTTGCTGTTCCTCTATAATCCTGCAGGTGGTGCATTCTAAACCATTCACACAGCACAGCATCCTGAGATAATTATTGTTTAGAACGGTAAGACAATCTGGAATAAAAATCAAATCAGGATATTTATATAAATCACGATACTAACAGAAGCTCAATACAAATCGAACCGGGATCTAGGTATCGTGGTTACTATTGTGTCCGCTGGCTCCTGGTGATTCCCATCCCTGCACTACACCCTTAATGATTACATTTCTTTTTTTTTTTTAAATACACTTAAACAAAGAATGCTTGTATATTAAATCACTTGTATATCAAAGCGAATTTTTCCTAAGAAATAATGGAATCTCTGATGATTCGTTCCACAGTCCCAAAAATATTCATACAAAAATAATTAATACGAAATATAAAAGTACAAATAAAACAAATTAACCTGCACTTTACATTTGAAACTAATCATGACTGATGTTAGTCGAGAGAAGAAGCAGGAGCAAGGGGGTTACACACACACACACACTAACAGAATCATTCCTTTCTGAGTCTCTGGTTACTGTAACTGCTTGACTTTAACAGGGAACCTCTCTAATGCCTTGCTTTTGCCTATTTTAGGGATTTTATATACATGTTCTACGACCTGGGAAAGGATTATGCGTGTCCTGGGACCTAGGAAAGGGGTGTATACATGTACTACAGCCTGGGAAAGGTATATATGTGCTCTAGTTGCTAAAGTCATAATAATCCTGCCATGACTTTTGACGTCTCCTGGTTTCAGCAGCCCTGTGACAGGGCCAATGTTGTTTTGATTCAGTACAGCTCCCTGGAGTAAAGGCGGATTGTTCAGGAATGCCGATAAGCTGTCAGGTGTCTCTGCAGCCTCTATCTGTGTGTTTATGTGCGTTGTGTGTGTGTGTGTGTGTGTGAGAGAGAGAGAGAGATGGGGCTAGGTGACTCTCTTTTTACCTATTCTCTTTGAACAAAAAGCCGGACCAGGCTGCTCTGCAGATTGATGATTCCTTGTTCTCCATTTTAAGGTTAAATCAAGTACGCTTCACACAACACACACCACGATAGGAGAAGATATTAAAAAGAAAAGAAAAGAAAAAGCATTCGACAGCATCCAAAAAAAAAACAACAACGCACAGACATGTGAGAGTTTCAAACTTTACGGATCATAGCCCAGTAGCTGAAAACACCACACACACCCTCTCACACACACACACACACACCTGTAATCTATCATTTTCAGATTATGAGCTTCCCCGCTGGTGTGTTGTAATTCATTCCTTATTCTGCAGTCAGAGGCTCAGTTACAGTAAGTGCTTCCACTAATGAATGCTGAGTAAGACAACGAGGACGAACGAGGACGACTGTGTGGGTATTAGTGAGCTGCTGCATGTTGTGTTACACACACCCTAACAAGGCAGGGAAAGTCGAGGGTTTATGGCTCTTCTGTGCTATTGTCCCACACGTCTCACGCTTCCTCTACTTTAGGGACGAGCAAATGTGTTGTGAGATCACCGAAATGTGCTACAACGCAAACGCATTGACTTTAATCTGCTGAAATTATAGTGCTGTCCGAACAAACCGGGCGATCATCTACGTGAAAATGCCAGCACTGTCAGCATTGTCCATGAATTCATCGACCAATTTAACCTGCGTCTTTTCCCGAAGCATGATTTAAAGCACTGTGACTCTGAGCAGGTGGTTACCAAGGATGCTTCATATCTGAACACTCACACGTGCGTAGCAGGCTTGGGGTGATCGATGATTGTATCTGGAATCACTGACACATTCAACAGAATCTAATTCCATCCTCAGCAGCATATCATGAAAAATAAAATCCTCACACTCGAACAAACCTGTTGTTGCTTCCTGTGGAATATAATTCTCAATGCTGAACAACAGCCTGAACAACACGCAAGGGTTATGAAATGGAAAAAAATAAACCCACCTCCTATTCATATCTGTATTTATATTAACGATGTGCCAGTGACCGGATGAGCCTTAGTCTACAGTACTGGTCTGCATTTCTTCATATTTTGCTTGCAGAGAGACAGACTTTCTTATATATATATATAAGAAAGTCTGTCTCTCTGCAAGCAAAATATGTATATATATATATATATATTTTTTTTTTTTTTATTTATTATTATTTTTTTTTAATGTAGTCGTAAGGATTTTAACTTAAGGTATGAACCAGGTTGCTACTGGTGATGCTGGATGCTAAGTGGTTGAAACAGACGAGATGGGAAATGAGGTCGCTGCTGAGGTTGTTACACAAACGACCATATTTTTTTTTTGTTAAATTGTATATTCAGGCGCTTTGCAGCCTGACGCAGTAAAACATTCATTCCCATCTCTTTTATTTAATCTACATCATTTAATTTATAATAATCTCCCCAGAGTAGTGCGACCGGAACATTTCAGCAATTTTGAATCAGTCTTACGTTTATGTCATTTTGCAGGTACCCATATTGAAAGAAATGTAAATTCTTATCTCATTATACACATGAGCAGTTAAGGGTTAAAAGCCTGGGACGTTTCGATAAGTACGTAGTCCAACACCATAACCACGGAGCTAACCCTTCTCAATCCCAACCACAAGCTTAACCGTGCTGTCGGTGAGGAAGGGCGGCATATTTGCACTCTCGGAGCAATCGAGGGTAGATTTTAAAAAATTCAAAATCAGAATTGGCCAAGAAAATTGCAATGGGTGCATCGCTAATATCTATCTCATTCGTACATTACGTTTTCATAACAACCACATACATAAAACAGTACTGGTGGTCTGCTTTCTGTTCATACTCACCAATTTTTTTATTGGTGTAACAAGAATGTGAAAATGTGGAGAGAAAAAAAGGAAAAGGCAAAGGATTAACACACCATCAGGCGGAAAAGCATTTCTGTGATTAAGTTGGTTAAACAGAACCAAAATCTTTTCCCTCTGATGAAAAAAAAAAAAAAAGACTTCAATTACCATTTAACTACCTCAAATACCTTCATGAAAGCGTTTATGAAATGTGTGTTTTGGATTTACTAACGTACCAGCAAGTGCTTTCCAGTTCTTTCCTCGGTACCTAAAAAAACTGTCCAAAACCACAATGTTCCTCATCACACACACTTTATATGCAGTACTTTACAAAAAAAAACCTGAATTTACATAAAAAAAAATAAAAATACTTGGCATTCTTTACCACATGCGTCTTGCAGAGAAAATTAAATAAAGAAATTAGCAGAGACTTACCGAACTGTCATTTATGCAAACGAATAATTTGGTCTAATTGACACAGACGTCGAAACTAATTACAAACAAGACCGGCTCTAGTAACAGCAGGCGACTAATTCACTAAATGCTACAAATGTCGCCTCCTGTGTTGATGCTCCGGTGTTTCCACACACACATGATATTTAGGTGCAATAAAGTAAAATAAACCCTAACCCGAGTATGATCGCTGCTCCAGTATGGCTGGAAAAGTCAAAGCATGGACACAATCTTTGTGCACACTAGTACAAGAACAAGTATAACAAAATAAATATTTGGAAACTTTTAAACTATTTTTTTTTCTGTTATTCTGACAGACGATTATAGTGATTGTCACAGCTTGTTGTTCTCCCTGTAAGTGTTGTTTCAAGTCATCCTGAGACTCTTTACTTACCTTCCTTATCATTAGTCTGAGAGTGTGTTGTGAAATCGTCCAGGGATGGCTCCTCAATGTTCTTGCAATAAGTGTAGTGACAAAACTGCCAGCAGCATTCGAGTCAAACTGGGACTTGTGATGAAATTTCTCCTAAATGAAGGTGTAAAACCGACATTTACAGAAGAGTTCAGGCACAGAACGGTGATGAGACTCTGAGCTCTGAGCTCACTGCCGTCATCTTCATGAACATCCAGCGAGTGGAACGCCAGATTCTTACTAATAAACAGACAACTTGTTACCTGTGAGAAATCTACACACAATCATTCGTGAACACCACTTGCACATTACAGAAACCCGGCTTGGAGTTACTGCTACATCCTCCCGTGCAATCCTGAATGTTTGGGCCATTAAAGGAGTTCCTGGGAGGCCAGTGTTTCAGACGGGAAGCAGGCAGTTCGATCATGGCGCTGGTGTACTGAGAAAATGTTCTTCCATGACGGTGTCCAAGCACTTGTGAAACATTGGGATAAGTGCATTAGTGTAGCAGTCCCAGTTTGGCTTGAACACCACTATTATTTGCACTGGGCAGTGTAGGCTAGGACTCTGTATCTTCCTATATGTGGACGTTGTTTAATAACGTGAGTGAGAGGTATTTTCACTCCCAACATAGCAGAATTTCTTCACCAACCCAAACTCTTAGTCAATTTGAATGATTTCCCACTCAGGTGGTCTCCTGTCCAAAGTAATCAGTGATCGAATTCATGTGATAAAGTGCTGAAAATTCCAAACCGTATCAAATGGAGTTTGATGGAAAGAAGCTGAAGACTCGTCTGTAATCTGCTGCAGCACCGAATCAAAAGCGAATGCACTTGTTATTGTAACAAAGATGTTTTTCTATCCAGAAATAGGCAGAAAATAAACAGTATTAGACCTACCTGATGTGACCTGTAATTGGCTCATGTGCTGCTGTTTTCACTCATTACAGAGAAACAACAGGCTGTGATAGTGTATAATGTTTAATCTATCGCGCCATGTGGAGGAGAGGTTTGTTTTTATAGCCACTAATGATGAAGCAGAGCTCAGTTTTATAGTGAGTATTACATTTAATGTCTAGGTTTAAAAAGTTGGTTGTTTGGGACAAAAATATATCCATAATATATATACACAGTATATACAGTACATACCTCCGTTCTCTCTCTCTCATATATAAATGATTGAATCTATATCTAATTTAATGTCTTCCTGATCAAAATTAAATAAATTAAATAATGTTGATTCAATTGCAGAAATTAAAGTGCCTAAAGATATAATGTAACATTTATCTAACGACATATTTATGCAACAACCTCAGTAGCGACCTCATTTCCCCTCTCGTCTGTTCCAAGCACTCAGCATTCAGCATCACCAGTATACTAATCACCTGATCACCGCCTGCACCTGTTTCTCACTGGTTCATGCCTTAAGGCAAATTTTTTTATGCTTGAATGATTCATAGGTCACTGTGTGGCTTGACAAACAAAAACATTCCTGAAAATGAGAGCCAGGAAAGTCCTTCAGGAAGTCTAGCACAGTACTGTAAGTACTGTATTAAGTTCAGAACCAGCTATAAGCACCACCGCACGAATGGCACCCTGCGATCGCTCGCCCATGCTCACTGGAGATGATGCCCAAGTGCTGCATCACATCATCTGCATGACTCACTTTAATTAAGAAAGCTAATTCCCAAACATACATCCATACAGTATCAATACAACATATTCGATCAGGATGTTTAAAATGGTCCAAGCTACAGTACAATATCAGCACGGCTCATGATGTTCAAACCCCTGATTAATACTGCTGACTTGCTGTATTTCCACATAGGTTTTCATTTGCTTGGTCTCGGAATCCGTCATGAGAACTTGGATAAGAGATTTGTCTCGATGCTTTCCTACCGGTTCTTCATTTTTGCCCTCAAATTTCATGTCTCCTTCTGGCTTAATCCAGGACTTTCAAGCCTAACCGCAATCCCTCATTATCCGAGCTTATGATCCGGCATGGTGTGTAAACATCACCCACTGCCTGACTCAGCTACATGCCTGGCAGCCGGGAACAAGCTTCAGTTCACCTTGAGAAACCCTATATCACATCAAGGGCTTGACATGAACATCCGTCCCACCTGGCAAATGAGTTTAATGTGGCACTGGAGGGCAACTTGTGCTTTATAATCCATTTCTGTAATCGTATGGCAGTGCGGGGGGAAAAAAAGGGTATGTATCTGTGTGTGTGTATATATATATATATATATAGCTTTATATATATATTCTGCAAGCCTTACAGTAACTGCTGTGTATTCCAATTACAGAAAAATAAGCCCAGGAGAATAATGGAGGAAAGATTCATAATACTGTACAATAAATGGGGAATAAATGGAATGCAAATGCTTCGGCTCTCAATGTTATCTAGATTTGCAAAAAATAAATAAAAAATAACGTAAAAAAAAGTTTATTATGCTTAACTTTTTAATTAGTGTTGTTAAGAAATATTACATCATGTGCATTTTAACACTTTATATACAATAGTTAACATCCCAGTCTGACCTTTGACCTGTTCATTCAATGTTACCTCGATGTCATTTTATCAAAGTCGTTCAAACTTTCAAAAACAACATTGCCCAAACGGTGGATGTCATCGCAACTATATTACAACTATATTACAACTATATTACAACAGTCATCCAGTGTTCGGGTTCCTGCTGGGTCTGTGTTTCGCTGTGCATCATTTTATTTATTTTTTATCAGACGTGTGTCTGATGTTCTGGAAATTCTGTCTGATTGTCCTCTGCTTGGTTAATTTTTAAGAGGATGTTTGCTGAATTGGATTTGTTAATAAAGCATGCACTTACACGAGATTACAATCACAGACACGGTTTCCTTCTACTGTTGTTCAAGGATTAGCATCAAGTACTTGTGTTTAAAGCTGGTGATCTAGAGACTATTGAAAAATCAAGGCCGCCTCAGATGCTAAGATGATGTTTTTATAATCAGTACTGAAACTTCACACCAATATCAATGTACTATGAATGACTATGAACACATTCTGTGTGCAAACAGTGAAATTCCAAAGTCAAGACCCAAGGTGTCCAAGCAAGACACTGTCCAAGCTGTCTGTACTTTGGTCAGAACTTGGTCTTTCAATGATATCTTTATGTTTCATACGTTGGAGGACCCGAAATCAGAAAAATGTCTGTCTGTATGTCTGTATGTCTGTCCAGCCGATTGTGTCACAGCATCATTCAAAACTGTCTGGACAGAATATAATAAAAACTTTGCCAGTCCTTTAGTATTTGCCTGAAGTTAAACCTGCGCCATAAAGGAAATCAAAATGTTAAGAGTAAAAAAAGTAAAGTAATTTGCAGTTATGTGTCATATTTTACGTCATAGCATCTAGCGCTTTTTTTTCCCCTTGAGGTGGGCGTGGCTATACGCGTCACTCAACAGAGCCAATCAATGCGATAGTTTTTGTGAGTATGTGGAAGACACAGAAATGATTGTAATGCGCCTATAAGATGCCACAATCCTCAATCAAACACAAACCAAATCGCAACACAGCATGGATTACTCAAAAAAAAAAAAAAAAAATGTCACGTATGCTATAAAACCTGAAGCTTGTGCCATACAGTAGATTAAATCAAAATGCTGATTAGAAGGGAAGTTATGAGCCGTTACATAACAGATACTGATCAGCTTATTTTTAGCTTTAACCTTTCTATAAACACATTATTAAAGCTAATAGTCTCTATTTCATCCTAATGATCTAGCTACTGTATGCTGTGTACCGTCACATCACTGCCAAAACATCCTTCTCATTATTTGTTCTAACATAATCAAAGGTCTTGAAAAAATCCCACAACACGAATTCAAAGTCATTTCCAAGCCTTTGTTACAACCCAAAGCAGTACAGCGCTCGAAAAGCTGCAAATTGCTCCTTGCTGTCGTACTGAGGCAGAACTCCAGCTGTGATCTGAAGCGTTCGAACCATCTGAATTGCATGTGTATTTTTAGTTCCTGGAAACTTGCCTGTAAATGGGGTCCTGCATCACCATCATCTTGCTCTCGTCCCACATCCATTCTTTTTTCTGCCGAAAAAAAAGAAAGAAGGAAGAAGTTTTACGGAATGACTAATGCAGTCACTAATGCAACTAATAACTGCACTGCTTTATGATTAATGATGGCACAGGCACAGGTTCCAGATCATTAATGAATAAAAATGGAGTTCCCGGTGAGCGTCGGTGAGTAGTTTCACATCAAATTACATTTTTTAAACTACATTAAAATTAGAAACTAAAAAAAAAATACTACCACTATATGTTTTTCCCCCCATGACCTTGTAGATTTTTAGACACATCGAAAGCTCAGGAAACATTTTCCCAATTATTCTATACATCAGAAGCTTTACGTCATTCTGAGAAACACTCACTCACTCACTCACTCACTCATCGTCTATAACGCTTTATCCTGTATTCAGGGTCGCCTATCCCAGGAGACTTGGGTCACGAGGCGGGGTACATCCTGGACAGGGTGCCAATCCAACGCAGGGCACACACACATACACACACCCATTCACACAATACGGACAATTTGGGGACGCCAATCAACCTAATCTGCATGTCTTTGGACTGTGGGAGGAAACCGGAGTACCCAGAGGAAACCCACCAAGCACATGGAGAACATGCAAACTCAGCAAAATCGAACCTGAACCCTGAAGGTGGAAGGCAACAGTGCTATTCTGAGAAACAACGTCTCCTTATTATTATTACTGCTAATTATTCCATGGAAATAAACAAAAATGAAGCATTGTTATTTATTAAATAAGAAAAACTGACACAAATACAGTACAATCTTTAACAAAAAGTTTATTACCAAGATATATTTTGGAGCTGATTATTGAACACAATGTATTATTAAACACGAATTACTTCACATCAAGCCTTCTAATAAAAGTAGTGAAGTAGAGTCTGATATACTATACTATATAAAGTTTTATATGGAATGGCTTGCAATTGCATGAGAAGCATTCGAGTCAATCCGGGACTTCTGTTTGTGCACAAATAAAAGTAATGGGAAAACCGTTCTTAAACAAGACACGAATGTCGGTAGATACAGAGTCATAGCCAGACCTTAAACATCCCAGTCTAATTAACAGGGGCGTTCAAGTCAAACCGGGACTTTTTATTGGGCAGAATAACAGAACGCAGTTATGAGAGTAAAAACTCCCTTTATTTCTCTATATAATCCCGTGCTACACTAATACACTAATGCACTAATCTCAGCGTCTCACTAGTGCTTAAAGCGAGTTTTTACTCTCATAGCTGCGATCTGTTATCTGAAGGCGTATCCCATCCCTCCCACTCAGAGAGCTGATTTCGCTTTTTCTCGGACGGCTGTGACGTCATCGGGATTCGAACTCACAGTCTCCCAAGGATAGTGTAAAGTCTTTTTGTTGAACCGCCCGATGATTTTCCTTTCTGGACATGAATAAAATATGGACAGCAGAAGAACAGCAGTTGATGGCGGTTGACATGATGCAGAAAAGCTGAACTTCTCAACTTTCTTTGATCTGCCAGAAAAGGCAGAAACCTAGCAAATTTCACCACATAATGGCACAAATCTCAGCTTTAATCACTCAAGTTTACACACTCAAAAACATGCTACCTACATTACAAAGACACGTTTTAAACTTACACACATTCTAATGAGAAACTGTAAGTTGATTTTTTTAAAGGGAAAATGACTTAAACATAATTTGTTTACAAGAGGATGTTACAGATGGTGATCACACACACACACACACACACACACACACACACACACACACACACACACACACACACACACACACACACACA
>JAQQZT010000037.1:6690569-6701342 GCA_030068275.1 Clarias platycephalus | reverse complement strand
TAAAGACATTATTTGTGACACCTTGAACCCCCTCTGCGCTTATGCCTACATCTACACCCACAGTCCAACATCCACAGTTCGTTACAATAGGAAACTGCTAGACGATGGTGAAGGAGGCAATAACGGTCGAGATGAACTTCAGGAAGCAATCAAGCCGGCATGGATTGAGCGAGTGACCCCAGAGTACTACAGATGTCTTTTTGACTCTACGCCCAGTCGGATTCAGCTGGTTTTAAAGAATAAATCACATCATACTAAAATATTGATCATTCTATAGAAATATCATTGTATCAAATAACAAATTATTCTTATTATCTTGATTGTGATTTGAGAATCACATTAAAACATGAATACGTTTGGCCCTTTTTTTTATCGAGAAGACAAGGTGAGCACTACCACCAGTCCTGTGTCTTGTCAACAGTAAAGCATCCTGAGACCATTCATGTGTGGGGTCGCTTCTCAGCCAAGTGGGTTCACTCACATTTTTGCTTAAGAACGCGGCCATGAATAAAGAATGGTACAGAATCAATGCCTTTTCCAGCATGATGGAGAACGCTGCCATAAGGAAAAAGTGGCATTTATTATGCAAGAACGGGCTTCAGTCAGTCAGTCAGGATGTGGCACAGAAGTTGATTGACCGCATGCCAGGGTGAACTGCAGAGGTCTTGAAAAAAAGCTTCAACCCTGCAAATACTCCTGTAATTGTCACTGTAATGAACAATTGTAATTGATGTAATTGTCACCAAAAGCCTTTGACACTTATGAAATGCTTGTAATTATACTTCAGTATACCATAGTAACATCTGACACAAAGATCTAAAACACTCAAGTAGCAGAATTTGCGAACATTAATATTTGTGTCACTCTTAAAACTTTAAAGCTGTATTATATCAGAAATTGGTGCTCCATATCCGCCAATGAAGAGGTGAGGAATTAAACTCCCTGGGAGCTTACTATCAGGAAATGTTCCCTTGCCAATATAAATCTACAACCACAGCAAGTATTCGGTGTTTTTGTAGTTAAAACTAATTGCTTTTCAACAGGACTGCTGAATATACAGATAGAAGAGCTGGGGTTTAACAGTTTTTGCCGCTGTTCCCTAGCAATTCTCTCCCAACAAAGGAGAGCTAAATTATATGAAGGATTTTTTGAACTTGTTATTTTTTTAATCTGCTTGAAACAGATCAGAAGATCAGACACGCAGTCATTGTGTTCTGTAAATTCCAGCTATAAAAGCTTTTCCAAACAATAACCAGATAACGAGACAATTGTAGACTGAGATTGCTAAGAAATGCTTTTAACACTTAAAGGTATCCACTCACCAGGTGCTTTCATTCAAAGCAAATTACAAATGAAGCATTAAAGCAAGACCTAACCGTAAAAAGGGCATTATGTCTATGACACGACCTAACTATTCAAATCTTCCACATTTAATAAAGCATGATCACAAACTCTTGGTGAAGCTGCATCATTAAAAAATGGACAGTAGAAATCTATGTTTAACAGTGAAAGTAAGAGAATTTCCAAATGTACACAATGTGATGAGAACTCACAGGACTGGGACTAAACAGCTTTATGGGTCCATAAAAAAAAAACCACATTAGTGGGGCTAATAAGATAAGAAAGGCTTTAATGTGCAAGGATCATAAGGAGGAGGAATGTAAAAATGTCATGCGAGTCCAGATTGAAAGCGGTATTCCAGAGCGATGGGCGCGGCAGGGTAAGAAGGGAAGCACATGAAGCGATGCACCCAGCATGCATATGACCTGGGGTAGCGTAGTCGGTCATGTCTAGGCAACATTATGCGGCAATAAAACAAAGTCGGCTGACGACCTGAATGTACTGACTGACCAGGTGATCACATCAATGCTCCTTTTTGTCCCTGATGGCACGCCATATTCCAACACTCCCTGGTTCTGGGAGCATGAGGAATCATTTTCACACATGACTTAGTCACCACTTTGTTCGTTTACTTTTCATCTAAATCTGCACATTTGTCTTCGTGTAAATGCAAATGCACACTTTTTCTTGTTCTGTCTATTTCAGTTCTAAACGTAAAAGTTGGAGCTTCTGGTGAATTCCGCGGTACTCGTAGGGGTTGTCGGCTGTTGTTGGTTCTACCCTTTTGCTGACAGCGTGGCTAATTGGTTTGTGTCTTATTATCCTCGGGAGTAACTGGATTGTGTTTTTGCAAAGGCTGCGTTATCCAGTTAAAGCCTGTGGGACTGCAAACATTGTGCCACGAATACAGCAGGGACTCGGCGGAGGCTGACAAATGATTTTAGAGTCACTTTGCTTTTGAATGCGTAAATATATTAGAAATGAATAGTGCAGCGGCAACAAGTTCGAGTACATACTGTACTGTTCTGAAACTGCTATAATAACCAGTACAGAAAAAAAGAGCACATGAGACGGTCAGGCATTGAGTCATTATTTAAATCTAATACTTTGTCACAGAATTTATACGATATTTTTGCAACGCAAAACATTATGCCCAGTATTGTTTAGGTTCACCTTAAGTGCCACCTAGGCAGCTCTGGCCCCTTAGGGCATGACTTTGCAAGACAATTCCTGTGGTGTCACGCTGGGAGCAGATCATTGGGTGCTCAAGGTTGCGGAATGAGACCTCCGTGTATTGGATTTGTTTGCTCGGTGAATCCCATGGGTGCTTAGTCGGATTGGGATCTGGAGGCCATGTCAGTGGTCTTTGATCGTTGGACCCTATGCGTGGTGGGCAGTGGTACCATGGGTGTTCTGGTGCCTTTCTATCATGGCAAGCGTTGACCAATTCTTTGGCTTCTCCGTAGCAGACTGGCCTTTGGTTCCCACAAGTATGGCTGACTCTTGGAAGCCCATGGTGCTGTCATCAGTTAACTGGTATATAAATGATAATCAATGATAATGCTATGGTAATCAATGTTATGGTTGATCGGTGTATGAAAATCACCCTTTATAGGTTTATCTTTTGCTATCAAGTATCAAAAAAGCGTTTCATACAGTGCATTCGTTATTGATATAAGCACTTTTTCCATGTCACGGTGAATCACGGTGTAATCCAGGCTGAGAGTAAATTTCTAATGAAATGTGTGATGTTGACCCACACATACTGTACTACGGTCTGAACAATATTCTTCTGTACAAATAAATAAATAAAACATAACAATGCATGAAGCATTCGAGGTATCACTGAAGATATACTCCTGAGAGCGTACACAGTACGCACGTTTTTATATTTCTCCCACCCTATTTATATTTTATTTTCTTACTCAAATTCATGTATATGTATGCACTCGAGTGAGCCTGTACAAAGGGTGATGAATTGCAAAACAAAGCCAAATCAAAAGTCAGACCAAAAAAACAAACAACACCAGGTTCTCAACTGAAAATGAAAACGTCCCGGGGGAATCTGTATTCCTAAGCACTCGAGGGTGATTACATCACGGACTAGAGGTGGATCCATTGTTTTCACGGTTACTATGTAGGCTAAGATTACTAAGCTGAGGCCCCCAAGCTCTTTAGACCGTACCGTCCTTCCTTCCTTCCTTCCTGATGCCCGATGTTTAACTCACCGCTGTGATAAGCATCCTCCTGTACTGTAAGTTCATGCAAACAGTTTCCCTCCGCACACTTCAGCTTGGCTCATTGTCCTATCATTTCCTGTCCTGGTCAGATTAGATTTTTCCCACTCCTACGCCCGTGGTTCAACTTCTAAAGAGACGTCCACCTAAAGAGCAGACGGGTTAGGGATAGCAAGGGCGCATGCTCTGCTGCACTGTAGTCACAAAAATGATCTAATGGCACGTCCATGTGAGCACGGTTAAACCCCCGATGGCGCTCGGCATGTTTCTTCTGGCACACTTCACCAAGTTTGCCCGGCGGTATAAAACTGTGTGGGTGGGATGATTTGTAGTAGGTATTCATGCTTTCTCTTGAAGTGCCTAGTAAAAATAGAGACACTTATTAAAATCTGGGTCGATAATAAAGTCAACAGCAATTAAATGAAGAAAAAGAGACGAAATGTTCTGCATAGACCAGGTAGGTTTCTGTTCTAGGGCTGCACGATATATCGAAGAATTATCGTTATCGCGATAATGGTATATGCAATATCTGTATCGCAAAGAGTTGCGATAAATGAAATCGATGAGTGTATGGTTACATGTAAATAAAAAGTAATGTTTGAAAGTAATTCATATTGTGTTGGCAGGTAACAGCAAACCAGATATCAGAATATCTGCTGAGGGTTTTAAAGTCATTCACATAGTGATTTGAAGTCTATGATCATTACATATATAAATGATTTTTAAAAAATAGGCAATAATAATAATAATAATAAATGCATTTCTCTAGGGAAATGTTATATCGCAAGAAATATTGTTATCGCAATATTCAACAACATATCGCATATCGCATATTTTCCTAATATCGTGCAGCCCTATTCTGTTCTGTGCTGGATTTTATCAAGCAACTTCAGTAGGTAGTAGGTTAAGTAGGCATGCTCGCGGTTTCCCATTTTAAAATGTCCCGCTACATGAATGAATTCTAATTATTCACGTGCATGTATTTCTCTGCATTCACATATTCTGATATTTCCTTGACAACAAACCTGGATGCGATACCAACGCAGTGTAAAACAAAGCACAAATCAGGCCAGAGATTAGCGAATGATTGAGTCATACAACTCGATCACTTCTCTCATCGTGGGTTTCCTCCGGGTACTCCGGTTTCCTCCCAGTCCAAAGATATGCAGGTTAGGCTAATTGTTGTTCTCAAACTGCCCGTAGTGTGCAAGTGAGTGTGTGTACGTGTGTGTGCCCTGCGATGGATTGGCACCCTGTCCGGGGTGTACCCTGCCTCGTGCCCTAAGTCCCCTTGGATAGCCTCCAGGCCTCCCGTGACTCTGAATACGGGATAGAGCGGTATAGAAGATGGGTGAGTGAGTGAGTGAATGTAACGTTAGTGCGCTATGTAGGGTGGATAATACATTGTTGAACGCACCGTGTAGTACCTTTTGATCCGGGGTTAGAGAGTGATGTGGGATTCAGCCATGTGTTAGAAGCTAGTTAGCTTTTGTAGCTCACGCTAGCCATGACCAAGACAACACGGACGGTTCACAGGCAATTCAGAACAACGTAGAAGCAACAACTAAGGAGGCAAACCGTTGTGATGACATAATGATATCAGAATCTGTTTTCCTGCTGAAAATGTTTCCGTGATTGGTTCTGAATATGGGTTCTGCGTACAGTACCAACCTACTCTTACCCGTGGTAACATCTCTAACAATAATAACTAATCTGATTTCAAATGATAACCTCGAAGCATTGTGCATTTGCATTACACATATGTGATGGGGATGAAGACGGCGCTTTCAGGAAGTGTCACAACACCAGCACAGACCATTCCACATTCAAACGTCGATTAGCTCATCTGCGGTTTTGTTCTGGAGAATAAGACCACGTGTCTTTGCATATGTGGCTCCACAAAGATTCTAAAAGGCTCCCTGCTTCCTGCTCCACTTCAGGTAAATTACAACAATCATGATATGACTAAACAGTAATCAGACGTCCTTCCTGCGTGAACCAGATCTGCTGTATTTGCAGCTGCGGTGTAAAATTAACCGTTAGGCGGCATCGCTTAATGAAATGTAATTAAAACTGTGGGGTGCTTGAGGTGCTACTTAAAAATAATCACCTGCATGGCCTACAGCATCACAATTCAGCTCAGCGTGATGCCAGAACCAGCCCGGCCATCAGTTTTAACATAAACAGAGCTATTAGATCTATAATCTACTGAAATTCTCTATTGAAAGAAAAAAACCCTAAAGTCTGGCAAGTTTCTTAAAAATGACATCTAAACGAGCCATGCAGAAAAGTGAAGCCAAGCAATGACCCTTCAGAAAACATGCAGTAATTAGTAGAGATTATACATAAATATATACAGTATATGATCAACAGAAGACAATCAAGCAAACTGAACTGAAGTGTACACCGTGGACACGCAGTCTCAGGCTTACTGCGATAATTGTGATGCTGTCAGAGTTCAGAGAGAATTCAGTCCCACGCAGTGATCTGCAACAAACCTGATCATAAAACACTACCGACATCTCATATTCTGCCCTAATGTTCCCATGACAACAAGCTTTTAGCATCAAAGAGCTTCCTTCTAAAAAAAAAAAGTCCACTTAATGGAGAACTGTTTAAAATACACTCACTGGCCACTTCCTTGCCAGTGCTGGATTGGACCCCACTTTTGCCTTAACTGCCTTAATACTTCATGGCATACAACATAGATACAACACGGTTCTTAGAGATGTTGGTCCATATTGACATGGGAGCATCATAGAGTTGCTGCAGATTTGTCTTGGCATGGCATGTTATCCGGTAGCCATAAAGGGATGGACATGGTCAGCGACAATATTTTGGTAGGCTGTGGCATTTAAACCATGCTTGGCCCAAAGTATGCCAAGAAAACCCCCACCAACGCCATCACACCACCACCACCACCAGGCTGAACCGTGCATACAAGGCTAGATGGATCCATGATTTCATGTTGTTTAGGCCAAATTGTGACCGTACCATTTGAATGTTGCGGAAGAAATTGAGACTCATCAAATCAGCATCAAACTCATCAACAATCTTCTATTGTCCAATTTTGGTGAGTCCATGCGAATTATAGCCTCAGTTTCCTGTTCGCAAAAGTGCCACCCAGTTTGGTCTTCTGCTGCTGTAGCCTATCTGCCTCAAGGTTCAGTGCATCGTCACGCAGAAAATCACTGGTTATTTTCTCTTTTTCTTTTTTCAGACCATTCTCTGTAAACCCTAAAGATGTGGAAATTCCAGGATATCAGAAGTTTCAGAAATACTCAGTGGGTCTGGCACCAACAACCATGCCACGTTCAAAAATGCTACCATGTGATTGCCTGATTAGATAATCGCATGTGCAGTTGAACAAGTGTACCTAATAAACTCTACAGTGCACATAAGATTCTGTTTTTTATTTTTAAGTTTAAAAAACATAGACTAAAGCGGTTCCAAGGTCGTGTCGGGAGATTACTAATTCATCACATGCTTTCCGACCAAATGAGTCCTTGAGTGCTTTCATACAGAGCTGGTGTGCTTTAGTAATTCCATTCAGCACTTTAATACCATTTCATTAAGCCATATCAGACAGTGAGAGAGGGGCTGATTGCAGATTCCTACAACTTTCCATGTTGCTCTGAACTCCGGGTTAATCCATATACATAATATGGATCTGTGCAATATTTTGTTCAGGTGTACCGTCCTAATTTATTGCACACATTTCCAAGGCTGTAGTCGAAGGACTGTAATAGAGGTAGAGCACTCTCGCTGCCTGCGGTAAAAGAAATCTACTACAGATTCATTAGATGTTCTTTTATGTGCATGGAGAGTTGTAGAGTAGTTCGTGTTTCCAAAGTCTCAAGGATATAAGCAAGGTCAAGACTGCAACAAAGTGGAGTTTACATTCTGTTAAGAAAGCACATCCTCATGGGATGCAGGGAGAACGACTACAATGATGAAGAGTATGTTATGAAAGTGAGGTCCAAGACCAAGTAATTATAAACCACTATAAGGGCATCATCACTACTAATCTACATATGTGGTGAGAATTCACCTGTAAAATGAAAGAGAATATTCTAAAGCAAATGTTTTATTGAATAACAAATGGATACGTCGATCATGAGCGCATCATCATCACTCTTACCACACCATAGTGCATCATCATCACTCTTACCTTATCTCAGAGCGATACAAAGTCTGTGGACTAGTTATGCGTGTGTAAGGAGTGAATCATGAATTATTGATACTGTAGAGAACAAAGGATAAAGCATCATTGGTAAAGATTAACAGAAATCTTCTTATTACCTACTTGGTCATACCTTTTTTTTTTATTAATTTATTTATTTTAATCAAAATCCAATAATGCACTTCTTGGCAAGACAAAAGTTGCTGTTACAGAAAAAAAAAAAATCCGGAGACTGCTGAAGTTACTGTGGAATCGGGTTAAAAACTGACCAGTGTTCTGTTATTCTGCAGAATCAAAAGTCCCGCTTTGACTTGAACACCCCTCATATACATTTTTAAATATTAAATCATTGAGTGCTTTAATGAAAATACATTATATATTACATTATTCCATATTATAATTATATTATAAAATACATGGGCTTTGATTTATGGAATGACATTGGCTGCACTGTAACTATACATTTCGTGATTGCTTATATATAAAACATACATTTTTGAGAAATTCAAGATTTTCCTTTAGGCTCGATGTCAAAGGTTTAGCTTGTCTCATTCTACCAGGTCTTATTATACCGTCCCCAGGCGTTCGGAGCTGTCCAGCGTGCTGCAGACAGACAGTGTGGGACGTTGTGGCGTCGACGCAGAGCACTGCTGTCAGCTAGTTTGACCCGACCCGAGATTTTTAATCAATGCCTGGCGATCTCACTGTAGAAGGTGTGCACTCACAGAGGGGCATGGAAACATTTCCCCAAAGCAAAGCTGGCATACAGGCCAAGAGTCACATGCTGCCAGCTAGGACTGTCAGTCCAAATTTCCCCCCACACCTAAACCTCTCGTTAACTTGCATTTTTCAGATTAAACTTGGATCGTTTTTTCTTTTTTCTTGCTCGAATGAAACTTGAGGGGACACGGCACTGAGGAGCAAAACGGCAGAGCTAGCGGTGCTAGGTCTGTGAAGGACGGCAACGTGCTGAGGAAATGCAAAAGCCTGAGGGTGTTTCTAATACTGCTGATATGTATTTTTGTTATGTTTGATTACATTGCAGATGATGGGAAATGGTGGCTCTTTGCATAGTGTTCAAATTCCCCTGACATTTATAGCGCACACGCAGGATTTTAAATCACTGAATAATTCATGGTAATTACTAAATTATAATCTTAAATAATAAGCTTTAAGGTGACTGGATGAGCGGCACAATGGTGTAGTGGTTAGCACTGTCGCCTTGCACCTCCAGGGTCTGGGTTCGATTCCCAGCCAGGTCTCTGTGTGCATGGAGTTTGCATGTTCTCCGTGTGCTTGGTGGGTTTCCTTCAGGTACTCCGGTTTCCTCCCACAGTCCAAAGATATGCAGGTTAGGCTACTTGGCATTTCTAAAATTTCCCGTAGTGTGTAAATGAGTGTGAGAGTGTGTGTGCCCTGCGATGGATTGGCACCATGTCCAGGGTGTACCCTGCCTCGTGCCCTAAGTCTCCTGGGATAGGCTCCGGGCCCCCCGCGACCCTGAATATAGGATAAAGCGGTATAGAAGATGAGCGAGTGAGTGTTTGGGTATATCCTGAACTGTAACAATTAGATTAGAACATTTTGCACATTTCAATCAATCTTTAATCAAGTAATCATTAATAAGTAATAGTGACCAGACACACATTTCCCACTCAATTTAAGTTTTATCTAAACAGTTCCAGCAGCACAATCCAGTGTTTCCTATACACTGATGTCTTTCTCAACACTGACATCAACATATTAGTTTTATTTAAAATGAGTAAAATCTTATTGGGTGGCACAGTAGTGTCGTGGTTAGTTAGAATTGTCGCCTTGCACCTCCAGGGTCCGGGTTCGATTCCCGCCCTCCCACAGTCCAAAGAGATGAAAATAACCTTGATTTGTGAAAATGGCAACAAAGAAAAATTTTGAAAAATCACAAAAAAAAAATAAAAATAAAAGATTTTACATTTGGAATTTCATTGAGTGCTCTAAAAAGGGTTAACCCTGACTCAGAGCTTATTTCTATAGAAATAACATCTGTATTTGGACCAAACCTTTTGTTTCCTCTTTTTTCAAGTTAAGTTAAGTTACGAGTTTCGGTAAACACGATGATAGTTTCTGGCATAAAAATGGCATAAAACAGCTTGCTCTTAAATTAAGCTTAAATATATTTGTACTTATATATATATTAATACTTTCGCAACCATTTAAAAAAAGATCCAGCACGTATTTGACTGACACTTCTGTCCAAAGTGATTTTTGTTATCAGTTATCATTTCATAACTGACACACGTGAGCAGTGGGTTTCGGTTTCATCAAGAAACTTTCATTCTGCATCACTCACTGATACCAAATTTAAAAAAACTAACTGATCCCGAATAAAAAGGACTCTGTTACGCATTCCGAAAATGTGTTTGATTAAAAAAAAAAAAGACAAGGGAAAAAAAACAATCATTGTATCCCTAGCAAAACAATAACAACATAATAGAAAGGGCAGTCATCCTTAAACATTATTAAAGGCTCCAGGAGCCCTGACGGATTCACACACGACTCCCTAAAACGAGCTGGTGGCTTAAGCGTGTGTCATTACTCCTCGTGTGCAGCACCATGAACTGAAAATCAATCTGAACCCAAACCGTAACCCCTGTGTTATTTTCTGCAGACCCCAGGGCAGCTTGGAGACAGACGTAATCGCTGTAATACGGCTCTTTGCTGAATAATGGCTATGCTTGAACTCCCTCGGGGACTCGCACTTGGCATGGCCGCTTGATTTGAAGTGCATGGCTTCACCACTTCCTTTTTTTTTTTTTTTTAAGCTAGCAAAGTGCAAAACTTCAGAAATAAGCATTCTTTTTGGATATCGTATTATTGTGGAGCAAGCATGTGAAGAATAAAAACAGCACTCCGTAAAGGCAAGACCGAATCATTCAGATGCAGAGAACACACACACACACACACACACACACACACACACACACACACACACACACACACACACACACACACACAGGTTATTAAAGTCTGTGA
>JAQQZT010000037.1:6670297-6684006 GCA_030068275.1 Clarias platycephalus | reverse complement strand
GGATGAGAGGTACTTAGTGTTCTCACATTAATTACGGCTCTACAGCCAATCAGGGGCGTCTGTGAGCTCACGCAAGCAGAAGGAGCGGATAGTGCTGTCCTCCGAGTGTGTTACGCCGCCCCCAATGGTGCGTGAGCGAGCGGTTCGAAAAGATGCGGTTGAATGGCGTCACGTGGTTCGGAGGAAACGTGATAGTCTTTGGCCCTCCTGACTTAGTGGTAGTAGTAGCCTTAATGTGGGAGCGCCCCCTAGTGACGGGGAGGAATTGGACACTAGTAAATTAGGGAGGAAAAAAAAACAGGGCTATCACTGGGATTTTAGCAGGTCATGTTAAGCAAACAAAATCTTGTCTGAGTATGTTTTTTTTTTTTTTTTTATATTACCAGAGAACAAAATCAAAAGCTGAGTGGTTCAGGAGGTACAGCAGCCATCTGTTAATATGAAGGTTCCCAATTGCATTCTGGCTTTTTTTTATCGTGCGTTAACTTGCAGGGTACTGAATGTAAGGGTCAAAGGCTTCGTTCAGTTAGTTTCTAAAATCTCTGATGTTCTGAGCCAAAGAAAGGCGTTATACACGGCTTTAGTCAGAGATGGAGCGACTCATGTGAGGATCAGTGACGTAAAACACAGTGTACGTGTGTTGCAGGTGGAGTGTGAACCAATATGAACAATGCTGCTTCCAGAAACCACCTTTTTGCAATTCTGGCCAGAGCGAGAGGATGGATGTATAGACAAAGATTCTACAGAAGAAATGAGGAACTAAAAAACAAGGAACTAACGACATGAACTACTTCGTTTTAGTTTGTGTGAACTGAACTTCGAGCGAGCGCTTGTGAACTGTGATCCTGCACAACACTTAACAGACAACCATGTGTGGTGATAAAGGTTGTAAAATTTCTTTGAGTAAAAAAAAAAAAAAAAAACACAAAAATTTTCAAAGTTGTTCTAAAAAAATTCAACCATATTATGGTAGATGGGATTATATTATTCTTTTTTTAATGAAACGAGTTGCGATATGTACTCTAGGTGTAATGGAATTTTTTGTTGTTGTTGTTGTTAAAACTGAAATTGAAAATCTAGAATCTAGGTATCGGTATTAGTGCTGAAATACGAAATGTCTTCAAATCTCTTCATACTTTGCTTCCAGAGAGACAGACGTTCCTGTATTTTTAATGTTGTCTTGTTGAATAGGTCTCCAGGTTTCCTGAAGGACTTTTTGTCCCTCATTTTTGGCACACATTTTTAACTTTCAATTTTATTTGTTACACACACAACCATAAAAAGCATGATATGCACTGAAATGCTTAATATGGAACATTAACTTAATAAAACAAACAAAGAGAGGTCGAAGTAGTCGGGACAACAGCCGACCTCACCGGTGCCATCTTGTTACGCACATTTTCTGTCCTGTCCCTGTCGAGGGGGGAAACGAAGTTGCTGCTGAGGTTATTTTCTACTTCATTTCATGTAATTCAGTATAAAGTAATGAGGGGGTGGGGGGGGGGGTTAGTTAGGTTAAAAACATTACCTTGACAGCGGATACTAATTTACATATTAATTCATTCATAGATTAAAAGGTGATGAAAAATATGGAATAAATGCTTCAAAATAAAGTGAAACTTAGACAACATGGTTAAAGCTTTTAGTGATGGGTTATGAAAATATCATCCCAAATTGAATCAGACACTAGTTTAGTTTCAAGAAGATGAAATGCTGTCAGATGAAGGTGTTATGAAAGAACAGGAAATTGACATTCAGACTCCTGGCCTTCAAACAAATACAGTAGGAAGGTTAGTACAGAGCAGAAAGTCTAAACCTTCCCATTTTCTAACTGGGTTTCATGCAGTGTCTTAACAACCATGAACTGTAACACAGATTATTTTCAATTTAATTCAATTCATTTTATTTGTATAGGGTTTTTAACAATGATCATTATGGGAAATGTCATGTCATAATGTCATGATTTTCTTTTATAGTGCAGTAATTCCCCAACATACGAACAAGTTCTGTTCCGAGAGCTCGTTTGTAAGTCCAAATTGTTCCTAAGTGCAACAAAGGGTGTCTAGGTACTAGGATACTAACACAACTGCCTATACACAATATTAAACTAACACGTTCCATGAGCTTGTTCTTCTTCTTTAGAATGTTCATATTTTGGAAAGTTCGTAAATCGAATGTTCGTATGTGGGGGACTTCTTGTTTGAAAGTATTAAATTACAGCAGCTATAAAGAGTCATTACCTCTTCTTTCCTTCTCCTCTTGTTTTTGCGCATATTTGGCCATATCAGTGAGTACAGAATGGTCTTGGTTAATTTATAACACGCTCATTTATTTATCGGTTTAGTATTACTCCTAGATTATGTGTAGAATTTGCCAGAGAAGACTTTGTGAATGAGTTTTATAAGTATAAGTGCACTAAAATGAACCATCATTTGGATAAAAACTAGAACTACAGTATGAGCTGATTTAAATATATACAGTATATATATATTTTTTACTTACAACTGCTTTATGACCAATCAGAATTGTGAATTGAAAAGCGCTGTAGTGTTAACCCAGATGTCCTATTTGTCCAAACTAACCTTAGAGACAATTTTTTTCCCAATTTGTCGAGGCTGATTGATTATAAGCAGAGAATGTGTGTGGGCCGCAGGGTCTGCTTCGTGAATACTTATGTCTGGGATATTAAATGATCCCTTGGGAGGAAAAAGATCAGAGGGAATGAGCTTTAATTCTAACAAACGCAGACATTAATTAAAATAGAGAATAAGATTAAAACCCAGTGTTCATTTATTAGGGCAAAGGAGGACTGTGCCTGGAAACGCTGCCCGTGTACCGAGCGAGACTTTTCACCAGACGACTGACGTGAGAAAACTGAGAACTTATGGTAATCACATTTAGGAGCTGGGAGATCTCAGTTACTATGGCTAAGCAGAGACCTGGCTGGACTATCCCTTGGTTTTCTTATTCAGTTCACAGTAACGGCAAATGTGCACCTCTCTCTCTCTCTCTCTCTCTCTGAAATAAACAGACAGACAGGGCAAAAAAATATACAGAATATGTAGAATATTTTGTAGAAAAAGACAGATTTCCCCCCACCCAAAAAAGAACTGGAACCGCTACCCCTGCGGCACGATCTCTGATGGACAGAAGGAAACATTGAAGAGTTAAAGCGAAGAGAAATGAAGATAGATACCGGGTCAGGTACTGAGCAGTACACTTATTAGACAAGAGCATGAATTTCCTCATTTCCCTGGTCATCGCTGCTTTCACTGATACTGAACTACAGTATTTATCTCAATTCAAGGACGAGCTTCGGCTTCTTCTTTCAGAGTCAAATCAGGGAATGGATTTACACATTACCCTAAGAGTTCAGTCAATAAGTACTTTAGCTCACCACGCAAGAAATGAATGAGGAGTCCAACAGAGCTCCTGTGTATCTGAGGAAAAGCTCACATTCTGCTATGTTCCATTCCAGCACATTTACCTGGATTACACTTCGCTCCACTCTTTATCACTCCAGTCTTATTATAGTCCATTCGTCTTTTCCATATGCTTTCACTTTGGCAGTACTCAGTTCACATCCATCCATTTTATTCCATCACAATCAATTCCACACTATTTATTTACATTCCAGTCTATTCCATTAAATTCCAATACACTTTAAAAAATATTCTCTTCCACATGAATTAACTCTCTATACAGTTCTATTCCATGTCAGTTTCATTCAATCCCGTTTCGATATTATTTCATTAATTTAATTCTGCACCATTTTTTATCCTCCATTTAATTACAATAATATATGCCACATTTTTCTAATCTGTTGTAATTTATTCCATAATGTCTCATTCTATTGATTTCGATTCTATTCCATTCTTTTTCACTGATTTAATTATTTTCTACGTAATTGCATCATATCCGATTAAACACTGTTTTATTATATTCTTTACATTCCATAGTACTCCTGTCTATTCCATACAATGTACACCTTTCTATTCCATACTATTCCATAGTATTCCTGTCCATTCCATACTATGCCACAGCACTCCTGACAATTCCATAGTGCAGTGAAACCTCAGCTGCATCGTTTTTACTTTATTCTGTTACAGTCTATGCCATGCTTTTCATTTTCATTCCATTCCTTTTTACTAAGAAAAAGACCATACAATAAAACAATAAATAATATAAAATACATTATAAAGAATAATAATAAATAACAAGATTATAAATATAATATAAATAATATTTAATATAATAAATACAAATCTAAAATCTAGCCTACTATCATCTTCAGTTAATTTACTTGGGCTACACCATGGTACACATTCAGTACATGATGCACAGGTGTATTTATAAGTTAAAAAAGAAATATTAAATGCTCCTTTAAAATAAAAGAAATTCTATATTATATTTCATACGTATGACTCATGCTGAAGAAAAAAAAAAAAATAAGCAAGATGCATATGAAACTTGGTTCATGGCCCCTTACGATGGAATTCAGTAGGTTTATTAGATGCCTTGCGTTTCCCACAACTAACTTCGCTCACCCCATGCTGTGAGTAAAATTGAGGTCAACCTCTGCTCCAACATTTAATTCCACATTTCTGGATGTGAACACGTTCTCCAGTCTGCCACACTGAGACTGAGATTTGCCCCAGGAAACACCTGTGGACCTGTCATTAAAAAAAAAAAAAAGAAAAGAAAAGTAAAAAGTCAGACTTTTTTCAGACTTCTGTGACAGTCTTGACTCATCGCATTAGGAGGGCTCTTCACCGTGCTGCTCTCATCAAAGACACAGGCACTGACAGTAACTTGAACGATGAACAGGGGTTTGAAATGTCAAATACTCGATGCACATTCCTCCAAGCTTCCCTTAAAGAAACAAGCAGTCAATACGAATCAGGATATGTTTAATGGGTTAATGGTATGAAAACAAATATTATTATTTTAAAAATATTCATGGTATTAATTGGCTGTTTAAAGATGCAATAGGCAATTTATTTACCTTACTCTATGCAAATAACCTAGGAGATTAAAAGTATAGTATTAATAATCTAATATTATTAGATTATTTTAAAATAATAATAATAAAATAAAAAGCAATGCATTAACCTTAAGAATAAGGAAAACTGATTTCCAGACCAAAATGTTTCATTTTTATTTCTGAATAATTTTGCAGCCAGATAATTTCACATAGATATTGGGGACGGAGCTTCATAAAGTTAACTGTTAAGGACCTTGTCTTGAAAAAAATAATACTAACATATCCTACTTAATGCATCTTTAAAACAAATATCTTTTTCTATAAAATACTGAGATAAATGTAAAAAAAAAAAAAAAAAGTTTGATCCTTCTAATTGTTAAGATTCTTTTAAGAATTACTTCATGTTAAAAGGTACTTTCATTTTGTTACACTTTTATCTAGTTACAAGGGCACTATGGTTGGAAGTTTTGACACTATGATCATACCAACTGATTAAAAGGAAAAGGAAGCAAAACAAACCTCTGAATTATTCTTCTTATTTGAGAAAGCCTTCACATAAAATCTCATTGTCGCCATTTATCATTTTGTTATAAAAGGGTGCATGGAGGAATGAATGGACTGACGTCATTAATCCTCAGGACAAAAGAGAGAGTCTGTGAGAAAAAGGAAACCTGACCAGGGGTCAGCAGAGGTAACTATGATGATGATGATGATGATGATGATGATAAAACGATCAATAAACAATGAGGATTTAGGTCTGGTCCAAACAAACACAAACTTCCAAACTGCACCAAATCATTTAGATTAGAACTTAAAGTGGCTCTGGTGTGGAAACATTTATAATATTCAATACAGATAAGGAGAAACAATTCAGTTATGAACCAAGTGGTCTATCAGCCAGTGAAAGGAATTGGCTGTTTTTCAGTTTGATCAGACATGACAGATCACCTTGGACATAACCGAGTTCATGCTGAGTGCGCTGCAGCTTCTGAGTGGTGCAGCAGAAACACAAATGAATGAATGAATGAATGAATGAATGAATGAAGTTTGTTTAGAAATAATAATAATAATAATAATGGCGGATTATATACAGTAGATACATGTGCTTTACATGTGTGTTTTATTTTAAGTTAAAAGGAAATTCTTGTATTTGATGTTAGATTGTATTGTTTAAATGATGCACTCACTCTATTGATTTCGATTCTATTCCATTATTTTTCACTGATTTGATTATTTTCGAAGTAATTGCGTCATATCCTATTAAACACTGTTTTATTACATTCTTTACCAATTCACAACCTTCCATACTACCCCTTTTCTATTCCATACTATGCCACAGTACTCCTGACAATTCCATACAATTTCATAGTACAGTGAAACCTCGGATTACGAGTAACGCGGTTTGCAATGTTCCACAAGACGAGCAAAGATTTTTAATACATTTTGATTTGGAAAACGAGCATTGTCTTGGTTTACGAGCACCGAGAATCATGCGCTTCTCTCACGCTGAGAAAAGTAATATAAAGAATGGCCTTTATTCAGTCGTCATATGAACTGTATTATATTTCTATAACACAATAACAAGTAAAATAGAAAAATCTAAAAATACAGTACACTTAAATTTGTATAACTTCCCTACTTGGAAAAATGTAAGACAACCAGGTAACATTACTTAATAATGAACACAGCTAACTTTTAACCATTAGTTTTGAATTCATTTAATTACTCATGTTCACTTCAGTAGTGAAGCTGCTGAATTAATCTAAGGTATAAATCTTTTAAATTATGACATTCTTTAAAGGTTCAAGGTTTAAAACTGTACGAAAATAAGAAAAAAAAATGTGACACTTACAGAATCACAATATTAATCGAATAATATTACCTTAGCTAACATGATAAATATTGTATGGGGGCGGAGGAGGAAGGGGGGAACTGGTGATTCCCATCCCAAATATTCAATCACACAGTGTAGTAGAAAAAGGCAAAAATCAGCTGTCTGTAAATATGAAACAACTCTATTCCAACCAGACAGTAAAATAAACATCGGAGATCGTCAGCGGTTTCTGGCTTTGCAATCTTTACCATCAAAAAAACAAAATGAATCAGGTCTTAATTACTGCCAGGAAAGAAGAAATATCATTAGTCTCAAGGCTGCCTGTTAAATGTGTGTGTTTGACACATGGGGAGCTTAGGAGAGCTTTTACTGCTGTTTCGGTGAATGAGAATACTCCAGTTAATCTCAGTCAGTGGAGGAATTCCAAACAGATCATCTTGGAAAAAAAAGAAAGAAAAAAAAAGATGCAGCTTTGGTGCCATGCTTAATGTTCAGCTCTAGGGGAAAAAAGATCAAAGAAGGGGACAAATAATAGGGAAAAATATGCAAGATACACATAGGAAAGATAAGCCGAAGTGGTTGAAAGATATGACGTTCTTCAATTAACATACATATCTGTGGTCTAAAGGGAAAAAAAATGGAAATGATTAAATCTGGTAAGATGGTTTGATGTAACCTGCAAGTCAGTGTAATAAAAACAGCCAGCTATTGTTTCCCTTCTAGACTTTAATTTCCCAATAGATCCTACACCCATTTCCTATACGGAGATATCTGCAGGGCCTTTAGGCTTTCATATCCAATATTTAATTATGCATGATGGGTATCAATCTTTCTCTCGTTCTTCTGCTTCCTGACATTGTTGTCGGGGGGAAAAAAAAGACTGGGTCAGAGAGCTCATTGCAATTTAGCCAATTAGGGTATTCCACAATCCAGGCACTTCTTTCCCATTATCTGTTCAACTGTTTAATAAAATTGGTGGCGATTAAGAGAGCAATGTTAGATTAGCAAAGAAATGAATCCTTTAAGCCAGAGAGAATCTCGGCTCATTATGCGTCTGCAACGAGGAATGAACAAGAGAAAGAGACAATATTATTTCTTGCTTTTCTTCCGCAATCATGTTGATTTTTGTAGTCTGCTTGTAGAGAAGCTTCTGTTGTTCAGGTTTTTTTCCAAACAAAATCTTCCAATTACAGTCTGAACACACACGGCCTGTCTGGATTGGGATTGAAAGTTAATTCTGAGTCTACAGCCGTTGCTTTTTCATCATTTTAACACTGAAGCCCCGAGAATATCAAATTGAACAAACGAAAAAATCGCATGCACGCAAACAGCATGCTCTCTGAATAAAACAAGATTTATTCAGTCACCATATGAACTATAACACAATAACAAGTAGACTAGCTCAGCAGTTACCACACAAAAATACAGTACACTTAACGAACAAAAACGAATGATAACCAGGTAACATTACTTAATAATGAACACTGCTAACGTTTAACCATTAGTTTTTAACCATTTCATTGCTGTAACTAAAGAGCATCATTTTAAAAGTGGTTATGGCGCTTCAAACATTTCTTGTGACTTCAGCCAGATTCTAAACTTGAAGCAGCTCGCCTTCCCTCTCTCTCTCTCTCTCTCTCTTCTTTGAACTATCCCTGTCATTTGTTCACTAATTACACTGGATCACACATCTGTGAAACCTCCATTCTTCCTCAACGAGCTGCCTCTGGCTAAATCATTTAGATAAATGTGTGTGTGATTGGCTGCAACTGAAGATGTCACAGAGTCACTGGACTGCAGCCAGTTTTTTCTTTTCTTTTTTTTTTCTCCCGCTCATTGATTGCTTCTTCTACAGTATTTTTGTCAGCACTCTGTTTGATCCTTGGTAACTTTGCTGGTCTGCGGCCAGTCTTCAGTGTGTCCGGGGATAACCTCGGAGCCATTGCCGGTTGTACTGTAGGGTTATACTGTACTTAAATATCTGGAGTAATATAAGAAAATACTATATGGAGAGATTTTATCAAATTATTTAATATTTCCAACAAACAAAAAAAAAAACCTGATGAGTGATGTCAAATTCTACTATGCATTATGCAACAGATTTTAAAGATAGCTACTTAAAAAGTAAAGTCATGGGTTCCATAAATCATAGGTAGTAAATAAAGACCTTGAGGAAATTTAAGTCAAAGCGGGACTTTTATGAAATTTTGGATGAATGAACATTTGACCCAATGCAGTCGTTCCCGAGATTATTTAACTAGTAAAACGCCTGATTCATGATTATCAATGTATAACTTGTGACCAATTTTCGGAAGAGACGCATCTTTCTATAGGAACCGTACACACAATCATTCACCAACACCGCTTGCACATTACAGGAACTCGGCTGAGAGTTATTGCCACATGTTTGGGCCATTAAGGGAGTTCCCTGGAGGCCAGCGTTTCAGACGGGTCCAGAATACTGAGAAAACTTTCTATCTTGAAGGAATCCAAGCACTAGTGAAACATGGGATAGCGTAATAGGGGGTAATATAGAGAAATAAAGGAAAGTTTTACTCTCATAAGTGTGTCATGTTGTGGTCGAGTGTACCTCAAAGACACATTTTTCTCTAATCGCTCTGATCAGAGAAATATATACAGTAGCTATGTTACATCTGTAGTGTAAATGCACATTTCCTCTGGAATGTCCTTTGGGATCAATAAAGTATCTCTGTATGTATCCATCCATCCATCCATCCATCCATCCATCCATCTATCTATCCTGGACAGCAACATAAACCCAGCCAATCGAGTGCACTTTAGCAACTAAATTATGTCATAATATGTTATTGTTAGAAATTGTGCTGTGGGATAAAGATGAAAGCGGCTGAGTTTGTTGTCACATATCTCACCCACTTCCAAGTTTTATTATAAGACCATGTGATTAAAATGTTCGAAACAGTACATACATTTTTCAGTATGAAACAGATTTCTGGATAAAAAAGGTTAAAGATTCAGCAATATAGTAAAAAAAAAATGTCATGTAAGACAAATATTCCTTTAAGATTGTAAAGATCTCTGATAGCTTTAGAGGTTCCTCATGTAGGTGGTTCTCTCTAGAACCCTTCCTCTGCCACAACGCTAAACAAGAAGCTGACCAATTGCCATCTGCTTAAGTGGCGTCCCACTTTGGAGCTTTTACAACTTTCTCTCTCTACCGAACACGATTGAAAAACATGATCCCTTTTTAAATGTGTGTTACAAATGCCTGGCCCTTCTCCAGCAGCTGCCGTGCCATGGCAGGGGGTCCAACATGCTGAAAAGGTTAATAGGATCATTTGCACCCACTGTGTGCTGGTGTGATGGAAACCAAGGCCCTGCAAAAACAAAGCTTTTTTTTTGTTTTTTTACAGCCATTGAATTCCTGACACCTCTTCATCTAACAACGGTTCACTCTAAAGACATTGTCTTAAAGTTCGAGTGGTGACTGGGAGATGAGGGACGGACCCATATAGGGGTGTAAAAACAAAGAGCATTTCCATTATTTACAACAAAAACATTGAGCGAAAGATTAACATTGTGTGTCCTTGTCACTAAGTGTGAGGTGGACATGAAAAGCTACAGCACGGCAGTCACAGCATAAGAGAATGATGTAGTACTAGTGGGAATACACGTGTAGTGAATCAATAACAACAAATTAGTACGTTGAAGAGGAAAACGTTTGCTCGGAAGCTCAGATCAGGCAACTTGAGACAGACTTGAGAGATTTGTGAGCAGGCTGAGTTGTGTGATCATTTCATACCGACAGGTTTGATGTGGATATTGACGCGGCAGAAACAGCACACGTTACACTGCGGGAAAGGATTTCAAAATGACAGCACCAGTCCAAAAGGTTATTCTCTAAAACATCGACCTGCAGTCATGCACCTGGCGCTACACACTTTACCCTGTTACTCAGCTGATGAGTAAGCGCAAGTTTATAAGCTCTGGGAATTTCTTTCCTTCGCTGTGCTTAGTCATGGCTCGATCTGTTTTCCTTTCAAATATCATACACAGGTCTCTGATGGTTCGGTAGAAAGAACCGTGTCTGATTCTACTGCTTATTCATTCTCTGATATACAAATCAGGGAGCTCTGTCATGTTACGGACATGACCGTGACGATAAAAGAGACCATTCTAATGCATGATTTCATGATTACAAGTGACAGACATACAAGTGACAGATCTACATCTATATTTAGATTTTTTTTCAGTTCTATGCTAATCAGGTACGACGTGTTAAAACCAAATGTTTGGCTAGCATGAGTCAAGCTGAGCCCGTGGTGCTCTCAAATTCCCCACTCACTATTTTAGTTCCTACCTGTAATTAGGTGTTTAAACATATAGCAGAGTTTCTCATTACATGTCCACAAAGACTTTGAGGAAGAAAAACAAAGCTCGGAAGGAAGTAGCAAAGATAAGTTTATGCTTCTGGTGTATACAGCTGATACACAAAATTGCTTTTATTTTCCCGAAACAAGATAGCCACGGTGTGCATTTTGACATGTTGCTTATGTACATTTAAACACATTTGGCAGACACGCTTATCCATAGAGTCTTACATTTTGTCTCATTATTCAACTAAGCAGCTGAGGGTCTTGCTCAAGGGCTCAAAAGTAAATAAATAAATAAATAAATAAACTAGGTGATGCTGGGATTTGAACCTGCAACCTTCTGATCAGCAGACCAATACCTTGACCAGTGAGCTACCCCAATACCCCATTCTGTGCATCCTTAGAAATTAAAATGATTGTGCCGTACACATTGTTTACTATTTTAAATCATGGCACCAGGGATGACTTGGAAAGCAGATGGACGTGGACGTTTTGGTGCTGTGAACCCTAGTGAAATGTGCTTTTAACCCTGTAGCTGTACAAAACATTAGCAAGCAAGTTTATAAACATTGCTACTCACATCACAAGCTACATGCATAGCTATATATGCTATTAAAGTACCTTTAATGTGGAAGCACACAACAGAAACATTTAGCCTGAAGCTGCTTTACAGGAAACTGAATGTGGGTTAAAATCCCCAACGAGCAAGGAAAAACTCCCCGAGACCACAAAAGGAAGAAAGCTTAAGAGGAACCAGACTCAAAAGGGGAACGCTCGTCTCATCACCTGATGACCACTTGATTAAAGTAACGTGTTTTATGTTAAACATACAAACGTACAAATCTATCCCTTTGATCGCTGCGTAACACGCACGAGACCGACAGCACTGATGACGTCGCGTCTAAACAGCGATCTACTTCCGTCCTCAGGTACGACTGCTTCCATATGTGGTTTGATCCATGCCCGAGACCGCTTCTTCGAGCTTACTCGGGAAGGAATCGAATCAGATATGGAAGCAGTCGTAGCCGAGAATGGAAGTTCATCATCCAATCTTATCCTTCAATCTCGTACATGTGCATTCAATTCCTAAACAATGCGAGTTCCTGAGCAAGGAACGTTTGTGTTCTCACTGATCGAAATGAACCAGACTTCGGCTTCAAGCATTCTCGTTCGTAGCCCTGAAGTGAAAACACCCTAACAGTCCTGAGACGAGCACGACATCCTGTTGAAGCTCTTCAAGAATTTGGCTTATCTTGAAAAAATGATTTACTGAATGCAGGCAGACTTGAAATAAGCAGTCTAATCAGTTTGAGGTCGAACATGTTAGACCTTCCTTCATCTTGTGCTGCTTGCAGTTTGCCAGGGAAGATCAGGGTTGTTTTGCGGGTAAGGTGCCTATCTGATTTTGAAATGCGTCTAATCCCACAGCCCTGTTTAACAGGAAATGGCTCGACTCGACTCTCCCAGGCTGGGAAACTTACCCGGATCCGTCTCATGGCAGCTACTATTTCCACACGGCTGTTGGGTCGAGCGACATCCAGACTCCCGATGTACTGCCGGAAGCAAATCAAACAAACAGCACAGAATCATCTTTCTGATTCAATGGATGGATGTGGATACAATGGAACTTGTTTATCAACGACATAAAGGTTCGAATCAGTTACATTGTATCGAGTCGAACGTGTCCAGCCGAGTAAGTTACATTGTATAACAGCGGCGAGTTCAATCGATACAATGTAACTGATTTGAACCTTTTATGTCGCCGGTACAAAGAAACATTGTATTACAACTTCACACGTCTTGCGACCAGGTGGCAAGTTTATAAACTTAATCTAAACTAAAAAAAACTAAATAATAATAATAATAATAATAATAATAAAGAAAGAAGTTTCGTGTCCGTGTAAAGCAGCTCTCTCTCTCTCTCTCTCTCTCTCACCTTCGCCTCGAAATTAATCCCGTGCTGGAAAGCCTCCTCGTTGTGCAGAGGAATCCGTAAGTCGTGTCCGTCGTCCACTAAATTGTACTTCGTTTTCGCGGGCATGGTGTTTTTTGTTGTTGTTTACCCGTACACAAATAAACAAGTTGAGGTGACCGCGTTCTCGGACGTTCAGCTCGCGCGCTCCGCGGCGTCTCTTTCTCCCATTATCGCTTCAACGCTTTTTTTTTCTTTTTTTAAACCGTCAGCGCAACTTTGTAACCAATCCCTCTCTCCCTCTCTCTCTCTCTGTCCGTTTCCTTTCTCCGAACTCAGCCGCTTCCCCTCTGTCTCTCTGTCTCTGTCCGCGCTGTGTCTCACCGCCTGTCGCTTATTTCCGGTTTAAAGAGAAACACGGGAGACTTTCCGCTGTCGTGTTCCTGACAAACCTGGCGCGAGAGCGTTGCCAATATTGTGCTCGCGCCATAGCAGACTGAGCGCGCGCGCTCTCTCTCTCTCTCTCTCTCTCTCTCTCACACACACACACACACACACACTCCCTCCCTCTCTCGGTGTCTCTCTCACTCACTTACCACTCTGTGTGTGTGTGTGTGTCTCGCTCTC
>JAQQZT010000037.1:6646867-6658231 GCA_030068275.1 Clarias platycephalus | reverse complement strand
GTTCAAGTGAGATATAGCAATTAAATGTGACTGCAGTGGATAAATAAGTGCTAGACTGAGGTGTTGAAGGTCAATGCTGATTAGGGTACTTGACGAGTAGATGAAGGGTGACACTGTTATAGAGGAGGGCTACAGTATGTGTATAACTGATGATGAGTAGAGGCTGAGGGATCATTACCACTGACAGTCCCAATCACATCCTTGGGCATTATAAAGAAGTATTAAAACAGAGTACGGCTCTGGGAACCAAGGATTTCCTGAGTCTGTCGGTAGAGCAGCTCTGTGATAGATGTCTGCCACTGAACATGCTCTTCCGCTTGGAAAATCTTCTGTACCAAGGGTGACTGGTGTTCCAGCATTTTGTTCAAAGTCCCCATTTTCAGCTTCAAGACAAAATCAGATATAGCTCTTCTAACAACCTTGTTCCATACTTTTGAGGTTCCCTCCCCCGCACAATAGAGCACAGAAGAAAATACTGGCCACCACGGACTGGTAGAACATCTGTAGGAGGTTTTTGAACTTCCTCACAGCTGACTCTGACTTTTTGTGTGTGTAGATGTTCTGTTTGCAGACCAGTCCAGTTTGTCGTCAAGCAGTAGCACTTGGTATTTATATGTTCTCACCACCTCGGCGTTAACTCCCTCAATATTAACTGTAACTTTGACTGTGATTATGTACAGTAGTGACAGTTCTTATCCTGTCCTGAACATGTCTCAGCTGTTGAACCAGATTAAATTGTATTTACACCTTCAAAAACATGACAAACTTTTGATGACATTATGCAGCGTGTTCTTTCAGCACGTAATGCTTTTGGCTCTGGTTGATGATTTTAGTGACGTGTGGAAACTGAGTGTTGTGCTGGCCTTAGCAATGATTCGGAAAATATTGCCGAGCACCTGCTCAAATTAATATTCCTAGTAAAAATAGCGCCTACCAGCAGCCAGATCCATCTCTCTCTCTCCCCAGCGCACACTCCACTCCACATTTCATACCTGAGAAATAATTGTTTAAGAATTGTATAGAAAAAACTAAAGGTAAACAGCATTATGGTTGAGGGTGCTTGTTTGGATGGATTTGTTGTCAGTCATTTAATAGATACTTCATCACATACATCTTCACCCAACCTATTTTCAGTTTGTTGAAATAAAAAAAAAAAAAAAGAATTGGCCAGTGCAGCCCAATATAATGTTCTAGTGTAAATCCAGAGAGTATAAAACTTTGAATTTTAAACTTTTGTAAAACTGGCTGAGGTTACAATAAATCAAGTCCCTTAGAAAAACAAATAAAAAACAAACAAAAACAAAACAAAACAAAACAAAACAAATAATAATAATAATAATAATACAAAATATCAAAGGCACTCTTCACCATTCTTATAAAACAAACAAACAAACAAACAAACAAATAATAATACAAGACATCAAAGGCACTCTTCACCATTCTCATAAAACAAACAAACAAACAAACAAACAAACAAACAAACAAACAATACCACCACCACCAACAACAACAACAATACAGCAAAACTACTATAATAATAATAATAATAATAATAATAATAATAATAATAATAATAATAATACAAGACATCAAAGGCACTCTTCACCATTCTCATGAATCAATATCAGCCAGAATTATTTTTGTATACAGCTTGAGTGTGACAGTGCCTGCTAATAGTACCTCCATTTACCATGCTAACTTTATTTAAATTAATCAAGCCTTTTTATGCATAGAAAAATAGGGTGCGGGAAAAATATTCAAATGTTTTTAAATCAATGTGATCCCTACAAAGTTTGACAACTCTTACATAATCCTCTTTTAAACTTGTTTTCTTTTCTTTTCTGGTTGTTAGACAAGGGGAAAATGCTGGTGACCATTATAATTAACGGCCAAGGAACATTTCCCAGCACAGTAGTACACTTCTGACAGCTCGGAGACTTAGTGCACCTGGCAAAGCAAATCGGGTTTATTAAAAGCATCAACATTTCAAATTACAATAGACCATAAGACTTGTAGTCTCGTATTCCAGATGAGAAACTTTCGGAATAAAACAACTTTAGTTAGGTGTTGTAGATTGCCAGCTGCCAGAACAACTTCAATAAACATTACATTAAATTCCTATACAGTATGTCTCTGGAACTGTACTTTCAGAAGATTCTTTCAAAAGATCTTTGGTGAAATTGAAATTTAATGATTGAAGGTGAAGGCAACATCATAACGTATGATTAAATTAATTTCTATCTTTATATAGTGAGTGCTTTTGCCTGGTAGATAAAGGTAGTAGAGACCGTTCACACCAGGATGGAAATGTTTCATCATATGGAACAAATCAATCATAAATTGCAGTGATGATTCCTTATAGGGGAACAAATACACCCAAACTATGCTAATAAATTAAAAGCAATAATACATCCTTCTTTCAAAGTTCAAGGTAAGAACAGGAAATAAAGCCTTTCTAAATTATTTTACCCACTGAGGTGAGGTCCTATCTGCTTGTAATGTGCTTCATGATTACTTCATTGTGGTGTGTGACTTTGGACCTTGGACAGAATTAACTTTTGTATTTTGGTGAATCTCAGGTCAGTGTAAATAGGAACTTGATGCTTCACATTGGCTGAATAATTGACAAAGATAACTCCTATAGTTAAGTCTTTTCTAGACGTCCCATTTAGAAAAACAAAAATACAAGGAATTAATCAATAAGAGGAAAAAAAAACACACAAGAAGACAGTAAACTGTGTTCGATTTTCTTTTTTTCCAAACTCTGCCATTTTGTGTTACAATGCTATTAAAGAAATTGTGATTTACTACAGACTACATCCTATACACAATTTTAAAATGAAGTAATAGTCAAACAATAATATGACTCACTTGGGTGTCTTCAAAGCTATTATAAGCCATTTGTTACCTAGTAGGGTAAGGCTTTTTATGGGAAATACATCCCAAATCGCCTTCACAGAAAGATTAAAAAGTGAGCATTTTACTGCCATTGATTAAAATAATACACCCAACATACAAGAAGTCATTGGTCCCCTAATACCAACTCCCCAAGCAAATATATGTATTCCCTAAACGTAAAAAAAGATCCCACGGCAGCACTAAGTCCCACTAAGTACTTACTGTAGTAACCCAGTACAGTGAGGGCGCCCCCTACAGAGCTGGAGGACAGGCACGGACAGATAAAACATAACCCACTCAAAATGCTAATCTTAATAAAAGGAAAGTAGTTAAAAGTATTTAGTTGCAAGATAGTGGCATATACTGTACCAATCTCCATATTCCTAGAAATTACATTATTTGGTACATACAAGAATGTGCCACATAAAAACAAAGGGTTTTTAATGTAAATAATGGGTTGTGGGGAAACAATATTGGTCAGTCATTGTTTTTTTTGGTAAATAATGTTGCTCGGTGAATTGTTTTTTGGGATTGTTTTTTGAGAAACAATGGTGGTCAGTGATTGGTTCTTGGTGGACAATGGTGCCCACTGATTGGTTGTTGGAATTGGTTATTAGGGGAACAATGGTGGTGAGTAATTTGTTAAATTAAGTTCAGGACAGTTATATGCATGTGCTTAAAAAGTCAATACTGTAGATTCGATCTTAGGTGCTGTTTTTGTTGCTAAAGTGGCCTAAAAATTGCCAAATCTAATGACGATAATGAACCTGGGAACTTAGAGTGGTCATGAATGCAACATCATTTGCAAGTGAGAACAATGACCAGGTCCAGACCATTACCTGACCTAGTTATCACAATGTGTGACCTACGTTACAAAGCTTTGTTACACATTAAAAACTTTTGGAGTTCATATGAGTCCAACTGGACCTACATCAACACTGTAGGTTGTTAATTAAAAACGCTGGGTGTTAATTTACTAAAGTTGTGATATAATATTGGTTGCTTTATTACTTTTAATTACAGATTAACATAAAAAAAAAAATACGATAAGTAGTAACAGAATACATAGTACAGTCAATCTCCAAAATATGCAGGGGTTAATGCCGATTTTTATAAAACCAGCTGTCATTTTCTTTGGTATAAGAACGGTAGGGTAAATACAGTATTATATAAATTTATATGGAAATTTATCTGAATCTACGTTAATATTCATGCTGCAAAATTTGTTAATTATATTGTTCTTAATAGTTTAGCATTAAAAACAAATAAAAAAATTATATATTTGCACAAAAATAATCTATAAAAAATTGCAGAGGATACACGTGGTTTCTGCGAAGTTGCATGGGTTTCCGCGAACAATTATTAGTTAAGTTCTAAGGAATAATCTGCGAATGACTGAGGCAGTGAACTATGAATCGCAACTTCACGGAGTGTCGACTGTATATAAAAAGTGTCCATCGATTTGTACTATTTAACACTACAAATAACTGCCATTAGCAGGAATAAACTACAGAGTACGAGCCATTTAGTGTAAAAAGAACAATAAATGTAGTCTTAATAGGAAAAGCTTAATATAGTAGATGAAAGTGGATTTCTTTATGTCACGTCAGTTTCCTGTAGGGAAGCATACTGTACCTTTAATGGGCGCTTTAGTGCCATTACTGAGAAATCTGATGAATTAATTAGGCTATTAAAAGGCCAGACTTTTAACTCTTCTTTTATTCCATATTGTATAAGTGTGCCCTAGATATGCCAGCCTCAAGTTGATCGTTTATTGCGCTTTTATATAACTCTTTAACTTTTCATCTGAAAATGATGATTTAAAAGACATGTGAAGTCCAGTCGTGGGTTGAATATGAACACAGTGGATGTATTTTTCCCCCATTATATTTTTTTTCACAAAAAAACCTTAAAACTAAACACATACTGCCCAATCAAATTACAAAAGCAAGTTTTTATTTTTCTTGGGGTTTTACCCTTCCCTAGGGTCACCACATCGGATCATTCGATCCACAAGTGATTATCATGGGTTTTACACTGGATGCCCTTCCTACCACAATCCACTCATTTCTCCAGGTTTGGGATTGGCACTCAAGTTGCCCAGCATCTCCAGTGGGCGGGTAAAAAAATCCCTTTAACCTAGTAACCTATTTACGTGTGACAGGAACGTAGGAAAGTGACGTGTTGCAGCTTTACTTAGTTGTCACAACAGTTTATGACGTCTTGTCTGTTTGGTGTCTGTAACTTGTTCAACTGGCTTTCTGTCAGTATGTCCATATTAGTAGTACTTTACCTTATTAATACATTAACTAGAAAAGAAGGACACAAGGTTTACTGCAAAATGTTATGACCTTTATTTAACCTCTATGGTTAAGTGACATTTTTCAAGTTGGCATTTTGTTTCATTTATTACCAACTGCAAGCTTTGTCATTTCTGTTCTTCATTATGTTCAACACTGAGGAACATTTGCAATACACTATTGGCTCATGTGACCTCTTATATTTAAGCAACTATAGAAATATTCATTTCTTTTACCAGCCTCACCGTCTCTTTCTGGAGGTTATTATAACAAAAAAATGTTAGAAAGACCAGAAGCTTTACTTTGTCTCACAGACAGTGGAGACTCCATAATAAAACCTACAGTAAATAAACCTCTTCTCATGTTCTTCAGCATGTCAGACATCACACACGTTGTTAAGTGGTTTATGTGATTAGTGCACATGTGATTTAAATGGCAGCTTCATCATTTAGTTAAATACTGTATGAACTTATTATCAGAACCTTTATAGCTGAAGCTCCCAGTTTGTCTTGATGTTCTTCTTCATTTGATGTCATTTACGTCATGTGAAATAACTTTTCAGTGGACATGAAGTGTGGAATAAAGATTCTTTACATCATTATCATACAAATATAGTATGAGGCATTTAGATGAAATATTACATGTTACTATAAAATTGATGATACTACATGTTCCTGTAAACTGCCAAGGAATGGAAAGAAATGGTCTGAAAGCAACGTGACTGGTTGTGACTCGCTTAGTTGTCACAACAATTTGTGAAGTGTGTTGACTGTTTTCTGTCTGTAACTCGTCCAACTGCCTTCCGTACAGTAGTTTCTGTTAACCGTTTATGTGATTAATCTTCAGGTAGTGACGGAGTTTGATGTTTTATGACTTCATTATGTTTATGATTGTATGACAGTTTAAGGGCACGCACGTGATTCTCTTACAGCTGCTTCATCTTAGTACTGCATCTAAAGGGTTTACTGTCTGGCAGACTGTTACAGGAATGCTCATGGACATAAAACATGTTGCAGTATTAAAAGAAATAAAAATACTGTTATGTAAACCTGAATTCAGAATTTCGCCTTGAACAACTCCTTTATCCTGTCTACGGGGGGTCCTGGAGCCTATCCCGAGATTTCGGGCACGAGGCTACGATACACCCTGGATTGGGGGCCAATCCATCGCAGAGCACATACGCGTACTGTACACACACTACAGGCAATTTTGGGACATTACTACTTTAGTACTTAGACTGTGGGAGGAAACTGGAAAACCCGGAGGAAACCCACCAAGCGCTGGGAGAACATGCAAACTCCATGCACACAGAATCGGGAATCGAACCCTGGAGGTGCAAGGAGACAGTGATAATCTCTAAGTAATAAAAACATTCTGATTGGGTAATTTATCTTCATCATGCCCCATTTAGACAATGCTATCACAGAGCGGTCCATTAAAAGTACTTGGTGCAACACAAGAAGACGTCGACAGATATTTTAGAGGAAGTTTCCAGCCAATGGAACGGATTCCGAAAAACACGCTCCACTGCTGATCGCACTAGTTCTGGAAGACCAAGAGTGATCACGTCAACACAAGACAGACTGCATCATTTAAGAAATAAAAGTGAAATAAAAATAAAAATGCCGCCGTTACTGCTGCGGATATTCCAGGGTTACACATGATAAGTCGTCGACTATTTAATGGCTGAAGCTGAACTTGATGGTTGTGCACGGGAGCCATATCGTGTGCCAATGTCGAGTCAACATTATTGTCAATTTTTTATGAATTTTGAATTTCTGGTGCTGATTTATACACAGATCTTTAACGCAAATGAATTCGGTACGCAATTTCTATGTGCGATGTTTCTTTTGTCTATGAGTGCATAAAATCAGTGACTGTGTGAAGTAACATGGACGACCCCAAGCATGATTACTTTCCAATAACTGCACATCCTTATCGATCTTTTGTCGATCACTTTTATTTATTAAAGAACGACATGTACAGTTTCTTAAGATGTACAGCAAAGCTTTGGCGCTTGACAAGACCTTCCAGAATGGTAAATCTCCTTATAGTAAAACGTCATCATATCAATGTTAACACACACAACAAATGCCTTAGACAATGCTGAGCATTCACCATGCGAGTACTGTATATACTGTATACAGTAGTGTATTAGAGTGCAATTTTAAGAGAAAATAAATCAGCACATTCCGATCAATCAGAATAAGGAATTCAAGAGATTGTTTAAAAATGTTTGATCTAATAAAAAAGGAACATTTCTGATGTTTTGGAAACAAAGCTCATGCTGGAGTACTACTGTATTACCAGGAACGGAGAGGACTATCACAGCGCCAGCTCTGGGTTTGTTCATGGTAGATTTCTATTGACAAGTGCGCAGGTTAGAGAGCTTGCAGACACACACACGCACCAACACAGACACCAGATATGAGATGAAAGAAGGCAATGAGTCTTTAAGCACCGTCTGGTCAGATACGGATCTCTCTGCGGTCCAGGAAAGCACGTAGCTCCAGACTCTCCAACACCGACATGCACACCCTCATCCACCCTCACCGACACCCATACACACACACAACTGTTTTCGACAGCTTGTGTTGATCTTTGCTTCTTTGCTTAAAAAAAAAAAAAAAGTTAATCAATTTAACCTGTGTAACGCAACTGGCATCAATTTACTGCCCTTGCAAAAGGAAAACAATGTTCTGCCACATAGTCGTTATAAATGAAGTCTTAACTTCCAGAAAAAGAAACAAACCAAAAAAAATAGGCCATAAATCATGAGACGTGCCAAAAGAAGAGAAAACGTCGCTTGGCAGCTGCTGACTTTATGGCAGAGAGATTACAAACTTTGTTCCTGACTGGCAACGGCATCTTATGAGGATTTTATTTCTCAGCTCTTGACATGGTTTCAGTGGCCTGTAAAAGCATGTGACTGTAAACACGACTGCCGGATTTCTGGGAACTTCTGCGGATACACTGGCATGTGTTTGCACACAAACAAAGAAACGTAATGTTTTGCCCTTATGGGAAGCACTGGTCTCTAAAAGAACTACTATTACACTAAACTATGGAGATACAGTAAGTGCGTTCGGTTTCAATCAAAAATGTCATGAGTCATTAAAAATAGGAACTGTTATGCGTTTGCGCTTGCGGTCATTAAAATGAGATTTCAATCGATAATAAAATATTATTATTTTAACGTTGGATGGTCTGACATGACGGATGGACCCGCTGTTCCTCGGGGTTTGAACTCAGTGACATTTTGGTTGTAAATTTAATTTTAAAGATGACAAACCCGCACACACACATAATAAACACACAGACTTGTCTCTGGAAAGGGCGAGAGGCAATCACTGGACATTATGGCCCTGACAACACTTGATTAATTGAGCTCTCTTTCTCCTGTGTGTGTGTGTGTGTGTCTTTTAGGCAGAGGCAGAGAGAGAGAGAGAGAGACGGTCTGCTGATAAGCCCAAGCACCTGAACAACACCTGCTGTTCAGTCAAGCTGCACTGTGTACAGTACAGAGTATCTCCTGTTCCCACCTGTTGATAGCAAAATGTGAAGCGTTACTCTTTCAGATTGAGATTTGAGAAATACTCCATCTATCCATCCATCCATCCGTGGTGATTACCCATCACCATACCCTTCTTTTCCCAACCTTCAGTCAACATTCACACCATGGCCAATTAGCTTAATCTGCATGTCTTTGGAAGAACACCCACCAAGGACAGGTAGAACATGCGAACTCCATACACTCAGATCCCAAGGTGGGAATCGAACCCGGACCCTTGTGGTGCAAGGCGACAGTGCTAACCACTACACATTATCCTGATTATCCCTACTACTTAATCTCTGCTATCTTCATACAACATCGTTCCACCGACTTGAGTGAAATCACATGACTTCCTCTTTTATCTTCAACTTACCCTCATTCCACATCGCTCACGTATCGCTCGTCGTCACGTTTAATAGCTGTTGCTGCTATATTGCAGTCTATCAGGAGTATCCAGTGTTTGTTTTGGCTGAGCTTTATTATATCTGTAAATTTTCCCACATGGTCTCGCACATGAAGCATTGCAGATCTTATAGGGGTCGGCATGCATGAGACCAGGTTTAAATTTAAATATAATCGCATGTAGAATGTAGGATGGTCTGGAGAAACTCATGAAATGCCTGAATTCTGGCCAAAAACCCCGTAACGTATTTCGACAGCTTAACTTTTACGAGAATTAAGACATTTCACCAAGGTGATGTAGAAAGCTTTTTCAACCTGGTCTTGACAATAGCAAAGGGCAAGCTGTGTACGGAGGCCGTAACAATCTGCCTAAGGACGTCTATAACCATGCCTACTATAAATACAATTTTTTACGTTTTCCCGTATGATCTTTAAACGTTTAAAAGTTTTTAAACTGCTTAAAGGAAAAGCAGGAAAAGTCTGCAGTATTAAAATGTCAGAATGTAACCTTATCAAGGGTTCTCCCAGGGCACCACACAAACATGATATTCTGAAATATACAGTACTGTGCAAAAGGTTTGAGCCACCCATCATTTCTAAATATTTTGCCTCCAAAAAGCCAAACTTTATTTCTTTTATTTTTAATGTAGTCTTGAGGAATAGTTCTCCAGGCTTCCTGAAGGAAGATCTTCCTTGGATCTCATTTTCTGTCCAGTCCCTGTACCAGTCTCAGAAATGTTTTTGGTTGCACACTGATGATGCTGAATGTTGTTGGATTGGAACAGATGAACTCAGTTTTAACTTACTTGTATCTTAAGGCATTTGGAGCCTGTCATCGTGAAATATTTGCTACAATTTCTTTAATGTAATATCATCATCATCATCATCATCATGTATACTGCTTTATCCTGTATACAGGGTCATGGGTGGCCTGAAGCCTATCTCAACAGGCCTAGGGCATTAGGCAGGGTACACCCTGAACGATCCATTAATATACACACTGACATGCTCATTCACACACACTACAGGCAATTTTCTTCCAGCCATCTAGTAACTTCTGTAGTCCAGCTAGGGACTGTGGAGACCAATGGTGACCACTGCATTTATACAACCATGGCAGGACCCCTGGTCAGCATTCACACACTCCGGGCCAATTTGGAAATACCAATTAGCCTAATCTGTACAGTATTTGTTCGGACTGTGGGAGGAAACTGGAGTATCTGGAGGAAACCCACCAAGAACGGGGAGAACATGCACACAGACCTGAGGTGGGAATTTAATTTAATCTAATAAATGTAATTTAATATGAAGAAGTAAGGGGTGGCTCAAGACTTTTATGTCCATATGAACTTAGGTAACCTGTATATGTTTATATGAACTTAGGTAACCTGTATATGTTTATATGAACTTAGGTAACCTGTATATGTTTATATGAACTTAGGTAACCCTTTCGAAAATACTATACATGGTAATATGTTAAAGTACTAATTCAGACCTAATCATTATCCCTTGTAACCATATAATTGAATAGTACAATATCTTCCCTTTTTCCTTTCTTGACCAAAGAGAGAAAAAAAGGAGAAAATTGCATCTTTCAAAAGAAATGGCACCCCCACTGTGCACAAGCAGCTTTAAAGGGCACAATTATCTGGTATTTACAGCGAAAAAACCTTCTGATTGCTGACATTTATAGCTGTACAGTACATTCAGTATATATGAAGTCGATGTGAGTGGGTCGCTTACAAACCATCAGCCATAACAGTACAACCGCTGACAGGTGAAGTGAATAACATTGATTATCTCATTACAGTGGAATCTGTCAAGAGGTGAGATATATTAGGCAGGAAGAGAGCAGTCAAGTATTGAAGTTGACATGTTTGGAGCAGGTAAAAGGCCAATTCTAAGTGCCATGACTTTGACAAGGCCCAAACAGTGACTGTCTGTCAGACATTTCCAAAATAGCTGGTCTTGTATGGTCTTGCATGCAATGGTTAGTAACACTGTAAAAACGACTTAAAGTAGTTCAATAAAGGACAATCAGTGAATCAGTCATGGGCGCTCAATGATGAACATGTGGAGCAAAGACTAACTCATCCGTTAGTCACATACCAAGCGTAGTGTAGCACATAACAATAAAAAAAGTCAATTCTGACCCCTGTCCACTGCTGAAACACCTACAATGGGCACATGAGCATGAGGATCTGTCTTGTT
>JAQQZT010000037.1:6542209-6554277 GCA_030068275.1 Clarias platycephalus | reverse complement strand
TATAGCCCGACAATGCATAAAATAAACGAACGGGCATCGAGCAGTTTGTCCATCTCATCATTACACGAGCATGAATTAACGGGCTGTTACGCTGTGGTGAGCAACATTAAAATAAAGCGGAGAAGAAATGCTTCATATTTCATTCAATTTAAAGATTAAAAGAAATGGGAATAAATGCTGTACTGTGAAAAGCTTCAAAGTGCTTAAAGATTACATTTTTAAATGTGCTGTTTTGTACAACCTCAGCAGCTACCTCATTTCCCCTCTCGTCTTTTCCAACCACTAAGCATTCAGCATCAGCAGTATACTAATCACTAGCTAATCATATGTCACCTTCTGCACCTGTTTCTCACTGGTTTATGCTTTAAGTTAGATGTTTTTATGCTTGAATGATTTATAAAGAGAAGCTTAACAAACAAAAATATTGAAAATGGCTTAGTATGCACCTTATGGTTTTTGTTAGTGACCCATGCATTTTTCCACGAGATGGTCCTTTCCTCGGCTGATGCAGACTGCAGTTCTCTGTGGACTTGTGACTGCTGTCGCTCGATAGTTCAGGACTGGAGTTTCCTACAGTCTACCTGAGCCTCAAATAACGAACAGGGACTCCATTTTAACTTAAACACATCTCCTGTTATACCCGAACTTCCAGTCACACACATTATGATGCAGATCAATCCCTGCTATCACCCAGATGAGGATGGGTTCCCTGTTGAGTCTGGTTCCTCTCAAGGTTTCTTCCTACTGCCATCTCAGGGAGTTTTCCTTGACACTATTGCTGTCGTCTTCGGCTTGTGCATCAGGGGCAATCTTATCATTTTGAGTCATACACATTCACATTTCATAAATACTTCAATAATTATTTTGATTGTGTAAAGCTGCTTTGCAACAATGTCAATTGTTAAAAGCGCTATACAAATAAAACTTAATTGACTTGAATTGAATATAAAAAAAATAATAAAATGCAACTCTAAATACAGTGCATCCTTGCTTCACTTTAGTGTTTAGTTCCCTACAATTTAATCCTGCTGTGTTGGTTCATGTAGTCAGGTGAGAACATGGCTGACCAGGTGCTGATTAATCCATCCTGTCGCAAATCATATCAGGGTTCAGTTTGAACTTAAGGATTTGTAAAATGTGTACATGCAGATTATTTCCACTAGGACAAAGTCTTCTCTTACAGTATATCACCCTCTTCCATTATCCAGATACAGGAAGTCTAAAAGCGAAGGGCTGCCTTCACAGCATGTGTCACACTTCGGTATGACAGGATTAGTGCACCACTGGGTCACCGACCTCACATTGTGCTTCTTCTGTCTATTTCTGGAGCTGCCCTTTTCTCTTGAAACCCTCCTCTGCATCATGACAGCTAAAGCTACATCAAATAACTTTTTTGTTCGACTATTTGTTACAACCAAGGTCACCTGTGCTATATTTAGACATAATTGAACTGAGTCTTATTTTTTTTTTTTGCTGTTATAACATCTTTGGGCTTGTTTTGTATATATATTAAAAATCACATGCCATATCAGAAAGTGCTTTCCTCTGTTAGGCTTTTGTATTTGATACATGCCTTCTAGAGGCATGCATTTTTAAACGCTTGGAATGTGTAAAAATAAATGTGTCTCTTTTGGCTTTGTACTCCAACACATTGAAAATTATCTTTTTCATTTCCATCTTCTATACAGCTTTACCTTTACAGGACGATGGGGGCCTGGAGCCTATCCCAGGTTACAGCCTAGACAGAGTACCAATCCATCACAGGGCACAGCCACACAGAACAGGAAATTTTACACCAATTATCCTAACCTGATTACCTTGGGCTGTTGGAGGAAACCGGAGTCCCTAGAGGAAACCCGGCAAGCACAGGGAGAACAGACAAACTTCACGCGTACAGACCCAATAAATAATAATAATAAATCATCCAGTGCACTTTATGGAAGTTCTGTGGATGGAAAAACGTTCTAATGAGAGAAGTCATATCATTTCAATGAGGTGAAAAGCATTTCAGAATGCACAACACATTGAACTTTGAGATGCACGGGTTACAGAAGCAAAAGATCACACCAGGTAACGCATCTGTCCGCCAAGATCAGAACGCGAAACCTTCAATAGGCACAGGTTCATCAAACTGAACAGTTTAAAATTGAAAATTTGTAGGTTTGTCTGATTAATCTTGCAGGACACAGATTTGCAGCAGGCACACTGTAAAGTGAGATAAGTAAAGAGGACAGTTCTTTTAATATGATACGGCAATTAAAAAGAGTTGGCTTCGTCAAGGTTGGATCCCATTCATCCACCCATTCATCCACCCATTCATCCACCCATTCATTTAGGAAACTCTGTAGTCTAACTAGGGATCGTGGAGGCCAGTGGTGATTACATTATAACTTATTCTCATTTTACAACTGTGGTGGGACCACCGGTCAACATTAACGTATGCATTCACACAACAAGAGGAATTTGGAAATGAAAATTAGCCTAATCTGCATATCTTTGCAGGAGGAAACCAGAGTACCAGGAGGCATCCCATATTTGTTTTTTTTAGGGGGCCAAAATTCTCTCCCCTGAAAGGTGCTTGGAATTCTAAACTATTTTAGAAACTTAGTTAAGGGATCAGGCATGGTCAGGCAATGGATTGTGCAAATGGATTTTAATCTGCAAAAATGCTCCAAATTATGGGAAATGGGAAATGTGGGTTATTCATTTAATGGTATCTCAATGTCATTTTAACTTTCCAAAACAACTTTGTCCTTACTTTCACATTAATGTCATCGCACCACCGTTACATGGTTCTGATCAATACAAAATGTACGATGAAAAATGGCATTATATTTAGAATAGAACTGTGTGACAATTTTGTATTTTTATAGATACACTGTTACATTTTTAAATACTGCAGAGCAGAAAAGTAGAGCAGTGGTAAAATAAATAATATAAAATTATATGAAATTATCTTAATTATAAGAAACCTATCCAAAATAATACTTGTTTCCACCACAACAATTGGGTTGCATGACTGCATGCACAACATTCCTCACTTCTGAAGAGTGGAATACTTATGATGTGTACAATTGGAAATAAAAAGTGCCCTCCTGCCATACTTAAAAAAAAACAAAGCTGTAGGTGGCATGAGTGGGTGCATCAAAGTCATACCTGATCTTTGCCACTTCCTTTTACTGACATTTACTGTTCCCATTAATCCCTGAGCTCTTCGTGAAAATGGGCATTTGATGTACAATATACAAAGCCAAACTTACAAATGATTGCAATTAAATAGTCACCTGGCAATAAATTATGTACACATCATTAGTATTAATGCATGCCAGATTTGTATATAACACCATACAGTAAGGTAATGTATATGCATTTTTTTTTAATATTAGTGCAATTTCAGGAAAATATCATGAAACTCTCATGAGATTATATTTATAAAGTTTATCAGATTAGCATTTAATGTTAATAGTCTTAGAAAGAAAGAAAAAAATTACAATGAAAAGCACCCACTAAAGGTGATGAATATGGAGTACTCACCTTAATCCGTGTGTTGTTGTGCAGGATTTGGTGTCTTTCAAATTTCAAATGAATTTATTCTGTTTGGTTTCTGTAGATGTGGATGCAGTGATGCTTTGGTGTGCTGTATGCTGAAGCCCACATGTAGCAGCTAGCACTTGGCGTATTCATCTGTGTGAGAATGTGGGGAAGTGAAAGCAGCGAGAGGAGGGAGAGAAGACAGAGGAGTGGGGAAAATAACATAGTGAGAAGCTCTGCAAACATGCAAGGCTCTCCAAAAATTCAAATAGGGGTTCAATGTTAAAAAATATTTTTTTTTTTACTCTATATACACTCATCGGCCATCTGCACACCTGTTCAATTATTATTATTATTATTATTATTATTATTATTATTATTATTATTATTATTAATAATGCAAATATCAAATTAACTGATCAAACAAAGGGAACACCCAAACTGCTGATTCACTGGGAATTTGATGCATAACCATCTCTAGTGTTTACAGAGGTGTGTCAGAGGGCAGAGAGGAATGGTTCGAGCTGAAAGGAAGACAACAGTAAGTGAAATAACATCTCATTACAACTGAGGTATGCCACAGAGCATCTTTGAACACACAACACATAGAACCAGGAAGCAGATGGGCTACAGCAGCAGAAGAGCTCATTGTGTGCTACTTCTGTTGGCTAAGAACAGAAAACTGAGCGTACATTTGCATTAACTAACCAAAATTGGACAATAGAAAATTGGAAAAACATTGCCTGGTCGGATGAGTCGATTTCTGCTGTGAATTTCGGATGGTAGAGTTGGTGTAACCAACATTAAAGCCTGATCCACCCTGCCAGCTCACGCTGATGGAGAGGGTAATATTGTGGGGATATTTCCTTGGCATACTTTCGGCCGCTTTGTACAAACTGGGCATTGTTTAAATGCTACAGCCCTGTATTGTTCCTTACTAGGCCATCACTTTATGACCACGGGATAGTGCACCATGTCACAAAGCTAAAATCATCTCAAGCTGGTTCCTTAAACATGCCAATGAGTTCATTGTACTCAAATGGCCTCCACAGTCACCAGATCTAAATTCACAAGAGCACCTTTGGGATGAAGTGGAATGTGAGATTCGCATCATGGTTGTGCTGCTGACAAATTTGTGTACAGTGGAATCTTGGATTATTAACATAATTTGTTCCGGAAGCGGGCACATAATTCAAAACACTCGTAAACCAAATCTAATTTCAACATAAGAAATAATGGAAACTTGAATTATTCATTCCACAGCCCCCAAAAATAAAAACATACAAATAATTAATACAAAATATAAAGTAAAATTAACCTGCACTTTACTTTTAAAAAAAAGGGAATTATCCAAATAGATAAGTGGTTCCAAGAGGAGGGGGTGGGTGTGTGTGTGTGTGTGAAGGCAAGAGGAAGAGGGGTGTGTGTGTGAAGGGGCACGGTGTCCATTGACGCGCGGGCACACACATAACGACAAGCTGATACAAAGAGGGAGAAAATGGATCTTTAACCTCTCTAATGAGACTTTCTTTTGCTTTACACGCGCGCACATACGTGTGTTATAATAAACAGTACACACACGTTGCACACACACTCATACAAACGCAAAATGAAATATGTTTTACACGCACACACGTGGTCACAGTGTTATAGTAAACAGTACACGCGTGCACAGATGTTGCACCCAGCAGGGGAGACGATTACCCACAATTCCGCAGCGCAAGAGAGAGAAAAAACTCTCTCAGTTGGCTCAGTTGTGATCACGTGACGCTCGGCATCAAAACAAGAAGCGCATGTGTGATACATGATACTCGGTACTCGTAAACCAAGACTTTTTTCAAGGCTCGTTTTTCAAGTCAAAATTTATTAAAAATCTTTGCTCATCTTGCGGAACGCTCGCAAACCGCGTTACTCACAATCCGAGGTTCCACTGTATATCTATATAAGAAAATCACTTTGATAATCATCAAAAAATGGTGTCAGTGTTAATAAATTATGTACATATTTAGTAATATAATACGTAATATATTTTAGTTCTCATGACCATTTAAGGCAATTTTCTGCATTGTTTTGCAAGTTTATAGGTGTACAAGTAATAGTATCCAGTGAGTTCATGCAGCATTCGCTGAAGCACTATTTTCATGCAGCATCCTAGTTTTTCTTCTTGATGGCCTTAAACATACCCTGAGTTGACACCGAGGACACACTGGCCTCATTTGAAAGCTCTTATGTGGACAAGATGTGGACAAGACTTAGAAAGCGCTCTGTTCTACCCATCACAGCCAAGGTGGCAGACTTTTTGTTGTGTGGATTATAGACTAGAGTTTGTGCATGTGTGCATCAAGGAATATCCTCTATAATCTACAATAATGCTGAATTAAACAGTAACATTTGTTATACCACAATGCACATTCTCAAAACTGATCATTGGTGATTACTTTTCAATGGTGGCTCAGTGGTAGGTGTTTCGCCTGCCATGCGGAAGGCCCGGGTTCGATTCCCAGCCAGTGCCCAAACCCCCCAGCCACAGGATGCAGTGCCGGACCCCAAGCCCGGATAAAATGGGAGGGTTGGGTTGGTTCCAAACGAGCAATCTGGATGAGAGGCATTCCATGAGTGGCGATTTAACTATATAGTGGACATGTAGCTATATGTACCACTCTGTGTCACAGGTGTTCTACAGACGGTTGCAGCAGGGGTGAAAGTAGGTCTGTACAGAGCTGCGGAAAAAAAACACATCAAACCAGTCACAGAGGCACTTTCAGCAAGAAAACACATCTGATGATTTTATGTGATCTTAAACACCAATTAAACTCCATTTAATAATTTTATACTTGCTTCTAAGTCATTCCAAATAGCACATGAACCATCCGTGTTCTTTTATTTATGAACAATGAATTCTAAATCGCACTTCAGCTCCGGATTAAGACCACTATTTGGTGTACATGATAAAGGATTATACATCATACATACTGTAGTGCACAACTTTTCCAATTTTCACTACTAGGTAACTGGAACAATCTAGGAATCTTGTGGCTCACAGAGCTGATACTCTAAAACGAAATAAGTGGTAAGTGAAAGAGAAATTTACAAGATTTACAGGAAAGTCCACCACCTCCAAATTTTTTTGTATCCATCTCCTGACTTTTTAGGTGTGTGTGTGTGGGGGGGGATGGGGGGGTGTTATCATATTTAAAATATGATAATTTTAAAGGGGGTGGTTCTTTTCGATACCCACTGTAGCTGAAAACTCTACTTATGTAAACAGTAACAAAGTAAATGTACTTGGTTACCTTCCACCTTAGAACTGTTCAAATGCAAAGGAGCTGTCAGATACACAACTAGTACTTTACATTTGATCATTATATGCATATAAGTAAAGAGAAAATGTAACAGAAACTTACAACAATTACGCAAACAATTACACACAATCTTTCTAAAGGTTACTAAATGGCGCCAATTAAACGTAATTGTAAATGGATAAAATGCATTTGCAAGATATTGTTTAATGAATAATAATGATTTGGTATAAGACGAATTATCAACTTGTCAGGTTCTCTTATTAGGAAGTAATCTGTTTGTGGATGATAAATTTGCTTTAGATACAAAAGGGAAACAAACGTTCAGTTTTAGATTTGTGAGAGACTGCTTTTTTTAAAAAAAAATTTATGCAAATGCACAGAAATTACTATTAGTGTTACTTTTCCTAAATTCTCCAAATGCATTCTCAGCTAATCAGGCCCGATGCAAGCCTCTGGAGTGATAATCTCCTAGCAACAGGGCCATTTCTCCTTTTCGCCTCTGAAATGTGTACATCAAATCAGCCACAGTGTGGGAGGAATAATATTTTAGACATGGATTTATTTATTTTTTGTTCTTGTCGAATGTTACAGAGTGATAAAAACTGCTTCAGCTTCAACTTAAAATTGTCTTAGTGCTTAGATTATTACATTAATTATGACACTGAAGATTTGAGACAATATATACTAACGGCAACATACTGACCACCTCCTTTACATGTTTAATTCAATAAGAGATTTGAAATAAGAGCTTTTGAGATTAAATGATTAAAAATTTATAACACGTCTTTACATGCATTGAAAGATTTGTGTAGACAAATTCTGTCAGTGATTTTTTTTATGATTAAAATCATTGCACTTTTAGTATAATGAGAGCATGTCCAGCACTTCCTGTCAACTTGTGTAAGCCAGAAGCATAATAAAATATACTCATCCTCTAAACCACTTTTTCCTGTATACAGGGTCGTGGGGGGCCTGGAGCCTAAAGCAGGTACAGTACACCCTGAAAGGGGTGCCAATCCATAATTGGGAACACGCATACCACACAATCATTTACACACTAGGGGCATTTTGGGTACGCCAATTAGCCTAATCTGCATGCCTTTGAACTGTGGGAGGAAACCGTAGTACACAGAGGAAACCCACCAAGCACAGGGGAGAACATTCACACTCCATGCACACAGACCCAAGGTGGAAATCGAACTCTGGACCCTGGAGATGCAAAGTGACAGTGTTAACCACTAAGCCACTGTGTTGCCTAATACATGTGCAAAAATTAGTAGCCTCTTTTTTAATTCTTAGTTTTTTTTTTATAAAACATAATACAAATCATCTGATCACAGTCGGTATTAGTATTAGGATAATACAATCTCAGATGAACATAAACTTACTGTAAAACATATTTTTAATGTGCAAAAAAAAAAAAAAAAAAGTGGGCAATGCTAAGTACTAACCTTCCACAGGATTTAAGTGAGTAAGTTCTTATCCCATATGCACCATCTCATGCTGTGTGACTGCAGCACTGGTATAAGGCTCTAGCTCACATGTCAGAGCCACTTTCCCCTCCCTGCATAGGAAGACATGGCTCTATTTGCATGTATATGGTTCTTCCTAATGGAGATATACTGTACAGCTGATAGAGAGCTATAGAAAAAAAGAGCATAATAAAAAAAAGTGTATCCTGTTCCAGCCTATTTAAGGTTGTACAATTATCATATAAACAGGGGTTCCTCCAGTGTAACTACTGGGTTGTGTTTTTGCTGTGTCATATATAAAGAATTCAACTAAATGATGGATAAAGTAAACTAGGTCAAGAAACATTTCAGTCTACTTTGTGTGTGGTGCCAAAGCATCAAATCCAGCCTCTCTCCATAGAGTACATTGGTTTTGTAGCCATATACCATGGAGCATCATGAGAAGGTGGATAATATGACTTATATCTAATTTTATACTGTCTCTGCTACTGTATATCAACAGAAATGTATTATATCCGATGTTTACTATTTTTGTTGTTGTTTTTTTTCTACTATCCTCACTTCCTTCTGACATCACACGTCACTCAGCCATATCAATCTTCATCCCTTTTTTTTTTTTTTACTTTTATTTGGTTTTGTTCACATGCTTCTTGGTTCACTGCTCAGTGCTGTTTTTCTCCATCGTACAGTTTCCGCAGCAACGTCAACAATTGCCCATATTACCTGCCCAAAACGTGACCAATTCAAATGATAAACAGTGGTACTGATACCGTCAGCGGTAATGCATTGAAGAACATTTGAGAAACCACCTGGCCAAGACTGTCATTAAATTAATCAATGCTCTCAAGTGGCAAAAAAAGGGGGAAAAAAAGAAAACGTTATAATTTTTTTGTCATCTTCCTCACAATCTTTGCTGTTAACCAGATTTTTATGAAACCAGGTGCAACACCACCACCTGTTATAACTATGAAACTCGTTCATCTGTGCGACCTCTTAAATATTTTGTGATTAATGAACAGCTGGAGCAAATGGTGTAGACAGATGCACTTCTCATTATTTAATGGTGTTATAAAATCCTTTAACACTAGGTATAAACCCGAGGGCTGTAGACAAATCCCATGGTGCCGAGTCACGCTAAAAATAACAGCAAAGTGCAGGGATAGACACAAAGTGTCGCCATGTTTTTTAGTCACAGGCTGTCAGTCGAGAGGCACTCAGACAGATGAAGGTCTGCTGGCTTATCAGAACAGACTAAACAACTTCCCACTCTAGTCATTATCAGAGGTATTTTGTTTCTAATCCAGTTTTTACACAGTGCATCTATAAATTATGCATATGATACATACTGCATATGGCACAATACAAAGAAGTAAAGTAACCCCTTATCTAGTTATTTTACAAGTTATATAAATTAGATCATTTAAACCTCTAGAAAAGTAAAAAAAAAAAAAAAATAGTTTGGTATATCTCCTGATGCTTTGTTAGGACTGTTGACTTCTTGTCGTCTCTAGTGTATTATACTCTACAAATTATTTCCGTACCTGACGTTTAAAAGCATATGATAATTGATGTCTTCAAGCTTCTTACGGAATGGTGGTGGCATATTCATGGTTATAAAATAGGCACTCTACTTCCTCAATGTTTGCTGATGAGCTCTCTCCAGTTCCAAAGGGTTCAATAGGGCTTTTTTCCCCCCAATGTCTATTCAACAGAACAAGTACAATTCAATGAATAAAATTATCACTTCCAAATTACTTCCTGTTCCTGGACTTCCACATACAGTACACAAGACCAATACATGCACTGTATTATTGCAAAGTCTCGCCAGTCTTTGGGCTCCCCAAACTCATGCATCCTTTGCCGAATTGACTGATGACCTGGCAACCCTGCGTACAATGATTCGATACTTAATGCAAATGTAATTAACATAACTTACCCCTGGATTTACATTAAGTTACACTAACAGCCAAAACACAGTATTGATGCTGATTTTATAAAATTTTTTATGTTATACATATAATACAGAAAATGTGTGTGCCAGAAAATCTATTTCTAACATTTATGCAACATGAAAGTGACCAATCTTGCTTCCCTAAAAATTTCAAGTTGCGAATTTTTGTTTAGCTGTTTTGGAGAGATGATTTTATACAGTATGTGACCCAAAAAAAATGACAATTTTTAGCGTTATAGTGTATTTTCTTGCTTCAAACAATAATCATTTAAAATGCAAATTATTCATATTTCTTCATGAGTAGTGAGACTTAAATTTGTGTAAGATCCAAGAAGCATATAACCTGTAAAAATTGTTGCTTAAATGAATTTTTTGGTAAAAGCTTAAAAAGCAAAAAAATTATCTGTAGTGTCCGTAACCATGTCAAATCCATGTTGCAATATCTTAACAATTTTGCATTTTAGAAAAACACTCTTTTTCATGTTTATGGCTTTTCATGATTCAAGATTATTGAAAAATTTGAATTGAAAAAAAAAAAAGTTATGGACACTTTGTTTAATTATAGCTTTCACTATGACTCTGATACTGAGTTGTGTTTTGGATAAATGTTTATATTGTATATGTCATGTAGGTTATATACATGTTACACAATATTTCTGTAAAATTAATTGTTATTGATATTGCCTCATTGTTATTATGTAAATTGTAAACCATGATCACACTTAGCATGAAGAAGTCAAGTTCTGTGCTTCATTTATTTTCATATTTCAAATTTCATTTTATTTTAACATAATTTGAAAATGGATTTATTTTATTCTATTTTATATAGATTTCTACACTACAAGTCAAAAGTTTGCACACCCCTTGCCTGTTTTTTATTAATTTCCACATTGTAAAACAATGCTTAAGGCATCCAAAATATGCAATAATCTGTGTAATAAAATGTGTAAAAATAATAAACATGAAATCTGTGTTTTATTATCATTAGAATCACTGCCTCATACTGATGGCATGTTCATGTAGTGTACATGTGCCTCGCACCACTTCCAACACTTCCTGTCAACTTGTGTGAGCCAAATGCAAAATAAAATACACATCTACACATGAATCTCATACTGTGCGACAGCAGCATTGGCATAAGGCTCTAACTCACATGTCAGAGTCTTTCCCTCCATTTGCATGTACGTGATTTTTTTTTCTCTATTTAGCATCAAGCAGTCAAGTTCTGTGCTTCATCTGTATTCGTATTTCAAGTTTTATCTTATTTTTAACACTCTTTGATTTTTTTTCTCTTTTTAAGCATTTTATTCTAATTTATACAGTATATAATTCATTTTATTTTGTATTTACCTACTTTCTTTTGCTTGTCTTTCTCTTTATATTATCATTTCATTTGTTATTGTATGTAAATGTTTGATTTTGTCTTTTTTCTTTTTATGAAATGTGTTCTAGAAATAAAATTGTTAATAATACAGTGGAAACTTGGATTACGAGCATAATTCGTTCCGGAAGCGGGCTCGTATTCCAAAATCGTATTCGTAAATCAAAGCAAATTTTCCCATAAGAAATTATGGAAATTCAAATTATTCGTTCCACAGCCAAAAAAAATAAATACATAAAAATAATTAATACAAAATATAAAGTAAAATAAAACAAAGTAACCTGCACTTTACCTTTAAGAAAAAGTAAAAATAAATCTCGACAGATAAATGTTTCCGTTTATGCGCAGGCACTCTGTGTGTGTGTGTGTGTGTGTGTGTGTGTGTGTGTGTGTGTGTGTGTGTGTGTGTGTGTGTGTAAAGCTAAAGTATC
>JAQQZT010000037.1:6518137-6529191 GCA_030068275.1 Clarias platycephalus | reverse complement strand
CTGCGGCAGAGGTAGGTTTTGGTCTCGCCCTCCTGGGACGGCCTTCATGAGAGCCAGTTTCATTATGGTGCTTGACATCATGCAGTACCATGTTCACTCACCTCATCCGTATTATCCTCTATACAGTGAGACTTAAGACATGAGGCGGGGTACACCCTGGACGAAGTGCCAATACATCAATGGGCACACACACACACACGCTCACATGCTTATTTACACACTATGGGCAATTTAGGAATGACAATTACTTGCCAACTACTTTTGGACTGTGGGAGAAAACTGGAGTACCCGGAGGAAACCCAGCACTCCATGCACACAGATGCTGGTACTCTAGTTTCCTCCCACAGTCCAAAGACATGCAGATTAGGTTCATTGGTGTTACCAAATTGCTCTGTAGTGTGTGAATGTGCAAGTGAGCGTGAGTGCATGTGTGTGTGCCCTGCGATACTGTAGATTGGCACCCTGTCCAGGGTAAACCCCGGCTCCAGGCTCCATAGGCTCCAGGCCCCCCACGACCCTGTATACGGGATAAAGCGGTCTAGACAATGAGTGAGTAATTGAGTGAGTGTACAGTATGTGGAAAATAAAATGTAATTAAATAAAATAATCTGTACAAACACTTAAAAAAAAAAAAAGAATCATGGAGGTGATTAGCTAATTGTTTGAAACTTGTAATTAACAAAATCACAGCATTAAATGTGAGATATCTCCCAAGGAGTATGCAAAATATTTTCGCTAATAATTCTGCCTAATTTTCACAAACACATGCCCTTGAGACATATTACTCACGAAGGCTGACTGGCGTTTTTGGCTCAGCTCGAGATATGCATGGAAAGAGCTTAGCAAACGTTTCATTTCCAAATGTTTGCCTGAGATCTAGTGTGACTCTATGAACAGTACAGTATGTGCCATCTGCTCGAATAATTTCACTTCTTTGTGCTGGAAACACTTTGTTCTTCGGATACTAAATTAGCTGCTTTATTTGGCTGATGGAAGTCGCATATAGACGTGGCTCTGTGTTTATTAAACCGAGGAGTTATGTGTGTGTAAAAGCAGAAGGGGAAAAAAAATCATTAAATATCCGCGGAGGTTTGGTATCGATTGAGCTACACTAATAGATGTGAGCAAATAACAAATAAATGCTGAAGCAACGAGGGAATCCTGCAAAGCTCTGTTGGCATTTTGTTTGATGTACCATGGGGTCAGTTAACATTTGCTGTGAGTGTCACTTATCGACTCGAAAGCTGTGTTTGTGGCTCTTGGTTTACTTGAGATGTTTGTCTGGGGCTAGAGAAGCTGTAGTGTGCTATTCTAGGACATGTGATGGATGTGAATCCTCTGTGTCTGTATAACACTGAGTGGGCAGAGTGGGGAAGTAAATGTTTGAACACCTGACTAACTGTGCACAAACAGGCCAGATGCAATCGTGGTTAGGTTGTTAATGATGACACGTTTCACACTGTTCAGCTGGCCGTTGCACTTATATTTTACCCTTTTCACTTTTTTCACTCAGTCTGTAGAGAATTTGCAAAACGATATGGTGTGTGTGTGTATGTGTGTGTGATGGATGAGAAATCTTTAAGAGATCATGAGTTAGAATCCAGACAATGCCATTGCCATCCTTGGCCAATAGCCAGTAGGAGCTTCTTCTTACTGAAGAACCTCCATCTAGTGGATGGAACTGGATCTGATTAAATGGCCTAACTCTAACTCTGAACCCACATAGTGTTCAACAATCTGAAACATGTTAAACACACTTATTCAGCTTGAAACGCGCTCCACTTCTTGGACCCATGTGACCTGGATCAGGTCAGACTACAGCACAGGTATTTCGTAATTTTTTTTTTTTCAATGTCGCAAATTACTATGGTACAGGCGGAAAAAAAAAAAAAAGGTGAATTATGTATACTTTTCATTCAAATGTGCTTTACAGTTAGATGAATGTAAATAGAAGTGAATGAGTTAATGTAGTAACCATGTCCCGGGATGTTCAAATCAAACTGGCACCTGTGATGAACGTACTCATGAATGAAGGCGTAAAAACTCATTAACATTAACATGAGACTCTTAGCCTCAGTAAAATATTTAAATGCTGCAAATGTTTAAAGAAGATCATAAGGCCATCAGTGGCGATCCCAGCCAAGGTGGCTCTATTCCACTGAAGTCGTTCCCATGAACATACATTGAGTGCTGATCCTTGAAAATCGATGACTGTTCCCACTGTCTGTGGGAACTGTAAACACAATCATTCACCAACACCACTTGCACATTACAAGAATTTGGCCCAGAGTTATTGACACATTTCACATCTCCACATGTTAGCGCCTTTAAAACACTAGATTTACCAGGCCTGCGCAAATTTGCGTAAATTCCCTGGACCTCACACCTACTAGCACCCCTGCTGAGTTTTTTTTTAACATGCCATCAGCTCCATTGTTCTCTTGCTTTTGTTGTGCAAACACACCCATTACCTGTGAGGCCTGACACACTTGCATTTGTTAGCTTTAAGTCTTTTTTTCTGATTAGTCTCAATACAGAAGCAAATGATTTCTTATGGCCACACAGCTGTTTAGTCCCAATTCTATAAGATTTCATCACATTGTACTGTAAATGTGGAAATGCTCTTACTTTCACCGTTAAACATAGTCATGTTTTTTACTGTTGATTTTTTACCATGCAAATTTACCAAGCATTTAAAGGAGTTCCACAGAGGTCAGCTTTTCAGATGTGAAGCACGCAATCTGATCATCGCTCTGGTGTAATGAGAAAACTTTCTACCTTGATGGTGTCCAAGCACTAGTGAAATGTTGGGATACAATAAGTGCACTAGTGTAGCAGGGGATTATATAGAGAAGTAAAGTGAGTTTTTACTCTCATAACTGCGTTCTGTTATTCTGCCCAATCAAAAGTCCTGGTTTGACTTGAATGCTCCTTATATAAAACAATTTTAGAATCAAAATTTAATCAATATACAGTAGATATCAGTTGAATTTCTTTAGACAAATCAAAAGCAGCCACCAAGGGCTAGGCCGGTTTTTCAGTAAGACAACAAGGGCAAGATCAAGAATGATTTAAAGTGTGAACAACTCTTTAAAATTAAAAGAGGCAAAATTAAAGAGCACTAAAACCAATATTAATTAAACCTAATTGTGGATGATTTCTCTCATTAGTCTTAAGCTTTCATGGGCCTCTTCAGTGTTTTATTGAAAGTGCACAGTCATTAGGATTGCTTCTAATCAGTTTGCATTAGCAGCTTATTAATCATCAAATTAGTTGTAAAACAGATTCTGCATGGCAATATTCGCACAGATTTAAAAAGCTGTTAAAAGTCATTGATTAAAAAAAAATGAATCTGTAGCTCATGACCAGTCAATCTGTCAAGGTCACAACATATAAGATGCCATGACCTGAGTTTTGATTGAAACTTTAATATAATTTCTTCAACGATCCATGCATTTGTGAGATGTACGGTGTAGGATTTGTAGGATCTTCAGATAATGATATTTCCAGACAGCTTCATTTGAAGTGGTATAGCTACAGTAGGTGCTTTTGGAAAGTAGGGCAAAACTGAGAACCTTGATGAAATCCATGTGGACACAGAGGACTCTATCGCAGAATAGAACTGGTGAGCCAGGCCCATGGCAACATTTAAAAAAAAATCTTTATTTTTAGCTTTATTAAAAACAATATGACAAAAACACCACCAGTAATTCTAATTCTGTCTAGCGGCAACTCAAAATGCATGAGAATGTCTGATTTAATAATAAACTGTATTCATCATGTTGTGGTGGTGCGGTGGCTTAGTCGTTAGCACTGTCGCCTCCACCACCTGCAGGTTCCAGGTTCGATTCCCGCCTCGGGTCTGTGTGCATGGAGTTTGCATGTTCTCTCCGCGCTTGCTGGGTTTCCTCCCACAGTCCAAAGACATGCAGATTACGCTAATTGGTGTTTCCAAATTGCCTGTAGTATGTGAATGAGTGTGTGTGCCCTGCGCTGGATTTGCACCCTGTCCAGGGTGTACCCTGCTTCATGCCCTAAGTCTCTTGGGATAGGCTCCAGGACCCCTGCGAGCCTACAGGATAAAGCGGTATTGACAATGAGTGAGTGAGAGTGAAAGTAATCATGTTGTGGTTTTATTGATCATATTTTCTCATCTCTTCACAAATTAATTTGATCTCTAGTACTGCAATGACTGTGACCCCTGACCCCTATGCACAGAGAGAAGATAGATTGCTAGTCGCTTTCTCACAGAAATTAGAAAAACATTGATCGTGATTAGCATAAAATGTGAATCAGCAAACAATAAGAAGAAGTGTTTGTCAGGGGTGGCTAAATATGTAATCATAAATATGACTATTATTCACCAATCTTAGGAACACTTATGCACACTCAGGTAGTTTTGTCAACATGATGTAAAGATCTCTGCAAGATGTTTTGAACTGAACTGCTGCCATACAGTATGATCGGATGTTCGGGTCATTGAAAGAACATGAAATGAACATTGAACAGTGAATTCATGTGTATTATATTCAGCATCAGTGAATAAGCAGGTAATATTTCAGAGGGGTCCAGACATAACTTCGCCCCAACCCCTGGTCCATGCTACACCTCTGACTCTGACTTACTGTTCATGCAGAAGAAGTTACACAGCAGGTCTGTGAGTAGCTGAGACAATTTCAGCGATTTAATCTACCGCTTATGTTCCCCCTGCAGGAAGTAGAGCTGAACAGGAAAGTCATTATAAATGATAACTAGACCTGGTTACAAAGAAAGCAGGGCAGAAACAATCAATAGAAATAATGTCCATCTACAGAAGGTCATGTCATTTATCACAATTATAATGAAGTTTGTTTGGAACCATAAGGTTAGACTAAGCTTTCAGCAGACACATTCTGGTTTAAGAATAATCAATTAATTATATAGGGCTGCGAAAAGGGGAGAATGTGAGTCTGGAGTAATGAATGTGCTTTTAACACCAGATTATTTATTAGAGTGGCCCAGATATTTAGGGAAGTCGGTTAAATAATGTTTGTATCACTTCTACCACTTTAAACAGCATACACAGTTCAGAGCACCCACACTACAGTATATGTGACGGTACGGTGGCTTACTCTTTAGCACTGTCACCTTGCACCTCAAGGGTCTGGGTTCGATTTCCATGGAGTTTGTACTGTATGTTTCCGGGTACTCCGGTTTCCTCCGACCCAATATCAAGGACATGCAGATTAGGCTAATTGGCATTTCCAATGGGTATAAATACGATGTTGATCAACATTGGCCTCCACGGTTCCTTGATGAATGGATAGTATACTGTATGTATTACACCATGACTTATGGAAGAAAACTTAAATATCTGACAATCGTTGCTATTGCCCTCTATTTCTCACTGCAGCAAACAAACATGATTGCATTTAAATGATCTCCAGATTAAATTCTTTGTCTTTTGAACCCGAAAAACTAAAAGAAGATGATAATACCTTCTACTATAGTTAATGTCTTCAGAGTTTAATGATAAATTGCTCTGTCAGAAGAAGATAAAGGGTCTATAAATAGTCTTGGATGTTAGCTTCTTTATTTTCCTGTGAGTTCAGGCAGGTAGAGAGTCCAAGCTTTGGACCAAATAAGGTCGGGGGAAAGGGAACCTACGTGTGCCACGACATTGGTCGGCGATTGTGTGCTTATTAGGGAATCGCTAGAGTGGAACATAACGTTTTCAGTTTCAATTAAATCCACCAGAGCATATATAATGCATTTCAAGTCCTTGCTCTGCGAGAACCCTTTTGAATTCACCGGAGGTTGTTGTTGATACCGTACTGAAATTAGCCCCACTGTGTGAATCTTCATCGGAGTCATCAGTCTTGAGTCAGAACAATTAATTTTGTGTCATGCACTCACCAACAGATTTATGCGTCTCCGATTAGCATTGAGGATGCGATGATTCACAAGCATTTTCCCTACCTGCTCTATAAATGAAAACAGGGAGATATGTTGTTCATTAATTTAACTTTTTGCTCAAGGGACATGTAGATATGTATTACAGGTTTAATTATTTTTACCACTCCGCAAGCATATGTCCGGCCGTCTAAACATACAGTACTGAGGTGTCCTAACTGAAAGTGTTAAAAGTTTGCATCCATTCTAAATGAAAAATGTCAAAGCTAGTGTCAGTTATTCTGACAAAATAGAGCAAAACCATCATGACCATACAGCCAGCTTGGGACAAAAAGTGTTAACGATGCATAACTTTTCACAAACAAACAACAACAAACAACAAAACTTATGGTGGTAATAATGTGGCCACTGTTGGGTCCTTGGGCAAGATCCTTAACCCTACTGTACACCCCAATAAACCCAGCCACAGCTTGCAGTGCTGGTCCCAAGCCCGGTTAGAAAATAGGAGGTTTGTGAATCCTGCGCCAGAGATTGAGGATCTAAGTGTCCGATATGGTGCACGTAGGATAAAAGGGACAAAAAAGAAAGGATAATAATAATAATATGCTGTTTAAAACATTGTGAATTAAACTTGGTTAATTGGTTGATTGATTAACAAAGGGGCAGTTAAATTTTTACACAAGGAGACATATCTTGTGGTTGTGGTGAAGATTACTCTGTTTCTCTGTTTACTAAGGTTCCAATTTATTGGTCTGCATCAAGAGAAGAAAACCACTAAGGAAATTGCTGAAACTACTAAAATTGGGTTACGGGCTGCCTAATGCATTATTAAAACTTGTAAGAATAGTGATGAACCATCATCTTCAAGGAAGAAATGTAGTTTGAAAAATATACTGAATGAGCATTATGGGAAATCAATTAAAGTCAGAATTCCAAGTTATATGCAGTGTTGGTTCCAAACCCAGATTAAAAAAATGGGAGGGTTGCATCAGGAAGGGTATCCGTAATAAAAACCTGTGCCATGCTCGTACTGTATGTGTGGACAGCTGTGCAGCCTTAAGAAAACCACCTATCAATGAGGATAATCAGAAAAAAGGCCTTCAGTTTGCTGGAACAGATTGTACCCTTCTCCAGGGTGATTGGTCTGTGTGGGCAGTGTTATGATCTGACGTTGCTTCACTTGATCAGGCCCAGGTTCATCAATGCAATGTGCCCCAAAAACAAGGTTAGCTAGCAAAACAAAAATTTTTTTCTTCCCTAATGGCACAAGTATTTTCCAATGCCAGAATTCATCATGTTCAAATGGTGGAAGTGTGGTTCAGGGAGCATAAGACATCATTTTCACACATGGATTGGCAACAAGAGCTCAGCCCTTAACCCCAGTGAGAATCTTTGGGATGTGATGGAGAAGACTTTAAACAGCAGTCCGACTCCCCATCATCAATACCAGATCTTGGAGAGACATTAATTGCAACTATGGACGGAAATAAATGTTGAAAAATTGCATAAGCCTACCAAAGCGATGCTGTTGCTGTAATTAAAGAAAAAGGCTGTCAAAAAAAAATCCTTTTGAAGTGAGTATACATTTTTTTGGGGCCTTTTTTTTTTTTTTAATATAAAAATGTTCTGTTTACTTTGTGTAAACTCAGGTTGTCTTTGTCTAAATTTTGTTTGTTCTGAAACAATTAAGTGTGACAGCTTTGGAGGGAAAATTATATATGATTTTTCCGCCACTGCTTCAGAGCGTAAAAGGAATTACGGTGATGTGAATATATTTCCTTATTATCCATGCTCTGTGATTCCCTGAAACATTTCAGGAAGAAACAGAAGAGAGTAACACATTGTTTTTTACGATTAAAGTCATTTGTATGACCAACCAGAAGTAGCTGATGGAATCCTTTGTCTTCCTTATTTACCAAAATTGGCATCATGTGAGCCATGGACATGAAAAACATGATTATGCTAATTTAAAAACAACAACAAAAAGAAAGAAAGAAAGAAAGAAAGAAAGATAGAAAGAAACAGAACTTTACATGATAAAAATAACATGGTGATTCTTCACCACTGAGGTGCAAAAGATAATATTAACAAAACAAAAGGGTTTGACCACAGGCTTTAAATCATTCCTGTGTATTAGCATTTCTGTGTTTGCTGGAGCGATCAACAGCGGCAACAAGCCAAAAAGTGTTTCTGCAAATGGAGAGATAAAGAAGGACATTTTGAATTTTTAGCTGCAGTGTACATAATGTTTTAGTGTTTTTTTTTTTTTTTTCTCCGCACAGTTAGATGTACACGTGTATTTAGTAGATATAACTAACTTTTGGACAAAAGTCACAGTAATTCATTGTGATTTTAGTCTGGTTAACAAAGGATACAAAATAGATTTTAAAATATGAGTAAATATCGCCATGCAAAATCCATTGTACTGTACGTATTTGGTCATTAGTGCGCTGCTAATGCATGCTATAAGCATAATCAATTACTTGAGTCTAAAATGTAGTGTTTATCTGGAAATCTCCTGCATTTTTCCCCCCAACAGTTACAAATATGCTATAGATCATTTAAATATCATGCTAATGTTTTAACTATTACAGTTAAGAGTTATGGAGGCATGGTGGTGGTTAGCACTGTGGTCTTACACCTCCAGCACATCCACTTTTCGGTTTGTGTGCATGGAGTTCGCATGTTCTACCTGCACTTGGCAGGTTCCTGGGTTCCTCCCACAGCCCAAGACATGCAGAGTAGAACGATTACCATTTCCAGATTGCCTGTTGTGTGGAAGTGAGTATGTGAGTGTGTGCATGCTTGTGCCCTGTGATGGATTGGCACCCCATCCAGGATGTATCCTGCCTTGTGCCTTGTACACGATAAGCAGTATAAAGAATGAGCGAGTGAGTCAAGTGTTATCTCACTGAAATCATGCTGTCAGCAGACAATGGGGCAAATCGACAGAGATGTAGTGGACACCATGTTAAATTCAATAGATGTAGATTAGCTACGCAAGTAAGTGATCCTCATTCAAAATATGAGTAAATATGGCCGTGCAAAATCTGTTGAATATACAGTATATTGCTAAAAGTGGATTATTTTAAAAATTATCGCGGCTCTTGAGTGCTTTCTAAATCTTATATTATAGAAATGTATAGAAATAGAAATAGCTATCATATATCATAGCTATTCCTAGACATTTTACATTTTATAGCACACTGTTAGAAAGCTAAACTACCTTCAAGATAATGGGTGTATGCAGCTGATTAACTGAGATCATTAATTATGACTTTTGCTGTTTTGCACATTCCAATTAATACATTTAAAAAAATGTTAGTCTGCAGTATTAAAAATGGGATTTGCATAAAATTTTATGGACTTACCCAGCTATGCTCTGATTAAATCTGGGACTCTAACTGCTTTGCTCAGCTGGGCCTTGTGAGGGGCAGTGGACTGTCTGCTGGCAAGTGCTGCACCCAACCTGCCAGCTTCCATATCTCTGCCATCATTTTGGCCTACATGATGACAAACTTTCCGGACTTGCTTTAATCCTTGGCTGCTCTTCTCGCCCTTTCATGTCTGTCCTCCTTAGCCAAAGCCATTTGCTTCTTCCGTCAGGAGCTTTCTTCAGAAACCCCTCCTTTTCCACCCTCTCTTTTCTTCATTCCGATGCCCTTTTTTTCTTTTGTCCTTCATCTATTTGCCATCTCTATTTTGCTGCCACTATCTTCTGTGCTTTATCTGGCCTTCGTTCTATTTCTCGTTTTTTTTTCCACCCACTCTTGTCTTTTTTTTTTTTAATCACACATAGTATTTTCCCCCTCTCTCTTCACCCTTCCTAATCTGTACTTTTCAGTTTGGCATTTAAATACCCCACCTCCCATGTCTGAACCCTTTTAAATGCAGGTTATAGATAAAATGACTATCAATGACTGTCATGCTGTGCATCAGCCAGATCAATAGTGTCCACATGAGCTCACAAAAAAAAAAACAGGGCACACAATGACTCAGAGATCCAAACTAATCTACACCTTGCCAGCCTCACATTCTGCCAGTTTCATCAAACATATAACAATATTCTGGATAATTACAGCTGCCCACTATGCTGGCCATCATGCTGGTTTGGGTGAACCCAGATGGATAACCTGGTAATTTTTCAGCCTCCTCCATCATTATGTTTTGGCAAGACTTAGAACAGAGTTTGTTGTTGACGATGTTGTCAGTTTTTGTTGCTGAATGTTAGCCACATCTGGATAGAATAGATTTATTCATATTTTAGCTCGAGTCCACTAACAGAAAATGTAGCATTAGCTCTGAAAAAGTCCTTTTAAATACATAATAATGTTTCAAGATTCACCAGCATGAGCTACTTGTTTCTATTTTTATTCATGTGTTTGTTATGTTTTAATTTATGTTTCTTTAACATTTCTTTCAAGGTATTATTTATTGTTATTATTTTTAACCACTAAGACTATAGAAGCTAAAATTGCCATTGCCTTAAGAGAGGTTCACTCACTCATCGTCTATACCACTTTATGCTGTATACAGGGTCACGGGGACCTGGAGCCTGTCTCAGGAGACTTAGGGCAGGAGGCAGGGTACACCCTGGACAGGGTGCCAATCCATCACACACATTCACACACTACGGGCAGTTCGGGAACGCCAATTAGCCTAACCTGCATATCTTCAGACTGTGGGAGGAAACCGGAGTACCTGGAGGAAACCCACCAAGCACACGGAGAACATGCAAACTCCATGCACACAGAGACGGGAATCGAACCCGGACCCTGGACGTCCAAGGAAAGGCCCTGTTTGAATTGACTTCATAGAAACTTTAAGATAATATTCATATATTTAAATGATGGAACTTAGACAAATCTGGTATTTTATGTGGTATTAATACAAAAATTACTGTATATGACTGTATATATGAGTTTGTATTCTGGTTTACTAAGATTATGTGAAAAGCTTCTGTCATTTTATAGACAATTGTTTTACTTTTAGAAAACTATAACACTCATTCTACTGTACAGGGTCGTGGGAAGCCTGGAGCCTGTCCCAGAGGACTTTGGGCATTAGGCGGGGTACACCCTGGATGAGTTGCCAATCCATCACATGGCACAATAACTCACTCAATATAGACAATTTGAAAACGAGAATTAGCCTAACCTGCA
>JAQQZT010000037.1:6500897-6511313 GCA_030068275.1 Clarias platycephalus | reverse complement strand
AGATTGAGGTGGTTTGGACATGTTCAGAGGAGAGATTGTGAATATATCGGTAGACGGATGCTGAGGTTGGAACTGCCGGGCAGGAGGTCTAGAGGAAGACCAAAGAGGAGATTTATGGATGTAGTGAGAGAGGACATGAATTTAGTTGGTGTGAGAGAAGATGATGCAGAGGTTAGGGTTAGGAGGCAGATGATTCACTGTGGCGACCCCTGAAAGGGAACAGTCGAAAGTCAAAGAAGAAGAAGAAAAGAGCAAGTTGGTATGTACGAATTGTTAGATGGTTGTTGATCAGTGTGTTTGTGTTTATCAGTTCAGTTCCAGCGTTATTGAGATGATTAGAGGTTATCTGAGTGATTCTGTATGTTTATCAGTTCAGTCCCTTTTTGTTGAGGAGATGGATGGCTTATGGAAAGAAGCTGTTGCATAGTTTGGATGTGTGTGCCCAAATGCTTCTGTAACTTTTTCCAGATGGCAGGAGGGTGAATAGTCTGTGTGATGGGTGTGTCTGATCAGCCACAATGCTGGTGGCTTTATGGATGCAGCGTGTGGTGTAGATATATTTGATAGGGGGAAGAGAGACCTTGATGATGATCTCTGCTGTCCTCACTATCCGCTGTAGGGGATGGCACAATTCGCAAATCAGACAGTGATGCAGCCGCTCAGGATGCTCTCGAAGGTCCCTTTATAGAAGGTGGTCAGGATTGGTGGTGGAAGCTGGGCCTTCCTCAGCCTTCTCAGGAAGAAAAGATGCTGTTGGGCATTTTTATGCAAGGAGCTGGTGTTGAGGGACCAGGTAAGGTTCTCCTCCAGTCAGCAGTGTGAAGAGCAGGGCACTGAGCTCACAGCCCTGGGGGGCCCCAGTGGTGCTGGAAGTGCTGTCCCCGATCCGCACTGACTGACATCTTCCAGTCAGAAAGTTCAGGATTCAGTTACAGAGGCCCAACAGGCTCAGCTTAATAATCAGGTGTTGTGGGATGATAGTATTGAATGCTGAACTGAAATCTATGTACATAGGTGTCGTTATTGTCCAAGTGTGTGAGGGAGAGATGGAGTGTGGTGGAGATGGTGTAGTCCATTGAACAGTTAGAACGATACGCAAACTGCAGTGGGTCCAGTGAGGGAGGCTGCACGGTATTGATGTGTCTCATGACGAGCTGCTCGAAGCAATTCATGATGGGTGTCAGGACGGTAGTCATTGAGACTGAAGATTTTTTCGGCACAGGGATGATGGTGATGAAGCATCTGAAGCACATGGAGTGACGACACTGCTCAGAGAGATGTTGAAGATGTTGGTGAGAACCAGAGGTGGAAAGAGTAATAAACTTACGGTTTAAACAGTTTCTGATTGAGGCATGAAATGATGTTCTTGGTGACAGTGATGTCATAGGTGCACTTGTTGATGTAGCTGATCACTGATGCGTGTACTTCTCCTAGTCGGTGAAGTTGCTTTAAGTTGCAGCCTCCCTGAAGATGTTACATGGTGGGTTTCTTCTGGCTACTCCCACAGGTTTCCTCCTACAGTTCAAAGACATGCAGATTAGGCTAATTGGTGTTCCCAAATTGCCCATTGTCAAAAACTAACCTGAGGAGACCAGAAGATGTAGCTTTAGCGGTTAGCCCTTTGTAGCGTGGATGGTAAACCCAAACGCGGAGTAACCCGAGTAGGCAGGATAACCACGCGATTTGTTTTAAGGACTCTCACAAATGGGGAGCAAGGGATAAACACAAATTAACCCGCGTCCTATAGAAAGTGAGTACTCACGATTCGGCGTAAAAGATCCGAGACAACATGAGCGAAATCAATGACTGAGCGATGTGCTGCACCATCTTGTCTCCTTTTATGCTTCCTGGTTCGCGACCGCATTACTTCCCATAGTGTATTAGTGAGTGTGTGTATGTGTATGTGTGTGTGCCCTGCAATGAATTGGCACCCTGGTATTGGGTTCAGGCCACATGTGACCCTGTATACAGGATAAAGCAGTATGAGTACATGTAGGTTGTCATGGATCAATATAAATTTAGCATTTAAGTTAAGACTCCAAAGTAGGTTGCAACACAATATAGGCAATGAAAAACTGATGACACGGCTGAAAGATCTTTCTGGGATTTGAAATTACAAAATTATAAGAGTAAATCTTATGATTAGTCAGCCTTATCACAACTGAAAGACTGGCTTTCCAGGAACTCTTTTAATGGCCCTTATGTGGAAATCACTTGGTGAGAGGTCAGGACTATACAGGGGATGTGGCAAAAACTCCCAGCCAAGTTCCTGTACTGTGTTGCTGTAATGAGGCATTGCTTCTCAACAGGTAAGGCAGACTGCTTGTCAGTAGGGGGTCAAAGTCTGACAAACTTTAAACCACAGCAGTGGCAAGGTTTGCAACGACATTAGGAGACCTGACCTCCCTCCATTTTTTTTTTGTACTGTTCCTTATATTTTGACATTACAAGGTTTTTAAGTTCTTTATATTTATATTTGAAAAATAATAATATGAATTTTGGAACTACAAAATGTTTACATTTCTCTTTCTTTTCTCTTTTTTTTGTGAGTGTCAGATTATTTATAAGATAATGGTGATGGATTCTAGTTGGTAAGCCCACCTGCAAGTGTTTGCCCAAGGCCCCACAGGGTCTGAATGTGCACGTGGTATTCATGAATGATTGTTTGTAGAGTTCCCACAGACACATGCATCTCTTCTGCAAGTTGGTAACAAGGTATCCACTGATCTTTAAAGATCAGGCGTTCTACTTGCTTAATGTTTATTTATGGACATATGGCTTTCTTTAAAAGAACAGTTTTTAAGAACTTTTAGAACATTCAGCAAAAACATTCTTTAAGTTAAAGACAACATTCTTTAAGAACGGTTTTACTGAGAATAAAGAGCCTCATCACTGTACCTTGCTTGAAATCTTTGGTCTTCTGATTTTTATGCCCTCATTCATGCGAAACTATATCAAGTCCCTATTTGTCTTAAACACCCCTCGAAGGTACAGTACTGTACATGTGCTATGAGGATTGTGCAGCAAAGAGAGCTGTAAGAAGTTAGGCCAATTCTAAGTGCCTATGGTTTTCCAGGGGCCCAAAATTCCAAGTGCCCACTAAGTTTTCAGTGGGGCCAAGATGTGTAGCAGCATCCCTTTCCTGGTCAGAGACTAGTTTGAAATGATTTTATCTTTATGACATGACACGTTTCACTGTACTGCACTCTATAATGTACATTGTCAGCAACAGTACTCAAAATAGGCTGGGGTATTTAAACAATGCTCAAAGGATGTTAAATACAGTAAATCACCCCACACCATCATCAGCCTGAACCGTTGATACAGTACAAGGCAGGATAGATCCATGCTTTATGCTGTTTATGTCCAGAGAACTGCCGCTTACTGGATATTTGGAGCATTCTCTTTAAACCCTAGACGTGGGCGTGCGTTAAAATCCCTGCAGATCAGCAGAAATACTCAGACCGGCCCGTCTGGCACCAACAACCATGCCACGTTCAAAGTCACTTAAAATAATCTTTCTTTCCCATGCTGATGCTCGGTTTGAACTTCAGTAGATTGTCTTGTCCACGACTGCATGCCTTAATGCATTGAATTGCTGCAGTGTGATTGACTGATTAGGTATTTGTGTTAACAAGCGGTAGAACAGGTGTAGCTAATGAAGTGGCCAATCTGAGTACATTACAGTAAAGATTGCCTTTTCATATTTCTAATTTTCTTAAGACCCACCATCAGAGTGCAGCATCAGCCATGATACAGGGCTGCACTTTAAAAGGTGGCACTTTTGACCATTTCAGTCGATATAACAATATTACTGAAAATAATCTTCAGGAAATGTAAATGCAACATCCCTGTGACTCATGAAATATTGTCAGAATTGCATAAGGGTGGATATTTTCAGGAAGGCCCATTGATTAAGCCCTAGCAAATTCAGTGAACATGTTTTCCCCATAACCTGTTATGGAACAGTCTTGTGAAAGGGTATTTTATTCTTGTTAACAGGGTTCACATACATACTGTATATACACAACTATTTTGTTGTTTTCAACTGAAAAAACATTTAATTTCCTCATATTCAATGTAACCAACTTGAAATCTTTAAATACTTTGACATTGCTTTTCCATTACATAATATTATTACGGTGTCTAAAAAAAAAATAATAATCAGCATGTGCATACAGTTCATTTTAGACAGATTGGAGCTATTTTTGACTTATATATGGTTTTTGGGATAATGGGGATTTTGGAGTTTTGAATATTTACACTTGGCACTGAGTAAGCTTTAAAAAAGCGGTTCTCTCTGAAGGGCTGGAGATGTTATATTGCACCTGACAAGCACAGCTAGGCGTGGAGAATAGTAAGACTAATTATACTGCTGGTGTGATTAAATCACAGCTGTGCAGCATTTGCTTTCACTGAACAAAGAGTAAACATATTTGAATATCAGTTCAACAGCCTTGCAGGAGGACAACGAAGATGGGACCAGATAGGGCAGAAACAATGTCTCTAACAGGTTCTGGCCTCAGAGACCATGTTTACTTGTCTGCCATTTATTCATGAGACCGTGGGTTTTTTTTTCAACACAGACAGCCAGCCAATTAAAGTTCCATAACCAGCAGACGCTCTTTTACCGAAGCCTTTCAAAAGCCACAAAGCTCCTACAATAGCATGGCTTCATAACAGTGATGAATAGGGTCATGGGTTTCAGGCATCACTGTTGTAAATGCTAATAAGTTGCTCAGGTTAGAGTCACTCCAAATATATTGTTTCTCAATGTCAAAACATGCTACAAGCTTATCCTAAGCATAAGTGCTAAAGAGCAGAATAAATGATATCTTGGTTATTTGTAGTCCAAAGGATTATTAGAGTGTGTGTGCCCTGCACTAATGGACGAGTCATAAAAAACAACAACAATATTTTATTTACTATCATAAATTTACTCATTAACCAAAAATTACAAAAAAATATATAGCAAGCTGTAAACTTAACTGAGCATTCTACAAAGTAAACACAGTTATGTCTACGAACTGATGACATCATTTGTCCCTCAATTACACATGCAGCATAATTAATTTATTGAAGTTGATAAAGTAACCACATTTTTAGGTTTTTAACCAACATACCTTTATGCAACCTGTAAAATAAGTTAATTTATTTTTTACTATTAATGAACTATGCAATTTTTTCAACCATGAAGACATCAGAGGACAAAGCTTATTTTAGGATAAGGATGAATGAGATGGAATTTACATGGGCATATAGTAGATGAGTGCATAGTAGATAAGTGCAAGGTCAGTTTATGTTCCAAAACATCCACACAAAGTGCACTAAAATAGCACATACCACTCTCAGTCGCTCACTCATCTTCTAATATCTAAATTCTTGACAATTTTTAATTACTGTGGTTGATTGGCAACCCTCTCTCCAAGACTCTCTCTTATTTATATTGCTTTAGTACAATATGCAAACCAAAAATGTTTGGATACATAGTCATAGATGGGTTTGTTATGGATGCATATTTTATTAAACTAACTCTCTTTTGGCTGCTTCCATCAAGGGGTCACCACAACAGACCAGCTGACACTCGATCCACACACAACTTGGCACAGGTTTTATTTTGGAGGCCCTTCCTGATGCAACTCTTCCAATAGCAGGGCTTGAACCCCAATCTTGATCCTCAGATTCCCCAAATCCCCAAATCAACAACCTAGAGCCTTAGCTGCCTGAGCCACCACTATCCCCTCTCCCCCACCTGCCCCATTTTTTTTTATTATTAAATTAAATTTGAAATAACTTTTGGAATTGTGGGGACATTCTCTGATTTGAAAACACAATGATAACCGAATAGAATCATTACAGTTACAGTTGTGGGGAACAAATTTAAGCCAGCTGCTCATTTTTCATGGCTTTCGTGTTTTTTATTATTATTTGTGTCATTGAATAATGTTTAATAACTCCTTGCCTTTTGCAGATAAAGAGGATGCTAAATGCTAAGTCACTTTTTAGATTTTTTAGAAATTTAAACATCATTGTTCATTCATAAGAATGAAATACAGTACAGTATATTGCTTAGAAAATCATGTGTTTTTGTTTGTTTTAAATAAACCTCCTTGAAATTTAAAAGTAATCATATTTCAGAATCAGAGATCCACTTCCAGGGTCGAGGGTTCAAGTCTCACCTTCAGATCTGTGTGTGTGTGTGTGGAGTAGTCATGTTTTCCCTGTGCTGGGTGGATTTCCTCTGTGTACACCAGTTTCTTCCCAAAGTTTAAAGACATGCAAAGTAGGCTAACTGACATTTCCAAATTGGCCATAGAGCGTGAATGAGTGTGTGAGTGTGTGTGCTTTGATGTCCTGTGATGGATTGGCACCCCATATGGGGTGTATCCTGCCTTGAGCCCCTAGTCCACTGGGATAATCTCTACGCGTCCACCAAGGCTGTATGGGATTAGCGATATAGAGAGTGAGTGAATGAGTGAGTTTTTAGAGACTATCCCAAATTAAGTTATTTGTACCCAGATTAGTTTGTTACAACACAGATGATGGTTAAAACATGTTCATTGACAAATGAAATGTTGTAATATAAAAATGATACAAAATTTTTTATTTATAATTGAATTGCCTTGTTACATAAAAAAAAAAAAAGGTAAAATTACTACCATGCTTACATCTTCTCATTGCACAAAATTTACTATTTGATTATGCGCAGATGTCTCAGTATCAAAAGTAATGAAAACATTCTGATTTTGTATTTTGTCTTCACACTATCATGCCTCATTTAGACAATGCTAGCAGAGAGATGCCCATCAGACTGCTTCAGCTTGATGCAACGTGAGCAGACGGTTTGGAGTTGCCAGAAATACCATTTCCAGGCTATGGAACAGATGAACAACTGGTTCCACTGCTGATCAACCTAGTTCTGGATGCCAAGAGTGACAACGCCAAGACAAGACAGACTAATTCGATCGCGTCGTTTGAGAAATCATACAGAAAACACTGCCACCATTTCTGCTGGTATTCCATGGTTACACACAATAAGTCTTCGGAATGACGTTTGGCTCCAACTGGACTTGCTGGACATGAAAGGCTGGGATAGGCTGTATCGTGGCCAGTGTTGACTCTAAGTCATTGTCAATTTTGTCTGAATTTTCTGATTGTACTGGTGCTGATGGACACGCAGAGTTTCATATAAAATCCTCCATTAAATGTAAAGGTTGCATAAAAACACATAGCAAATTGTTTTCTATTTTCATCAGAAGGATCCTTTCAAGGTATTGTTGAGTCTAAAAGCAGACAGACTGCACACAGTTAAACCCAAGTACCAAGTCTGAACTTAGCTTAGTAGTAGCTTAGACAGGAATATAAAGTGTTGACTGACATCTATATAAATATTACAATCTCTTGCTGCTTCCTGCAGTTCATGCAGGTGATCCCCCTTTTTAACCTGCCTGTAACACAGTGATGTCATACTTCTGGTTGGAAGTCTCATCACTTGTAGATTCACCTGCTTACGATAACTGTGACTACCGAGGATTTATTGACTTAGAAAAGTTGGCTTTGGGCGGCGTTTGATGTAAACTGCTACTGTATGATAGCTCATGCAATTTCTATGAAAGTTTGATAATTGGAATGGCCATAAACAGTTTTGTTCCCAGGTCGTTAGCAGTGAACAGTTGTTAACCTCAATATAGTGGCCTTTATATCAACCAAAATAAATTTCCTTGTTATACAATTGCACCTTTGACCTTATAGCACACAGTTATAAAAGGGATTTATTTACAGTGATGCTATACAGCAGCAATAAAATGAGCCTGGCCTCTCTCGAGGTTTCTTCCTTATGTCATCCCAGGTCATTTTTCCCCTGCCATCACTGCCTCTCACTTTTTCATTACAGATAAACAGACAAATCTTCCTATCCTATCCTATCCTATCCTATCCTATCCTAAATTAAAATTTCTGGTAAGCTGCTTTGTGACTATGTCTATTGTAAAAAGAACTATAGAAATACACTTGAATTGATGATGATTAGAGTCTCATCTGTCTGTTTTCCTCTTCGAAGGGTTGTCTCTATGCCTTTTATCCATTTTTTGGCTTATGAGACAGCCTAAACAGACCTTGCTACTTCCCCTCACTGGACGTCCAACACAATCAGCTTCTGCTGATTGGATAAGGATGCCTTTCACAAGTATCTGCCCTGGCTAAGACCCAGGCCTCATTTCAAATATTGAACTTGCCCCATGATGGTGCCTTGCTGCAGGGCTGATTTGGCCTGTTTTCCTGTTTTATATTGTTTTGCTTCCTTTGGTGCCCCACTCCTAAGGATGGTTCAGTATTTCTTATTACTGTATCCTAGGACTTAAAGAATTAGCACTCCAAATTTAGTTTGCTGCAGTGTCAGCAAATTAGTTATAGATAAAAAGAAAAAAACTTTCTTTATACATGCATATTATAAGATCCTGTAATCAGTATTAACTTAATTATAAAGAAATTATGGAAGTCCCCTATGGCTTTAACAGGCTAAATTGTAGCGAACACAATTGCTGAACAAAAAAGCCATTTCTGTGTATTAAAATGTATAATATCTTAGCTGCAGTAGTATGCAATGTTTATGCTAGTCACATAAGAGCAATTTCATACCTAGTTTTGTTTGTGCTTATCTCCTTTATGTGTGTACTCATGTACGGCGAAATCAGTTTGGCCGTCAAGCAGAAACTGCTTCTGGTTTTGTTTTGCTTTCTCTCAACAGCATGTTCTACTCTTTTGCTATTCCAATCTTGTTATTTTTAATGGAGGTTATGCTTTGGTAAGCACGTTCAATTGAAGAGAGATGGGGCTTGCGATTTCTGTCATATCTGCAGCAAGGGCTGCTGTCCATGCTGAATAAAAGATGCTCAAGATAGAACAGACACATCGGAGAATATGAGGTTTTATCTCAGCTGGTCGAGAAATCGAGAAATCGGTAGTTGGAAGCCATGTACTGTATACAAGGAACAGTCTTCACGGGTAAGATTATTATTTTTTCTTTTTTTAATTGTAGCACAAACTGGTGGTGACTATCTATCAAGAGAAACTTTTTTTTTTGAGTATTGAGTTAGATAGTGGAGATAGCAGCTGTAAAAGAAGCACATAATGCCTCATTGGCTTTGCACTGAGTAAAAAGCACAGTATGCTTCTAGTGAAAAAGCAATGTCAAGGTGACAGGTTTAGGATGAATGTAAAGGGTTTTTATACTGTATGTCACTGAATCAACGCGTGGAATAAAAGGCCAGGAGGAGTGTTCATGATTGATGAGCTGTAGTACTTCACTGACCTGTGAATACATGCATAGGTCAGCTGTGAATTACTGATGCATACTCAGTATTGCATTTCTTGTATGCTTGGTTTCACTCATTATGTAGTTTGCTTATGGAAGCATCTATTTATTCGGTGTCAGGAGAGGGATGAGATGTGCTGTAAGCTTAGTAAGTCGGCATCTTTACAGTATGTACAGGAAATGTGACATTTTTACACCAAGACAATGCTTTTATGACAGAAAATTATTAATATTCTAAGTTGGTATAATTTGAATTGCTTGTATCATTTATTTGTTTCCAGATAAAGAATAAATATATTATGTGAGAAAAAATGTCCAAAGGTACAAACATGTCATAAATCTCTTTGACACATTGATAAGAATATTTATTGAGGAGAATACATATGTAGTGTATGCAGTGAATGGCACCCTGGGCAAACTCCCCTATAGCACCTTAACTTTTTGCTTTAACTTTGCTCTAACGTTTTAGAGTCAGAGAGGCCAGATTGAGGTGGTTTGGACATGTTCAGAGGAGAGATTGTGAATAGATTGGTAGAAGGATGCTGAGGTACCCTTTTTCTGTAAGACCTCGCCTCTCCTTTCACTCCTCGTTCACTCCAGAGGCTACTAGGTAGGTGGCCTCCCCTTCTGCAGGCATTGGCTGGTGGATAATCCTTGCTAATGTATCTCAAGGTTCTCCCCATGCTATAAAATACGGCAGGGAGTGTATCTCGGGGTCAATTGGGCTGTCTGTTTGTCAATCTGTCTTTCTGGACCTGGAAAAAACTTCAGACCAGATTCACGTGGCCAATCCATAATTTCCTTCTCCAATATTCCTTATAGAATTCCAGCTTTTCTGTAAGACCTCGCCTTGTGTCCGTGTTTGTAGTGTAAAAAAAATAAATAAATAAAAAATAAATACAAATAAAAAAAAATATATATATATATATTTACGTATATTAAGGCCGGGACTTTAACGCGTTAATTTAGATTAATTAATTACACAAAAATAACGCGTAAAAATGTTTTTTAACGCATTTTAATCGGACTTATTTTTGCACCACGGAACGTTTCTCACTGGATGAGTTTCGGCGGACCGATTATACTGGAGCACCAACTAGCGT
>JAQQZT010000037.1:6439039-6449070 GCA_030068275.1 Clarias platycephalus | reverse complement strand
GTACCCGGAGGAAACCCACCAAGCACAGGGAGAACATGCAAACTCCATGCACACAGAGACGGGAATCGAGCCTGCCCGGGAATCGAACCCGGACCCGGGAGGTGCAAGGCGACAGTGCTAACCACTACACCACCGTGCCGCCCGTTATGTCATTAATTTAAAATTAAAATGGGAGTAAGAATAATTTCATCCCCCTACTGAATATCCTTAATGATCATCACTGCTTATTGCTAACTTTAACCTTTCTAACTTTTCATTAGACTTGCAAATTATTATGTATTTACAACTGTGAGGACGTGTTGGGAAAACAAGTGAAATGTCACTTGGCTGGATAAGTTGTTAGGGGAGGGAATTCGAGCTCTCCACTTGAAGAGGCATCAGAGTGAGTCTTGAGAGTGTGAGCACCATTCAGCAGAGTACTGTTCAGAATTTTGAAGAGTCCTGGCAAACTGCTACTATTCTCAGCACTGTAGTGTGACGACTTCCTCCTCAGCACAGCGCATGTCATTTTGACATTCGCTCAGAAACAGCTTAGAAAATGACAAGATTCAATGCAGCTGAACTTCTACTGCATACAAGGAATGATTTGGGTATTTCAGTGGAATCATAACTCATTGTGATTTTACCAATACAAAATGAAACAGTATTTTGCTTGCAAGCAAAACAAAATAGAAAAACCTACCTCAAGACTATATACAGTGCTTTTAGAAGAGCTTTTATTTATCTTTCGTTTTTTAATTCTGTGCTGTGATTCATTCTGTATATTGCAAAACCAGAGTGCATTTGTTTCCAGACCATTTCAAACCAAATCGTTAGAAATTTATTTCTTTTTTTATTGTTATGACATGCATGCACCTGCCTTTAAAAGAAGTAAAAGAAAAACAATTATCAAAAATATCAGAAAATATCAAAAAATATTTCAAAACATTTTAAAATATATGAGTAATACCAATAAAAATATTTGTATCTGTTAGTCAAAGTACTTAGGGTTGCTATGAAGGTTTTTGACAAAAAAAATGCATTTCTGAGTTTTGAGAAAAATGCATTCATTTGAGAGATATGAACAATGAATTCCTGTTTTTTCCCTCATTTGTCTTTGGCATCAGCACCAAATCCATGAAAACCAGCACTGTGTGGATGCATGACACTGTTTGCTCATTGTACCTGAAAATGCATTATTTTGTATGAAATGTTTAATTCATACAGTCCAGCACTAAATGTGCATGTTTACAATGTTCTTAACGCAAGCACTCACACCACAAATGTAAGTTAATTATAGTGCCCTAACCTTATTCAAGTCTTGTCCTAAATATCAATAAAATATTTCTGCTCCTCTGATGATCATAATACTTGTTTTGCCACCACTAAAAAACAGGAAGTAACAAGACAACACAGTAAAATCACCAGTGTTAAATTAACACCCTATAGTGTTTATGTACTGTATGTAGAATTTGGCTCAATGAGCTCTGAAAGAGCTAAATAAACCCTGGGGGTTTTTACTATGAAGTTGGACCTGTTTAATCGCTCATCATGTGGCATAAGAGTATCCCATTCTATTAGTGTCAAGAGGACCAGCTGTGACTTCTCTGGACTGCCTCATGAAAACGGCTTCCATGTAAAAAGCAGGAGCACAAATTTGTTTAGGGTTATATACTGTATAATGTGAGAGTTGTGGTTGGGATCATGTTGGATAACTTATCACATTTGTGTCACATAGCTGCTCATCGTAACATTTTGTCCTTAATTCATCGTATTACATTACCTCCAAACCTCATTTACTTTGTGTTTTTCTCTATTTTAGACTAACTAAATGCAAGGCCTTACTGTGAGTTGGCCAGCTAATATTACAATAAAAGATGGTAGTGCTGGTGGAAAAGAGGGCTTTAATGAAATCCCCCCTGAGCACAGCAGTTGTTGCAGACATTAAGTGTAGATGTCTGTCTCAACACTGGTTCAGACTGTGCACATTGTGAAATGTTAGAGCTTGTTACTGCAGCTTTGTTCTTACAAGAAGTAGGACTCAATCAATTCAAAGGGCACAGGAATAGGAAAAGGAGTAGGACTCAATCAATTGAAAGTGGACAGTGACATATGGAGAGTTTGCACCATTGGGCTAGAATGAACTAATGAGCAGCATTTTGGTGGCAAGTTGGAGATATAATTACTGCATTCCACCTCTGCTGCTCAATGAGCCTTGTCTCTCTTGAGAGGAGCCATTTCCAGCAGGTAATGGGCAGCAGGGCCAGGGCTAGCTAATCAAATTGTCCTCACAATGCCAGATTTTTTTTTTTTGCTTTCCTGATCGCTTTGAAAGACATAAAGACATAAAGATCTGACCTGGGATCTGAGCGTTTTTTTTTTTTTTTTTTTTTTTTTTTAGCTCCCTTTGTGCTACTGAACAGCAAATTTAAAAAGAAAAACGTTCTCCCTAGGCACACTGTTTGTCCGGAAGCCTTCTCTAGCGTTTGATTTATGTGGAGTGTTGAAAGCGGATAGCATAATAAAATTCTCAGAAGCGTGGAAGTTTTCAGCTGGAAAAAGTCGACGTGTGTCGCATAAAATGCATACATAACTGGTCCATCATTACCTCAGCATGTAACAACATGGATAATGGGATGTGGGCGGAATAGCATAGGAACTCTGGATAGCACTGAAATGTTTCATACAGAGTTTTTTTTTTTTTTAACGCTGTAAGCAAGTCTTGGATGTTCTTCTTAAACATAACAGACTTAAATATTTAAGAGCTGCAAATGGACTAAACATAAATAAACATAAGACAGTGCATATGACTAAATTCAGAATGAAGTTATTACAGTGCCAGACAGTTGCACATGGTGTGAAATTAGCTCAAACTGTCTTAGATACATTTCTGCCTTCGAACATAAACCCATTTGTCCTTTTTCTTTACCCCATTGAAGAAAAAAAAAAAACCTAAAATTTTGCAATACAAGAATTCAATGATCAAGCATTTTTTTTAAATTATATTGTTCAATTGTAATCTTGCTCTTGAATTGACTACATATTTAATTTTATTCTTTTTTAATTATCATATCGGCATTTTCTAAAAATGTCAGATTTCACCGAGAAGATCAACCACAGAGTTTATTGCTCAAACAAACCAGTTTTTCTGTAAGTGGCACTTCTCTCAGAAAGATAATATATCACATTTTAAGTTATTTACACCTTTCAGTGGATATGAATTAGAGGCTAGCAGTGCAGAACTATAAAAACTCAATACTTAAGTAAAAGTACAAGTACTTGCTGTAATATGTACTCCACTACTCCACAAGCAGAAGTACCACTTCTTTAGGTACAAAAGCAGAAGGTACTCTACAACAAAGCCGTTTTTTCTGAATATCGATCAGACTGAAACAATACAATATTTAGAATTATTTTAAACACAATTGAAGTTGATGCTGTTGAGAACATGAATGTGCAAGTCCAGCAGAGATTGATAGTGACAATATTTGGCATTGATTAAATGAATGAAGGTGTATTTTGTTGGCCTTGTTCATTATTTCTGGAGCTACCCCATTGCTACCCCATTAAACATGGGCATACTGCAAGCATACAGAATACAGAATGGTTAAAGGACACACTAAAACATTATAATTATAAGCTTGTTTAAAAAAAAAAAAAAAAAAACACTAGCCCATTCTTTTGTCAGTATGTTGGCTAGTTAGCATGTGTACATTATCCATTGGCCAGATTGCTGGCATGTTCAAAACAAACCTGCAAGCTTGTCATTTACAATCATGATATGCTGAGTCACAGTGTAAATGGTTTGATCTTTAGATTAGATTAAATCACTGCATGATTGTGTGATCATCTGTTCAAAAGTAATGTGTCTCTGTTTAAAATGCAGGGAGCATGCTTTTTATCAAAAAATATAGCGAGTACAAGTAGAAAAAAATCACAAATATAAAGTAAAGTACAGATACAAGAAAAATACTTGTAAAGTACACTAAGAATAGTTGTACTTTGTTACTTGCCAGTGACTATGAGCTTAAGCTTAGATTAAAACAGAAACTTAGTTTTTTCTTTAGCTTATCATCTATTCACATTTAAAGCAATATACTTTATAGAATATGAGAGAAGATGTAGAGAAGATGTTTATCTACCTTAAAAATGATATCCGTTATATATGGTTTCCTACAAGTGAAACTGCAGGATCGCTGTTATGTTTGTTCAAGTTATTAGGGGTCCAAGCAGCAAAGGTGCACAAACCCTACGTGTTCGTTTTTATTATTAGTAGTATGAGCTTAATGAGCTTAGTAGTAGTAGTAGTAGTAGTAGTAGTAGTAGTAGTAATTAATGAATTACCTTTGCCTTTTACAGTATATGTGCAGAAGAGACTACAAGATGAAGAACTATTCAATTTGGCACACTGATGCCCTATGCTCCCTACTCCACATGTAAAACAATACAGTCTGGCCTAATGCTAGAGCTGTTTCATGGTGTTTTATGCTTTGGATTGTATATAATTAACCATTTGACCAGGAAAGAAAATTCTTAATTCACAGCATTCCTTGGTGTGGTTAATCTTTATACCCTCCTAAAAATATTTATGCAATATCACATGAAAGGGAGTGCTGTTGTACTGAATATCAGCATGGCTGTAATGCAGCTGTAGGCACAAGGCGAGCATTGAAGATTCTGCACCTGGCAATTTGGAATGACTTAGTAATTCATCTGAAGTGTTGTTTAGGATGATTATCAATGTTATCAGAGGTGTGGTTGTATGTTTTTTAATATAGGATTTGAGCTGCCTCTTCTCTTTCCAGTATTGCATACTGTACCAACATACTTTCATCCATGCTGGTGACCTGCAGTTAGTGTAACTATCAACTGTTAGAATGCCTATGATGTAGTGTAATACAGTACATATAATTAAACAAGCCAATGCTCTACTGTATATCACCACTTGTGGAATGCCTCTAATCTAATCAGGTTACTTGTTTGGAACTAACTGTTAAATAGATATATACATATCACTGTCTGCAGCTCTACACAGTAAGTATACTGTAGCTTGTAAAAATAAAAAAATAGATGTGCTGGATAAAGTACTATTTTATAATCCTTATAGTGGAGACTAATTCTAAAAATACAGTAATATGTTCTATTACCTGATGCTTATTTGAAGGTATTTTCTTATTCAGATAAATTTAATAAAAAACAATTAAATTTTGCACTTCAACATAACAGTTAAGGATTAAAAAAAAATAAATACAGAGAACTAAACAATAAAAATGTGTACTTTTTTTTCCTTCTTCATTTTTAAAGAGTATTTAATATTTTTATTTCATATTTTATTTTATTTCATATTTTATCATTTTTATTTAATTACCACCAATTTCAGGCTTAAAGGTGTGAACTTTCGTTTAAAAGATGGCCAATATTTCAACCTCATACAAATCTGGCAAAAGCAGAAGTTTGAACCACACACACACTCACTCACTCATCTTCTAACCTGCACTTTGGACTGTGGGAGTAAACCCACCAAGCACGGGGAGAACATGCAAACTCCATGCACACAGAAACGGGAATCAAGTCTGGCCGGGAATCGAACCTGGACCCTGGAGGTGCAAGGCGACAGTGCTAACCGCTACACCACTGTGCCGCCACCACACACACACACACATACACACACACACACATTTAATTTTAATAATTTAAATGAGGAGCCCCCCAAAAAAATCCACTCGAATAAGTCAACCCTATTCATGTAAATTTTGGACTGTTAATCTTTTCCTTAAATGGCGTACACATGTGCAAATGGTGGCCTACTTATGTCCTTAAAGTCAAAACAGCTGTCATAAAAGAATGAACATTCTTGTTTCCATCATTACAACTGTGGGGATTTCTTTATCTTTTTTAACCAGAATAATTTCCCAATAATTAAAGTTTATCTGTGCATGACCAGGCCTGCAGAGCAAGTTTGTTAAAACATCCCAGTAGATTGTTTGGTTCGTCACTGATAATCTATCAATGCGGCAAATCTTGAATCCCTTTTTTCCACCTGCTATCAAGAGCATGTGAAGATCAGCCAATCCATTCTGCAATGACCTTTTTGAGCAGACACGATAGGGTGAGGGAATGGATCCTGCCTCTGCATGAGATTGCCTCCTAATCCCTGTAGAAATGATTCTTATTATCAAGATTTTCCTGCTTCTGTGGAGCTATGGATTCTTCTAGTGTCATCCCATTACTAAGATCTTATACAAAAAAAGCATGATTACTGTTCAATGCTTTACGTGTATCACAAACCACAGGTTCTTCTTTGTGGGCAGATTCACCTCATCATTAAAATCTATCCTAATCAAGCTTATTGATGTGTTTGAATGCGTTGAAAATTTCAGGCATGGATAAAGCATGGATCATTTCCCTTACACCAGTTTTGAGAGCACATGAAGACATTTTATTGAATGCGTAATTGATTACAACAACCAGTGGGTAGTGGGTGGTTAGCACTGCAGCCGTGCACCTCTAGGCCCTGGATTCGATTTCCGCATCGGATCTGTGTGCATGGAGTTTGCATGTTCTCCCCGTGCTTGGTGGGTTTCCTCCAGGTTCTCTGGTTTCCTCCCACAGTCCATAAACATGCATATTAGGCTAATTGGCATCCCCAAATTGTCTGTAGGGTGTGAATAGGCATGAGAATGTTGACCAGAGGTCCTATGACTGTTGTATGAATAGGAATAAATTGGCCTCCTGCGATGGATTGGCACCCTGTCCAGGGTGTACCCTGCCTCGTGCCCTAAGGCCCTAAACTTAATAATCACTGAATGTCTGACAAATTATTAATTCATTCATCTATTCATATCATACCACTTATCCTGTGTACAGGGTCGCAGTAAGGTTGTGCCTATCCCTAAAGGCACAAGGCAGGGTACACTCTGGACAGGGTGCCAATCCATCGCAGGGGTCTATCAAAGTACATTTCAGACTTGTTTTTTGCAACAACAACAACAAAGAAATGTTTTCCTCTATTTTAAATTTGAATTGATTTATATATTATTGTTTGTGTGTTTTAACGTAATGTTCAACAGTTTTCTCCACTTACAGTACCATAACACATCAATATCTGGATTGACAATGAGTGTGTAAATGGTAATGAGATGCAATTGCTTATCCAAAGTACTAAATTTTGTAAAAACCTGACCATCACTCTTATATGTGCCTTTTGAACATCCAATTACAGAATTCGTCCCTTTTTACTGTAATAATAACCCAATTCTTCCTGGAAGGCTTTCCACTAGTTTTTAGAGTGTGACTGTGGGGATTTGCCCAAACCTTAGAAGATTGCTACTGGGGTGATGTACTATTGTTGGTCATGGAGGTTGGGTAAACAATCAGGAATTCAGGAAATCACAGAGTTGATCAGTAGGGTTGTGGTCAAGATTTAATTCAGCCTACTTGAATTCATCCAATCTAAGCCTTGACAAACCATGTCTTTATGGACCTCACTTAGTAATGCTACAGGAAAAAAAAGACAATCGATACAAATGTGTGCTTCTGAGATGGAGGCAGTGTTGGGAAATCCCACCACTTTTGTGGGATGTGATGATGAGCTATACATATAGATGGAGTTTTTATAATGTGTCCCTAATAAGACCATAATTAACATGCAAGAAGATTTGACTAACCTCTAATGTATCATATTTCCTATACTAAAATAAACCCTGATTTTTCTATTCTGGCCAAAGAATAAAAAATAGAAAGATAATTCACAATATCATTAGTAGCATGCGTTCTGGTTTTGCTTGGTTGTTGATTTGTGGTGAGCTCAGAGGTGACACGTAAGGGTGACAGAAAGGTGAATGTTTTCATCCAGCCTGGCTGCCTGTGGCACCCCATCGGCCCAGATGAGTATCCGGTGAATATCTCCATGGCTGGGCTGGTGTGAGTTCAGGAGCTGCTGTCGCACACCATTCATCATACACCCCATGTTGTCGGGAAGAAATATGCCGCTGGAAGTGCCATCTTTCATGGGAGTCACCGTCTGCAGCCCCCATTTGTTTTGTGGACATACCGTTCCTCTAATTCTGCTGAAAGAGTCATAGCACAGAGAGGCCTTTGGTTAAATATGTTAACCATGATAAAAATGAATCACTGGAATATACCATGGATTGTGAACTCTATGAGAAGCATACTGGACTAATATAGTGCTTCCTAATAGAGGCTGAACTGTTTTGATTAAAAGTAAAGTTCATTTCAGAGTGTTGTTTGCTCATCGACAAGTATGTATGCCTTAATCACTGAAGGCAGTGACCCAGATCAGTTGAAATGGACGGGTCTGTGTGTTCATTTATATGAGAGTGCAAGAAAGAGACGGAGGGGAATGTGCATGCTCAAACACACATTCGACTCCAGTCAGTTAAAAGAAATTAAAAATGCAATCTTACACAGAATGCATGAGGCATACGAGTGGAATAAATCCAGGCTTAATGCTGTTATCCATCTTGATTCCCATCAATGAGATTTAAAGCTGGTATAAACACACACATACAAAGCATTACTTGTTTTTTACCATATGCTGCATGTGTTGATTTTGATTTAGAGTTTGGTGACTCATCAATCTATACAAGAATATACTGTATGCCTTTAGGTAACCTATATGTTACGATTTCCTATTTTGTTCTTATCATTGTCGGCAACTAGGGAAATAAAACGTGTACATAAGGAATAAAATGTAAAAAAGGATGTTACTATAATCAAGAAGGTCACTGATTACTAAAGGGAATACGATTTGTGAAGTAATGAAACAAACTAAAGATATTAAATAAGTGCCAACAAACTATCAGTGAAAGAATCTCAGCGCCACACCAAATTGCTCTTTAAAGTTACAGTGGAAAGAAACAATATTTACAAATTATATGCAAACATTGATTATAAACTTTAAAAAAAATTATATAACAAAACACCTTCTAACTTTAACCCAATCACTATTCTAAACCAACAAAGAAACTAAACCAACAACAACTAACTACATTAATTAACCAACATACTGCACAGTAAATAGAAATATTAGCTTCCTCTCCTTAACTAGTATTTTTATACAAACTTACACTCTACATGTTGCTTTATGTAGACCACTAACCACCAGAACTAAGCCCAACAATCTACTCTTGGAAAAGGAAGCAGGAATCAAATCAAAGTAGAGTCGGACAAAACAACATATAAAGTAAACAGAGCATGGGTAGAAACTACCATCTCATAACTGCGACAAAAATTTCAAAGTGTGACAAACCATCAAGAACAATGGAAAAAGAATAAAAAGGAAACCCCTCTCCTGCATCACTTCCAGGCCCTTATACCAGGCTGAGGATGTCTTGTCGGTTGCGAAAAGGGAATTGCGATTTCGTTAGTAGATTGGAGATTGACAGGGATGATGTCCATACAAAATGAAACATACATATAAACATACAAAAAAACTATGAAAAATGAAAATAATCCTTTAACGTCAAATAAAATTATGGAACAATTATTGAAAACCATGCAAGACATACAAATTGAGGTTTATTTGACAAATACACAGTGATTCATTAAATTGTAAATTTTTGGCAAAATTTTTAAAATTAATTTTGACTTGAAAAACGAGCAAGTTTTACGAGTTTTATGAGACAACGGTTTCTCTCTCTCGCGCGTGCTGCAGAATTGTGGGTAATCATTTCCCCTGCTGAGAGTGCACGTCTCTTACTCATATAATCAACATCCGTGCATGCGTGTAATGTTTACTATAACACTGTGACCATGTGTGTGCATGTAAAACATCTTTTATTTTGTGTTTGTATTTTGTGTCACACACACTCTCTCTTTAACGAAAATACTGCTCTGTCGCAATTCTTTTCAAAGGTAAAGTGCAGTGTTTCATTTTTACTTTACAGCAGTGATTTTGTTAGTGTGCACTTACTTGAGTGTCATTAGAAAGATTTCTTGTTAATTTTCCAGATAAAACGTCTCGGGTTACTTTGCTGTAACCCTGTTCCCTGAAAAGGCGGGAATGAGATGCTGCGTGAAAACGCTATGGG
>JAQQZT010000037.1:6425218-6436979 GCA_030068275.1 Clarias platycephalus | reverse complement strand
GAATCGAGCCTGGCCGGGAATCGAACCCGGATCCTGGAGGTGCAAGGCGACAGTGCTAACCACTACACCACCGTGCCACCCTTCCATATTCTATTCTTAATAATTTAATTAAATGAATTGATGGCCATAAGAGCATTATTCCTATCCGGCTTTATCCGGTCATTTTGTCGACATGTATATTTACAGAATTGCACCCCTAGTCATTTAGGACATAAGGTTGACACATCATCCTGCAATAGCATAAGAGAGATTGTATAATCTGAACACTTTTTTAAGTTATTTGGTAGAGACCTATCAACCACAACAGTATGACCACTTCAGGGGACATGAATACAATTGATAAGCAAGTTTATACCAGTACTGGTATAACTGGTGGCAGGATCATCCCATGGTACACACACATACGCAAACTCTGGGCAATTTCGGACTGCCAAGTAGCCTAATCGGCATGTCTCTGGACCCTTGAGGTGCAAGGCAACAGTAATAAAAATCTGATGCCTTCAGAGGTGTTTTCAGAGCTCTTTTGGTGACATAAGGGAACCTAAAACCTAGAGTTTTTTAATGGTAATGGTTTTGATTACCAAGATATTGTTTTTCAGTTATTCAATGTGACAGAGTTTAATTTTTGTTGTCACGGAATAAGAGACAAAAATGTTTTATTGTTATTTTATGGAACATATTATAATGTCAGCAAGTCTACAAACCTTTGGTTCTCCATTTATTGTGGAAATAAGACAACCACTACATAGAAGATCTGCATATTTTATACAAACTATGGAGCAGAATTGTAATCATAAAGCAACTATGAATCACAAGGAGACTCAGTAGTGTTACAGATATGTGGGCTAGTATTTTCATTCTATATTCATTAGTTTTCATGAGTCCATGTCATGGTAGCGCATATTGCAATCTGATATGGCCGTATCTATTCTTGACCGCTATTCTCGACCACATCATGTCTAACACGTCTGATTTGGATGACTCAATTTTGTACATTTTTACAGCTATACTTGATGTTGTTGACTTGGATCACACCAGACAAATGTAACCATTACATCAGAATGGGGACAAACACTTTTTTTTGCACCTCATCATGTAGGTCTGAGACGCTTGCCCTCCAGACGACTCTCCAAACAGAAACAATCATCTTTCATTTTGTGTGGTGTCAGTGCCTGAACCAATGTAGATGATTTTAGACTAAAGCATTTTTTTCCCCCCTTTTTCCTCTGTAGACTCTGACACATCTGCTGACAGCCTTGTGGTCACATCCTCATCTTTTATTCAATTAAATTTTACATTATTTGTGTGGAGCCTTTAACAATAGGTATACCCACAATGCAGCTTTGCAGAAATCCAGATGTAGCTTTGATCCCTAATGAGCCAGCCATATGTAAAAGGGGCAAGAAAAAACTCCCTGAGATGTCATGAAGAAGAAACCATGACAGGAAACAGACTCTAGGGGAAACCCATCATCTTCTGGGTGACAGTGGAGAGTGGGATCTGGGATACAGGTGCAGAAAACTAAAGGGAAAGCTACAGTACTATGTGTAGTTAAAAGATGTTCAGTATGGTATGAGCATACTGTATTGTGAAAAAGAGTCACAGGACGAATACAGTATAGTCTTTATTATTCCCGGAAACAAATCTAAACTATTAATTTAAAAGTGAGACTTGGGCATAAACACATTTTGGGTGGTCTAATCCTTGGGGTATCCATGTGGGAGTATTCACACCATCAGAACTTGTCATTAGTGCGGTAAGCTTCAAGAAGGTCCTTTTAAGATGTGCCACAGGGCTTAAAATAAACATGCTGTAAACTATATTCTGCTTATTTCTTCAGTCTTTGTCCCTACCCATGCTTCTAGAATACACTTAGTCCCATGTGTGTCTCACCCCCAATTCTTACTCTTCTGAATGTCTTTGGCTCAATACTTTCCTCTAAGTGAGGCTTAGCACCTGTCACTAAACATTTATTTGAGTATATGTTCAAGGTATCTAGTTTTGACCTCTGTCTGTCTCTTTGTTAGCAATGATAAATTATTCTCATAATCCAGAGAGTGCTAGTACCTTGACCTCTAGAGGAAACTCTGACTTTTGAAGATCTCTAAATTAAATGACTGCCAACCACTTCTGGCAGGAATGTGATACTCTATGTTCTTTGCAAAAGTGGGACAATCAGTCCTATTGTGCTAATATATATATATATATCAGGAAAAACCCATACATGAGAATTTGGGGACTTTTCCAAGACCAGACTTGCATATTGTGACATGGATTTCAGGTACCTACAGTATGAGTGGTGGAGGTAAATGTCAGCTAGGGTTTTTGACAAATTATTACACAGGACACATTACCATAAATAACATATATTTGGGTAAAGTAGCTTTTGGTAGAACCAAATGAAAACTTGACTTTCCTGGCCCATGAATGAAAGTATTACACAGAGCCTACAGAATACCAAACCAGCATCAGTGTATTTACAATTCACATTCTGTATGGGTATAAAATAAATATCTGTCTTTCCTTTGCAAAGAAAGTATATTATAATGCAGACTGTCGATTCAGACTGCATAATGTGAAATGCATTCTACATCATCTAACATGAACAAAGAACTCAATACACAACAAATCCACCATATGAGCTCAAAGACTGATAACACTGAGAGATGGAAATATAATCAGCTCGCAAAAAGCAAACATTTCCTGCAGTAGAGTCTAAGCAGATATGGTTTATTTTCTAAATCTCCAGGGATCTCATTCTCTTAGAGGGAATGTTTTACAGGTATTAGAAGCAAGCATCACTCCCCTGGGTTTGCAGTGCAGACGCAAATTACCCTGGCTTATCCACTGTTCTGGCATAAAGAAGGAAAAAAAATATATATAAAGGGCTTGATAGATATGATGTTCCACTTTCTGCAGAAATGGCAAGGGATTTTACTGTTTATGCAGAACTTTTATTGTACAATAGCAAGGTATGCTCTTTATATAGGCATTAGATGGATTAGATTAGTGATGTCTGAGCAAAGAACGTTGTTCATCTCTCCATTCTGATTGGTCAGGGTCCGGATAGTTGTCCCAACAAAATAGTAATTCAATAAAATTTTATTTATATAGCACTTTTAACAATACAGCTTTACAGACATCCATATAAAGGTATAGATTTAGTTTGATCCCTAATGAGCTAACGAAGGTGACGATCACAAAGAAAAACTTGGTGTTCCATTCTCTAAATGGAACCCATCCTCATTCAAGACACTGGAGGGTAATTTATTTTCCGCAAGCTCACTATACATATAATTTGTACGCATATATAAATGTATTTTATATACATATACAAATACTTGTAACTTTTTAAACTTTCAAACCTGATTTCCTTTGTGGTGTGATAACCTTGTGTTAACACATCTGCTGTTAATTGCACTTCAGATGTGTTCTGTTAAATTATCTATAGGCTGTATCTTTTCCTGGTACCCTTTGAGCTTCAATTCTTGAAATTCAGTTCTTCATATTGTCTATTTTGTGCTTAAAAAAAGAATATTACACTTTATACTGCACAATCCTGAGCCCTACTGTATATATGTTTATTTAAAAATAAAAAACAACAGCCTCCGAGTGGCGCAGTGGTAAAGCGCTCGCCCTATCATACGGAGATCGCTGGTTCGAACCCCGGGTGATGCTGTTACCTCTCACAGCCGGAGGCCTAGAGAGCGCTGATTGGCCGAGCTCTCTCAGGGGGGAGGGATGAGAGGTACTCAGTGCTCCCACATTAATGATGGCTCTACAAGCCAATCAGAGCTGTGAGCTCGCGCAGGCGGAGGGAGCGGATAGCGCTGATCCTCCGAGTGTGTTACGCCGCTCCCAACGGTGCATGAGCGAGCAGTTTGAAAAGATGGTCGGTGACATCACGTGGATCGGAGGCCCTCCCGACTGAGTGGCAGTCGAAGCTTAATGTGGGAGCCTCCAGCGACTGGGAGGAATTGGACACGACTAAATTAGGGGAGAAAATCGGAAAATAAAAAAAAAACAAATAATGCTAAAATGCTGTGAGTTTTAAGGGCTATCACATGCTGGTTTCATATGGTTTCTATAGTAACAACTTATCTGCAGATATGCCATATAAATGTAATAAACAATGCATCTAATGGGTTATAAAAGTCTTTAAAAAGATTACACAGTAAAGGGTTAGAGTTGTTGTTTTTACCCTCATAACTGTTCGTTAATTCTGATACTTAAATTCCTCGTGCATTGTGCCCATTTTTTTTAGCAGCATAGCATGCTGCTGAACTTCTGTTTGTTTTTTTTTTAATCTAAATTGTTGTAGATATAATGTATATATGTTTGTAGGTATAATGTAGATAGATAGATAGATAGATAGATAGATAGATAGATAGATAGATAGATAGATAGATAGATAGATGGACGGATGGATGGATGCCTTCTACTGTAGCGGAATCACATCATTTTTAGATCAGATTCTGCCCTTCATTTCCTGCTCCATAATGTGGCCCGGGAAATAAATGGAGGTCCTCAGGGGATTTTGTTCTTTTGAACTTTAGGAACAAAACACTTTGTACTGAACTCCCAAATTTCCTTGACTTAAGAAAAGCACCCTATTTGACAAGTGCAATAATGTTAAAATCTGATTAATTCCCAGTAATATTTTCATAAGTCTCGCTGGAATAGAGCATGGTTCAAGCTCTATTTATAACATAGGCTACCATCGTGTGTGAAAGACTTGGCCAGCTAAGCCTCGAGGGAGAAATTCATGTGGCCGTGTGTTTTTAGGAGACAGTGATGAATGAAGCCCTCCGAGAATGGAGAATCGTTTTGTTTGTCCACAGGGCATTTGGTGACATTTTGGGTAGCATAAAATTTGAATGAGTTCGTGAAGCATTTACGTAAAAACCAAAACAATTTGGCCGTATAGTTCCAGGAAAATAAGCAGTGGAATGATGGAACATGGCACGACATCAAGAAGATTTATTATTGCCACCATGAAGTTAATTCTTTTTCTTATACACTAACCAAAATCATTAAATATTTTCTTTAAATACCACACATATTGCAATATTCACTGCAATATGTGTGGTTTATATGTATATACAGTATATATACACACACTGGATGTGACAATAACTGCCAGTCGAGTTCATGTAATGTGCAAGTGGTGCTCATGAATGATTGTGTGTACAGTTCCCCCACACAGAAGCATGTCTTGCACAAGTTGGCGACAAGTTATTCTTTTATTTTCAAGGATTTTCAATCACAGAATGTTCACAGGGACAACTGCAGTGGGCTCTGAGCGACGGGATCAGCAATCACAGGCATAGAGCCTTCTTTAAAATGTCTGGGAGAGAAAGAGTGTAGTTTCTTTGTGGTTATAAATTATTCTATTTGACTAACCTGAGCAAAATTACATTACCATGATTTATTAATCATTTAATGTTTATTAGAGGCTTTTGGTTGGTAAGGCATTATTGAAAAATAAACTGTAATTAATATAACTATACTCACTCACTCATTGTCTCCAATTAGTCCTGTATTCAGGGTCGGGGGGGCCTGGAACCTCTCCCGGGAGACTTAGGGTACGAGGCGGGCACACCCTGGACAGGTTGCCAATCTATCGCAGTAATATAACTATACTGGATGCTAAAATTATTATTTTAATAACTGTGCATTGAAAATTAGTACACCTGGTGGTTTTCATTACAGATCACTTACTGTCAAAAACCTCTGTTATATAAAATGAATCCTGGTCTGACCAAACTGAGCACTTATAATAAATTCTTTGAAAATATCTGAAGAAAGAAATTCTCTAGTCAGTGTTGGAATGTTCCTTCTTTAGAACAAGGTTATTCACTCACTAAGGCATTATTTTAATAGCATGGCTTCTTTCTGAGCTTTTGAGTGCTGATTGGATGATGCAGTCGTTCGCCTGCTTTTATTTCACAAAGCCTCAGTAGATTAGTGATCAGTGTAAATTCTCTGCTGTAATTGCAAAGAATGGTCAAAGGTGTGCGTCAAATCATTGTGCTGGGGGCTCATCCACTTTCCTTTGACTTTTTCAACAAACATTGCACCTACTGTGATAATTAACCAGACAGCAGTCCTTCTTTTGGATAACAACATGTTAATCTTAGAACTAACATTTGTACTTTTTGGATGATGATTTTCTCAAAAAACTTTAGATACTTAAGCGTCTGTCATTTCATTCTCCATTATTTCTGAAAATAGTACTATAATGCAAATTACAGTGATATTTTGGACATATGGCATATGATAAAAAATTGACTAGCTTTTGAAAAAAGCTAGTCATTTTTTTTATATGGCTTCATTACTTCCTTGAGTCACAAGCCATATCATGATGCTTTATTATTACTTCATCTTGCTACTGCAATGTACAGATCTACTTACTCTGTTACAAGAAATGTTATATTTTCTGTCGAGAAATAATGATGTTAGCAATGTCTATATTCATCTAGCATTTGTAATAGGAGCAATCACTCTTTACTGAAGAAATACACATGGGATAGGACTCTCTCTGAGTACTACCTCGCTCGCCTGAAACCCAGACATCTCATCCATCTTCCAAACAATAGAATTCTCTTTGCTGTTTGTTGCTTGTCCCAGATGCATATCTGACTGATTGACTACCTATTGTATAAGTATAAAAGTTTATGTCCTCACGTAAGCAAAGCATAAATATAACCAGTGTTAATTTGGTTATTTAAGTTGTATAGATATTTTACGAAAACAGATTATTAAGGGTCGAACTCGTAAAGCATTATAGAACAGTCAAATGTATGTACAGTATATGTCCTCTAATCAGATGCAAATAGATATCAATATTAAGTGCATTTCAACTTCTCTTACTGAGATCCAAGATATATATGAATAACCCTATTTCTGTCATATTTGTGCACAAAAAAAGAAATCAGGTTTGTTTACTCTTCCCTAAAGCCCCAATAGACCATCTGCAGTGCACAGAGAACCTGTTTTTTGTCATCTTTTGTATTATCAAATTTAAGATTTACTGGAAAATCTTATCTGTAATAAAAAATAATAAAACGTTGGTTAAAATAGTTCAATTCTTATGTGTTTAATAAAATATTATTGGCCATAATGGATAGTTTCCTGATTTTGGAAAGGCATTGTTGTTATCTATCTAGTGTTATCTAGCTTACTCCTTTACATTGGATAAAAAAAATAAAAACTTGTTCCACAGGGCATCCAGTTAGTCACATGACTACAAGCACCTGAATCAAGTTCATTCCTAATCAAAACAGTTACTAATATCACATAATGTATACAGTAGATCTCCTGTTTGATTTTTCTTTTTCAGCTATATTTGAATTTTGTTCATGTTGTCATTAAACCTCATTATTTCTGTTCATGTTTTATAGTCTTTATGTGTTATTTGTTTCACTGTAAATAATAGTGTTCCTAAATTTGCATCAGTCTCCAACTATCATTCCTGACATCATGAACTCGAGTGATGTAGCAGAGGTTGAGGAACTGTAGTAGTTCTTAAGTTAAATAAATTAAAATAAATTATTTCACTAATAAGTAATTTTTTAAAATCTGAATACAAGCAAAGCGATTGAAAACAGATCTTGGAATTACGGCATACACCTCTATTAAATTTAGTCCATTTTCTGTACAACCTAACTACCTCATTTTTGACAAAACAAAAAACACAATAACTCATTGAAAGAATGATGATGAACAAAAAATACTAGGAAAAATATTGTATCTTAATTATAATTATAAGTTGATAATCAACATACAATATAAAAGTTTGTATGTACATTTTAAAAATAAAATAGCTTCATCATTTTCAATTAAGCTTATCCATTTGTTTTCTGTGTTGGAAAATCTCACCCTGATTACAGATATTTTTCTTGTTTAAACTCCATTTATAACATCAAAAACCTCTGAAATGTCTTTTCATTAAAATACAAAATAACAGCATGAGATCATTGAAAAGTTACACAAAACACAATAAAGTACAAAAGCAATTTACTTATTGTCAAACTTAATTTCTAAACGTAATTTCTAAACTTTTCAAACTAAATTTCTGATTCTATGTTGGTGTAAAGGTGTACGGTGAGCTGAGAGACATGGAAAAAAGTATTTTCTTTACATATTGACAAACTTTTGCATAATTTGATATAAAATTTGATGTACGTAAATGTAGACTCATTGTAAACTTTATTAAGAACACCTGTACACTTGTGTATTCATGCAGTTATCTAATCAACTAATCATGTGGTAGAGGCAGAGAGCATAAAACCATGCTTATGTAGATCAAGAGCAATAAAAGTCCACATCAAACATCAGAATGAGGAAATAATGCAATGTTTATGCCTTTAATCATGGCATGGTTGTTGGTGCCAGATGGGCGAGTTTGAATATTTCAGGAACTGAAGATTTCCTGAAAGTTTCACGCAAAACAGTCGCTAGCTTTTACACAAGACAAAAGAAGACTAAATTTTAAAAAGAGTGAGTGACAGTTACGGTATGTGTGTGGTAAGGCCTTGTTGAGCAGAAAATCATCACTGCATGCACAAAACATCAAACCTTAGGGTGTTTAAGAACATGGCTATCATGTGCACAGGAATCAATCCTGGATGGCTGAAGATTATAAATAATATTAGAAATAAATAAATATATAAATTAATATATAAATATATATTTTCCCATTTTCAACTGTTTCAGTGTCAGCGAGTCCATGACAGTTTTAGATTCTTGTTCTTGGCTCACAGGCATGGAACCTGTGGTTCTCTGGTGTTGTAGCCCATCCTCCTTAAAATGTGATTTTCTTGATTTTTGCTTGATTGCTAAGATTTGATTTGTTTTCTAAAATGCCTATTTACACACCATGGCTAAAAAGAGTACTTGTGTGAATTATAGTAAGTGGGGGAAAGTCCTGAGCCACTCCTCATTTCTTCATTTGGTTCCAAATAGACAGATTATCTTGCATTTCTAATGTAGTCTTGACGAATACTTCTCCAGGCTTCCTGCAGGACTTTTTGTGTCATATTTTTGGCCAGTTTCAGAGGAACTACTTTTGCACCTGTGCTATGCTGTTGTTTCTAGGGACTTCATCTAGATATTATGGAGCCCTTGTTGGACAGGTCCTGATGATCCAATTACAACTGGAATTACACATGTTTTTCTGTTCTACATTTGTGAAATCTCAATTTGTTTTATTATTTATTAAGCATCTCAATTTCCTTGATGGCAACATTTACATCATTTGGGACAGCCACATCAATCAAGAGGCCTGTCTTATTAGATCTGTCTTGTAGGGTGAAATCCAGTCAGCTAGCTCTAATAGTGCGATCAGTGTTCACAACCATAGTGTACATAATAATAATAATAATAATGTTGTTGGTCTCTTCTGAAGCATATACATCAGCTTTTTATTGTAGAAGACAGCACTTTTAAGTAGTTTTTGGGTTGATTATCAGTTGATTATCCTATTTTTTTTGGTACCAAGGATGAGTCAGCCATGGCAGTATTAGTATTTTTTTCTGGATTTTTCTCTTATGTCTTACTCTGCTGAATATTGTCACCTTGATCTGCTCCTAGGTATTTATATAACTCTTCCTGATTTCCTGATCTAGATTCCTGATATATATATATAATCAATGTTTGAAAAATCACCATAAGCATTTCACTGTATATTGTACTGTGTATGACAGTTCAATTTAAATTTACTTAATTCAAGTTGAACAGAAGTATTTCGTGATGCGATGATGTGCCACCAAACTATCAATTGTTTGCATGGACTGAGTGGTGGCTCAGGTGGCTAACGCACTTGGTTGTTGTTTTGGGGTTTTCAGGATCTGGGTATGAGGTCAGGAAGGGCGTCCAGCGTAAAAACCTGTGGCAAAGTTGTGTGCGGGTCAGATGGTCCAATGTGGCAACCCCTTGACGAGAGCAGCCAAAAGTAAGTTTCAAAAAACTTTTTTTTTAAAGTTCTTTTTAAACTTTTTTTCTGTTTAAGAGTGAACAGAATGTGCATTTATGATATAAGGAACTATAATCTATATCCAACACATATTAAATACTCATTATTTAATAAGAGTTAATCTGATCTCGCCATGCATCACTCACATTTTAATCCATTAAGTCTTGAAGAAGGTCTCTGACTGAAAGCTTGCTTTTATTTAAAAAAATGTTTTGCACAAATTGAGTGCACAGAGGCTTCCTTTATTTTGTTGTTTATCCATTGTATTAAGCCAAATGTGATATGAGCACTGGTTCTGCACAGATGCAGACTAGTGAAAAGTAGCAATGGAATGCACACAAACTGCAACTTTATTTTGCTTCTTTTTCTCTGAAATCTATGCTGATAGATATGCAGTATCTAAAAAAAAAAATACACCAATAATCATGACTTGTGTATGGAAACAAATGCACTGTGGACCCATGCTGTGGAACCATCACTCACTCACTCCTACACTCACGTCTAGCATTAGTAACAATCTGTAAGGAGTGGTTTATGTTGGCAAGGAGATGCTGCTGTTATTCAATATAAAATTTGACACACACAGTTCAGATAGAAAGAAGATAGGGTATGTTTCCCGAGGCTTTGGCACTCATGAAGGACACTTTTTAAATTATTTTATTGTCACTGTATATAGATTCAAGGTATTAAAAAAATGCAAAACCATGGATATGTTGATTTAGGTAAATGTCCTAGATTTTAAAAAAATTCCTATGAAGGTTCATCATCAGAATCATTTGTTCAGTTTGTGTGCATTAAAATACATATTCATATCCAGGGACTAATACAGTACAGAGGTTATGAAATTTCCCGATCATTAGGCTTTTGTGCCCAGTTATTTTTGTCTCCATTTGGAAGATTTATATACCAACAGGGAACTGTTAACACATGTTTTCCACATCAATACATTTTAAATACCAAAAATGATTTGGCGCACTTAGGGGGAAAAAATCTATCTGATGACAGCATTAAGGGGTACAATTATATGAATTGATTACTAATACTTCATTTCTGTGGAAAGGAAATGCCATTTTAAAAATCCCTGGTTTTCAGTGAAGGATGGTAGTCTCGCCACATGGAAAAAAAAGCACTCTCTGTCAATGAAAAATGGAAATAGTTGAAAGCCATTACTTCCAAGCCATTAGAGAAAGCAGACTGCAATCTCTTGCAATCATCTGTGCTATTTCTTCTGGTATGCTGGGTGCAGGTCACAGAGGAGTATCTGTGAGTGTGATGCTGATGCAGACTCTCTTCTTTAACTTCGAAGCAGCTTCTTTAACTTTGGTTTTGGATGCTCTCTGGTCAGAGATGATTGTGAATGTTTTGAATTCTATTTGAGCTCCAAGCCTAAATTCATTACTTAAAAAAAAAAAAAAAAAAGTCAGCAGAAAGTTTCACAATGGCATTTTTAAGAAATATCCATACTGATTTAATTCCCGCAAATTTATAAATAAAAAGTACAGTCATTCTCTGGACTGAGAAATGTCTAAAGCATTTTTCAATTTTCATGATGTTTCACTTCACCAGTCCAACAGGCACTAACAGGAAACCAACTGCACATCCTCTGCAGTGTTATTTGTGATATTTCTGTTCGGGACTCAAACACAGTCTCAGTGTTTAAGTCTAGGCTAAAAACCTATTTATTTAGCCCAGCATTTTTATAAATAGCTTAGCCTTAGGTAAAGGAGCAGATCTGGGGGACTCATGGACGTAGAGTATTACGGTGAACTGGTATGTTTAGATGCT
>JAQQZT010000037.1:6396242-6425118 GCA_030068275.1 Clarias platycephalus | reverse complement strand
ACATTCACATTCCATACAAACTTAAATAATTCTTTTGATTGTGTAAAGCTGCTTTGTGACAATGACAATTGTTAAAAACGCTATACAAAAAAAAATTAATTGAATTGAATTGAAAAGTGTTAAAACAGCAATTTGGTAAATAATTATTAAGTAAAGTTTTTAGCCCCATGCTACTGATTTTACTACAGGATAAAGCGGTATAGAAGATGAGTGAGTGAGTGAGTGAGTGAGTAAATTTGATTTGTATAATTCTTTTAACAGTGCTCATAGTTGCATAGCGGCTTTACAGAATGAAAATAAAATAATGGAAATGTGTACTGTATGGAATGTTTGAGAAAATATGTATGAATAATAAAAGAAAAAGAAAAAAAAATATATAATAATATAATTATATATTATTATTATTTTTTTTTTTGTATTATTATTATTTTTTTTTTACTCTAACAGCCAATGGCATTTCAGCTCACTCAAATTCTTCATTATTTCTTAATTGTTTAATTGTTCTTAACAGTCTTAATTGTTTTCCTTTTATTTGCCACATCACAAGTACTTTCATTAGATTTCACATTTGGAGAGATGATTGCAAAGCCAATTTAAATGCCAATTTAAGGTAAAATCAAACTTAAACCCAAAGCATGTGTTATCTATCAGTTGGATGTTTTTAACTCAATGACTGCCTATATGAAAATACATTGTGGTTTTCATGTCTTGACAGAGACTCAATTCAATGAAATTAAAAATTTCAGTTAATATTATTGCAAAGCAGTTTAACAGAAAATAGAGAATTGTAGATGTGAATTATAAAAATATAAGTAAAAAAAAAAAATTAAGAAAGAAAAAGATTATAACTATCAGTTTGTCCCCGATGAGCAAACCAGGGGTGATAGTGGCAAGGCCTTAACAGGGAACCCCTCCTCATTTGGGTGATACCAGATTGTCCAACCACAAATCAATCAAGCTCAATTATATAACAGGAAAAGTGTTTGAGTTGATATGAGGTCTACTCTCACTGATGGAGACTCGGGTGCAAAAAATGTTTGTGGCAATTTCAGTCCTAAACTATTGAGCCACAGCAGTGACAAGCAATCACAGGAAAACTGCCTGCATTAGCTGTGTCCAAGATCATCTTTATGGTCATCAGAAGACCATGCATCACAAGCAGATCATGCGGGATCGTGCCACAAGAACTCCATCCAGAAGTGGGGCACCAGGATGCGTGAGACAGGGCCAAAGGGCAGAAGGGGTGGGAATCATGAATAACTCAGGAGTGCAATGTTTAGCTCGACAGACAGAGAAAGAGAGAGAGAACAGGTAGGTATGCTAGCAGGCCCATAATGTATGAGGTCAGCGTATATTTAGTGCACAGACTCCGGCAGGACTAAACTGTGACAGCATAACTTAAATGGAGAGCCAGGAGGAAACACAGACATGAGAGCTCCCTGGGAAGTAAAGCAACCAGTCACTCCTCCATCGACAATCCTGAGTGAACGATGAGAGTGGGGAAGACAGCATCCAAACATACTGTACCAGTTCACCATTACATGTCCATGAGTCCCCGTCCTCAGGGAACCCATCCTCATTTGGGTGATACCAGATAGTGCCAACATAAATCTCACTGATGGAGACTCGGGTGCAAAAAATGTTTGTGGCAATTTCAGTCCTAAACTATTGAGCCACCGCAGTGGCAAGTCATCCCAGGAAAACTGCCCGCATTAGCTGTGTCCAAGATCATCTTCATGGTCACCAGAAGACCATGCATCACAAGCAGATGCATGGTCTTCTGACCCTTTACAGTACCTTCTGACCCTCTCCTTTTCATACCAACAAATCTATAAAAGAAATAAAATTAAAAACTTAAAATGAATATTTTTTTAGACTAGACCTAAACACAGACTGTGTCTAAATCCCAAATATTAATTTCATAGTTTTGGAGCACATGAGAAACACATGGGAGCCTCCATCTTTCTTGACTAGTTGTCAACACATGATTAAGAATGGCTGGCTTATGAAGAAAAAAAAACATAAACAATCAACAACAATACATTTAATTAAAGTGCAAATGTGTTTGCAAACTGTCAAATTTGCTTGTTGTTCCTGTTTAACCTTTAGGAGATTGCTGTAACGCTTTAACGTTTAAACATCTGTAAAGTTGCTATAAATGTTCCTTTTTTTTTTTGTTCTGTGATGTTTCAGCATTTTTTATAACAATTTTATTGACTCAGTGACAGGTAACATACAACATGTACTTATCAGAGTAGTCTTATAATTGGTCACCTTTTAATTGCGTACATTTGTGAAGAAAAAAATTTGCTTATTCATCACTAACTATATCCCTGTTTATTGTATTTTGAAATAAAATAAATAAATAAGTAAATAAATAAACAAACTTCTTTGGCACTTTGGTTGTTTTTTTTCCCATTAAATGTGTTCTGTTTATTTGGCTTGGTACTGCAACCTCATATCTCACTGAGATAATTACAATGCCACGCATTATAGGATTCTGTAGTTTATTAAAACTGTCAGGGGCAGAGATGGAAGAACTTAATAACGAAAGCAGTCATTCAGCAGAAGCAGTATACCACTTGCCAAAAGAAACAGAAAAAGAAAAAACACTCAGGAAACATTTGCAGTGAGTTATGGTTGAGCTTACGTTAATACTAACAGCAGACATCTCCCCTAGCTTGCAAGCAAAATAATTCTATGCATATTGTGTCAGGTCAACACCAGGTCTGTCACTGGACTCTCAAAACTCAACTCAGCATAAAGGCATGGCCTGTGAAAACTACATCTCCCAACACAATCTGTCAAGGTCACCCAAATACTGACGAGACATACTTGAACTATATTACACAGACAGAAATATGAGCACAGATAGAAATATGATCCTGAAACCTGTAATATCTGCAGGATTTCTCTAATTCATTACAGACGTGAGTTGGATTCAGACGCTCCGAATGGCGTAGAGCCGTGCAATTAATGTGGGAGCACTAATACCTCTCATCCCTCCCCGCTGAGAGAGCTCGGCCAATTCAGCTCTCTCGAGGCCTCCGGCTGTGAGAGGAAAACAACATCACCCGGGGTCCGAACCAGCGATCTCCGGATGATAGGGCGAGCACTTTACCACTGCGCCACTCGGAGGCCAACACGGAAGTAATTCAATTCAATTCAATTTTATTTTACTGTATAGCGCTTTTAACAATGGTCATTGTCTCAAAGCAGCTTCACAAAAATGAAAGAAATTTTTGGATGTGTGTATTTGTGAGAAAAATTTATCTAGATAATAATGAGATGAATGAATGATGAATGAAATGTCTCTGATGAGCAAGTCAAGGGTGACGGCGACAGTGGCAAGTAAAAACTCCCTGAGATGGCAATAGGAAGAAACCTTGAGAGGAACCAGACTCAATCAGGATAGAAATTATATAACATCATGTGTGTTGTGCAGGTGAAAGTTCAATATGACAGAAGTTTAAATTAACATGAAGACCAGTTCAGCATAGGGACGAGTCAGTAGGTGCAGACGGCAGATGAGGTCTGGATCACTGGAAGCACAGGAGCAGCATATGTAGCTCCAACCATCATAAAGCTGAATCCAGCTCGAGCTGGCCCTTCTCTGGATGCCTCAGGAACCTCGCAGGGACAGCCTTTGTCTACTGAAGCTGGCACAATCTCCAGATGCCTTGGGATGGGTAGAGAAATGCAGAACAGATGGAGAGAATTAGCGTAGTTGCCATTCAGGATAGAAGTACTGGAGTATGAAGTTATGGGATGGGTCACGTTAGTAAGAAATAAAACCTTTTTCATTATCAATTGCCCTTTGTCCAATTGGCCTAAACATAATAGGAATAAGTAATTTCATCACTCACTCATCGTCTATACCGCTTTATCCTGTATTCAGGGTCGCGGGGACCTGGAGCCTATCCCAGGAGGCTTATGGCACACCCTGGACATGGTGCCAATCCATTGCAGGGCACACACATACACCCATTCACACTCTACGGGCAATTTGGGAATGCCAATTAGCCTAACCTTCCACTGACTGTGGGAGGAAACTGGAGTACCCGGAGAAAACCGACCAAAGACGGGGAGAACATGCAAACTCGATGCACCATGCCACTCTTTCTTTCATCAGTTTTCATTTTCACTGATATTCATTGATAATTCACTGATATTCACAACAAAATTAACCAAATTATAGGATAAAATTAAATGTATAATTGAAATAAATTATTTAAAGTAAAATGACACTTGTACAACATAACTTGGAGTACAACTAAAATATCATTCTTACATTGATTAAATATAAATTTGCCTAGACATCCTGAAAACTGCTAAAATAATGATTTCCTAAACACATAAACATCTCCTTAGAGTATAAATGCACACTTCTTAGCTGGTCGTTAGAACTTGAAGTAATTATGTAGGGTTTGTGTAAAATTCAAATTCAAAGTGGAGTATATTTTTAATGTTGTATATATATATATTTATAAAATCAAATTTTTTAACACTAGGCATGTAACTGAAGTTTTAAAATAAGTTTAAGCCTTTAAATTCCCCAGGCAGGTTCAGACCTATATTCTTCATGTAACTACATAACTTTCTTTTAAGCATTGCTGAAGCTACTGAAAAGATGAAAGTTTAAAAAACTTGAGGACTTTTTCTTAAAGTTAAACTTTTTGAAAATGAAAAAATATATACGTATTTAAACATAACATTACCAGCAGAGCAAAACAAAACAACAAGGAAATGAGATGAGAAAAAACAGACTCTGATCTGCACTGCCCTCCTGAAGTGACGCTGATGTTGCATGACTTGAAGAACTCACTTAATGACAAGGCCTGTGCATTTTTCAAGGGGTAGTCAAAAGAATTCTAGGAGTTCAACAAAAAATACTGCATTAACCATTTAGGAGTTACAGACAGTTTTCAGTTTACATCACAAAAGAAATTTGACAAAATATACAGATAAGCAGTATAACTGCCAGGTGTGACCTCTACTTTTCACCTGGTTATGCGGTCTAGGTCTGACACAGCAGGGAATCTGTAGAAATGATCTTTTTGTATTTTTTTTTTTTCTTTGTGCCTCTTCTGACAACTTCCTTGCAAGCAACAATACACTGGCATTTATGACACAAAGCTAGTAACGGCTAGTGGCGGTGATTCAGAGAACAGACTGCTGGAAGTGGATCATAGCCAAGCTGTGACGCCATTGCTGAAACTCTGTAGAGCTATACTTCAGCCCAGTCAACTCGGATAGGATGGAGCTTCACAACACAGATAAAGCATCACACTATAGCAACCCGAGAGCTTCTTAAGTCAAAGAAATTGAATGTTCTTAAATGTTCCTACCTTTCTTCCCCATTTTGATATTCAGTTTGAACTTGATGTCTACCAGCTTAATGCATTGAGTTGCTGACATTTCATTGTCTCATAAGAAATTTGCATTAACGAGCAGTTGAACAGGTGGACTTAATGAAGCAGAGCGTATAGATTTGCCCAGTGATGATGTCATTTTTGGTTGGAAACACCAGCACAGACGGCAGATCTTAGATTAGTATAACCTACCTGAAATTGATACTTAAATAAACACATTGATATTTATAAATGAGTTGACACTTTCTTAAATATCAGATTTTGAATTCATTACACGGGGGAAAATAAATTGTGTTGGTAAAAATCTGAATGTCAGCGCGATGTTAGATGGCACATGTTAGCCTGGCCATCACATTAGCCAGATATCTGAACAAACCTATTATAAAAAACTAGCTAACTACTGTAACTACGGCTAAATCATATTCACATTGTACCTCCACTAAATCAATATCAATTTAACTTACCTTAATGTGCTTTTGGACAGGTTTTTTTTTAAATGTCAGTATTTCAGTGACTTTCAGTGGGCATACAGTAAGAGGCACACAGACATTTCTTGCTAATAAGACCTTGGGTATGGAACATTATCTTATTCGCTTTCACAGAGTTCAACACTGTAGTCAGGGTGGGCTTTGTCTGTTACCACAGTTGTAATGTTAACAGATGAATCTGCAGCAATTGCAGCCATGATGGTTGACAAGAGACTGGCATTATGTCATCAACAAAGTAATGAAGATGCTTAGGGGAAATATATTGAAATAAAAGTACAAATTTTGTTTTGGAAATTAATGGGTAATGTGTAATGGAATGGAATGAAAGTTGTCAGAAATATAAATAATGAATTAAAGTTCAGATACTGTACATGTAATTAAGTTTTTGTACTTTGTAACATTGTAGCACTGGGTGAAAGGCATTTTTTTTAGTAGACACATAGCAAAGATGGCAAGTAGTGAATAACAAATACTTCATTACTGTACTCATGTTTTTTTTTTTTCATGTATCTTGTGGAAAAATTTTATTGGTCTATAATTGTAGTCAAGTGTAAGGTACCAAATACCTAGAAGGCCTCTGTTCAAGAGGCCTTGATCCGCTCGCTAAAATAAATTAAAAGGCGCCTGAACGACAAATTGAGGAAGTGAGAAACACGCAGGCAGGAGGCAAAGGATAGGAAACAGAGCATTAGATAAGAAAACTAATATCAGAAAAGAAAAAGAAAAAAAAGACAATAATAATAATAATAATATTTACTAATATTTTATTATTATTTACTAATAATATCTACTCTCTCTTCTAATACAGAGTGCAAGAAATTAAGGAACTTTATTGGAGGGGAAAATACAGAAAATGCAGGCAGTAATCCAAAATATAAAAATACGCTTTCGGTTCTGCTTTAATTGGGACACAAAACGCAAAGAGCCAGACTTCTGCTTTTGAAAAGCACATAAACAACATAAATCATATTTATCATATTGGAAAAAAAGAAAAATCAAATTAATCACTAATCTTCAGCAATACCATCCTCAGAGGAATAAGTGCTCTGAAAAGGCGATGATTGTGGCGGTTTGGATAAGGGAAGGTGTAACCACCTGCTCCCAGAAGGAATCTCAGATGAGAGGATGAGCGAGAAGAGCGCTGCCTGCAAGCTAGAATTAAACAAAAAAGAGAATTTTAGTAAACATGGGCCCAATGGAAAATCTGGGAAAAAATGCACTCTGCACATACAGTATTAAAAGAAAGATTACATGCATACTACAACATACAGTACTGCAAATGAAATTAACCATTACTTTACCAATTTAACTAATATACACAATAATAATCTACTATATATGCATAACTAAATAGAATCATGTAATTATATTGTAATCAATATTAATTTTGATTTGAGTAGTATAAGTTCAAAAAACTAGCAATATAAATAATCATGAAAACTAACCATAGGAATAGTAATAGGTATATGAAGAATAAATACTAACAAACATGATCATCAATTGATTTAATCTGATTTAATTAATCTCTAATCTCAATATCTATCCTCTAATAATTAAGTAAATTAAATATAAATTAAACTAGTTGATATATTAGGTCAAAATCATTAAAATAATCATTTAGTTATAGAAATATGTTTAATGTATAATCAAAATGAATAAACAGATATTAAAATACTAATAGACAAATAATCTCTGTACATGTAAAAATATATAATGGACAGTTAAATACAAATCAAATAAATTAATTATGATGTGAATAGTAAACTTACGCATCTTGATGAGGAAGATTTTGAAAAATTGCGGCTTCAACAAAAACCCAAGTCACCAATGGTGGTCAATGGTCTGGTCAAGTAAAAAAAAGAAACAAACCAAACTTTCTCCAAAAAAAGAGAATGTAAGACCTCTTAGGCCTACCCAGACATAAATAAATATGAGATGAGAGGGAAAAAAATATGTAATTGGGAGATGCTACATCAATCTGACCTGAGCAAAATTAGCTTACATCTAATGAATATTAAGTAGTTTCTTGACTTAAGGAGGAGCAAACAATGATGTAATTGTTAAGTGAAGGTACAGTCGATAAACCATGTACAATTAGGGAAGTTAGGGAATCTTGTGGAATTTTGCCTGCTTGTCTTTTGTCTGGCTGGTCCAGTACTTTACTTAAGTGTTTCCTGCATGTGATTCTTTTTTTTCTTTTATGCAGCTACATCTTTAAGAAAAACCTGTTCTTTTACTCCTTACGTTTTTAATAGAGACTTATTACAATTTAGATGACAATCACACAAAGGTGCATTGATTTTCACATCTTAACATAAGCGTTTACGCTGTCACTCACACCATACTGTGACCAAAGTAAAACACTCAGAGGGAAGGACAGGAACATAATCTCAATTCTAGAAAAGAAAAAAAAAAAATGCAGAAATGACCGGCAGGTCTTTATGAAACCATAGATTGGTTAGTGTGGTTACCAAGGCAACAAATCAATCCTTTTTCAGGCATCTTGGAAGGGTGCAATGGTTAAGGTAAGATTAGAAGCCTACTTTAGAAGTGATCTAGATAATTAGCGCACATACTGAACAAAAGTGTTGTCAACTTGCTACAGTATATATATCCTATATATATACCTTTGGTATTTTGCATGCTTGCAGTGTGCCCATGTTTAATTGTGTAGAATAATAATTTTTTTCAGGGTAGCAAAAGTCGCACCTAGCTAGCCAAGTAATGCTACTCGCCATTTCTTTAATTGATGCCTTGGATTGACTTTGGTAAGTTATAAAAATTGTTTTGTACATTACATAGAATTAAAGTTAAATATTGAACCATGCATAATAACACAATTAAAAATGATCTTTTAACTCATCATTAGACTGTTATGAAGCATTATCAGGAATTATTACAAGCATATAAAAAATATGTGCACTGTTGTAATGTTTTATGAATACATATAAAAAGTGTTATTGACACTTCAGGCTAATGATACATAAGAAATAAAACTAATAAACAAGGCCTGTGTGTTTCAGCAAATACTTCTCCTCAGTGATATCATCACTCACATGCGCGTTTACACAAATAAATCCTAGTTAATCCTTTAGAAGGAAAAATCGTGCGATTCTTTTCTATTAAGTAATTTTTTTTTTCTGGAATTGTCAGCCATCTTTGAAGATCTTTGAAACATACATTCATCTCTCTCTCTCTCTCCATTTCTGTCCCTAGCATAAAAAAAAAAAACCTTATTAAAGACTGCCAAGTGGAAAGTTTCTTTTCTTTTTACTGTCTTTACAGTCTAGACAGCTACATAGATTTCCTTTAATGGCATGACAGTAATTGCATTATTTGATATATTAGTGTGGGTGTCCATATATGCTTCTATATCCATTTATACAAAAAACAAAACTTTTCTTTTCTTTTTTTTTTACAGTGTCTAATATGAATATTTGCTAAAACTGAAATACCTTTATTAGGATTATATGTAGTTATGAAACTACAGCCCAAAATGCATGTGAACCCCTAATTCCGTTCAAAAAAGACAAAAACAGCACATCACTACAACAGAATTTGTCCATCTTGGTGATGGAGCATTACACATTTCACAGCATATTAGCACAGTTTGTCAGTAGCTGGGTTTATGGTGTAGAGTTTATTAGTCCCTGAGTGGAATGAACACATTAGGAGGCATATAATTAGCTAAATGAAGTTAACTTATTTATAAGTGTCGCATAGACCTGTTCCTGAAAGATCCCAGAGTTTGTCAGAAAACAAAGCACTTGTCACGGAAACACCAGACTCCGCCCTCAGTCAAAGTCCCAAATCACACGAATTCTAAACACACACACCTAAACCTCATCACCACTGTTATGCACTATTATGAAGAAAAGGGGCTATCCAAAAATAGTTGTTTTCAACATATTATGTAAACACATCTCAGTAAATATATCATCTCTTAAAATCCCAGTTATACTACTATATGCAAGGCACTATATATAAAGGGGGCACTATTCATTGAATGCCTGCAAATATCACCCCTATGCATCTCTTGGTTAAGGACGGTACTTAATTTACCATTATGTGGCATGGTGACTTAGTGGTTAGCACTGTTGCCTTGCACCTCCAAGGTCTGGGTTTGATTCCCGGCCAGATTCGATTCCAATCTCTGCGTACAAAGACACACAGATTAGGCTAATTTGCTTTCCCAAATCGTCTGTAGTGTGTGAACGATGGTGTGAGTGTGCCTATATGTGTGTGTACCCTGCGATGGACTGGCACCCTCTCCAGGGTGAACCCCACCTCGTGCCCCAAGTTTCCTGGGAAAGGCTCCACGCCCCCTGCGACTCTGTATACAGGATTAAGCGGTATAGACGATGAGTGAGTGGATGGTCTTGATATACATGATACACAATGACACAAACCCTAAGGGCAGTGGATCAGGTGATTGGGGCTCTGGGTTACTGATTGGTGAGATGGGGCTCAAGCCAACAAGGTCTCAGCTTTTGACTATTTGAACAAGACCCTACATCCCATATAACCCAGCCACTCCTGGTTAGAAAAAGGGATGCCATGCCTGGTTAATGAATGGGATGGTAGTGACAGGAAGTTTATCAGTCTGAAATCAATTAATGAATTAATCTGTTAATTCTATAGTAATAACATTTAAATTTCTTTGACCTACTGTACCATAATTTTTTTTAATAAGTTTTTTTTCCCCCCTGACAACTTCTATTTTGTCCAGGCAGCATTCTGAGGAAATGCTTCTCTGATTTGCAATGATGCTGCAATCTCCAGCAGAATATTTTTGCCCTTATCACAGTTTTAACAGCTGCCGGTTTATCAGCTCACACAAACTTTTATATGTTTACCATAGTAATGCTTTCTGTTTAATTATTTCCTCTTTTCTAAATCCAAGCAGAGTTGTACACAGTAATCTAATGTTATTTGAAAAAGGATTTTGAAACACAACTTTTGCAACAAGCTCTTTAAATTCTGCAAATGCTAATGTACTTTCCATTTATATTTCTTATCTTACTATATTTATTTAGGCAGGTCAATAATTTGCAGTGCTCAAATGATCTGTCGACACTGATCATGGAATTTTAACCAATACACAACTGCACTGTCACTTTCAGTCTATACTGCACTGCTTCATCCACTATACATCTATGTACCATCCATAATTTATCATAGCACTACTGTATATTCCATCAATATTTATTCTGGAAATACTGTATCATTCAGACATTCATATACAGTATGTATATGGTGTTGAGTATCTTCTTAACATGACTTATCCACTGCACAATGTACGTTCTTTTTATTATATATACCCATCCCTATTACCTACAGCACATAAGAAACCCTCACCCCTGTACATATGGACACATACACTCATTTACCACATTGTTATTTATTGTAAATAGGCCACTTATACACTTCTGGATAGGTGCTAACTGCATTTCATTGGCTTTGTACATGCACAATTACAAAATAAAGTATAAAGAAAAAAGATATAATCTGATCTAATCGAATCTTTTTTGAACTATTTATTTTACTTGGGTGCCGTCCCTTTTATCTTAGGGGTCACCACAATGGATCATTGAATTTGACTGCATTCAGTGACTGGGTTGTATTGGGCATGGGTTTAAGGGTCTTGACTAAAGGACCAAACAGTGGTGATGTGGCCGTGGTGGGGCTCGAATCCTCAACCATCAGATCAGCAATCTAAAGCCTCAACCACTGTTCCTATTTTAATCACAATAGATGACATATATTAATTAAGACTGGTAATACATTATATATTATAAAAAGTAGGCAACCTTTCAGCTTAAATAAGGCCAGGGATGTTATATTATGCAGAGCTACATGCAGTAGTTAAAATTATGCCATTTCCCCAATTATCCGTTCAAGATGGCTATAATTATATTGGCCACATAATTTTACACTTTCTTTCTTACTCTGCATCCAATTCCAGTACGCCTTACTATGTATGCCATGTGCTCTGTGGGCTTTTTTTCTATATTCTATGTGCATTGTCAGGGTCATGTCCTATTTGCAGGAAGTTAAACATGCGCTTCCTCATCTACTGTATAAGCCGTGTAACAAATTAGAGATTAGTGTTTTCCATGGGGAAAACACTATTCACTCTCTACAAGATCCACTCAGCAAAAGAGGAGAGATGAGCATATGAGATGCCCTGTAAGCTATTAATCAGAATTTTTTTATTATTTATTTTATTTAGATAACCATTCCACTTGACTCTGCAGTATTCTCACATCACTTTAGCTCTTAAAATAAAAAAAATTATATCAATACACACAGCATTATATTTTCCATCGCTTTCTCTCTCTCTTTCTCTCTCTTTGTATTTTGACTGATATTCTGTACAGTACATGTATGCATATATTGATGAATAAAATATGTAGAGGTGGAGCCAGATTTTGCTAAAAGAGACATAAAAACCATGTGATTGTCCTGAGGGGGACTGAAGATATCCTGAAGATTTCAGAGAAAATTATAAAAAGGTTTTAATGGATCAGAGGGGGGAAGAAAAGCTGAGTTAGGCATATAAAATAACAGAGATAAAGAAACTCTGGAGAAATTTCCAACATTGGCGAAATTATATACAAAAGAATGAATAAAGGTCTTGTATATCTTTTGTTATGATGTTACATAAACGATGAACTGGAAATGTATTTTTAATTTCTTATTAATGTGTTTTACACACCAAATGGAGAAAGTAACTTTGTGTTACTTAGTAAATACTTTGTAATGTATATTACACTTTATTGTGAGTAATTTTATATAATAAATTTATAGTTTGTGGTTATCGGTGTGCAGTAGATCATCTATCAACATGTATCCACTGCTACCATATAACATATAACATCTCACCTTTCCTCTTTAACATTTTCGTTATTGAGTCAATGCTTTACAAAATATAATTTAATCTCTTATTACATCACGAATTCAGATTCCGTTTGTGTGGACTCCAATGAACTATGCAGTCAACTGATTTTGATTATCATTATAAAATGAATCTTGTTCATTTTGTGAAGCTGCTTTGAGACAATGACCATTGTTAAAAGCGCTATATAAATAAAATTGAATTGAATTGAATTGATTACTTAATAAAATACAGTGCACATTAAATGTCTAAGTCCTAAGTCTCTCGGGGTAGGCTACAGGCTCCCCGCTACCCATTTCCAGGATAAAGCAGTGTAAACAGTGAGTGAGTGAGTGTATTAATAATTTAGTCAGAGAATTCTGCCATACAGAAAGACACGCAGCAGACATGTACGTGGGCTTCAACCTGAAATAATAATATCAATGATTACATTCAAGCTGATCAGCTTTAGCTTTAACCTTTTAACTCTTTATACAAACTCTTTAACCATCAATAATGGATAATAAGGCAATGAACTGCCAGATCATGAATTTTAACTCATATACTGTACATAGCTACAGTATGTACTGTATATGGGTCGAAACATGGTTGTCACTGATGGTACTCCAAATGTTTCTCGCATGATAGAGCAAAATGTTTCTAGATTCTATCTAATCTGTTTTAACTGCTGTGCTGTCTAGCAGAATCTGTCCACAATGTGCAATAACTGATGGGTGTCGGTATCCCTGCTGGATACAATCATACTAATAAATATCATGATAAAACCCTGAGAAAGTGCCTACAAGGGAATGAGGTGAACAGTGAAACGTTCAAACTGTGACAGCACGAAACTCGAAACTTTCTGAGCTTTGCCTCCATCCTGCTTTCAGGCAGCTGATAGGACTGTGCTGATTAGGGGCTTACTTCTCTGCTGTCAGCCTTCTATGTTTTATTTATTTATTTTTTTCCTTTCTCATCTCCTGGAAGTCTCTCTTGTATACCTAGCCATTCCCTTTCCTCACTCTCTCCCCTCCATCACTCGTCCATTCTTGTTATACACAGCCCCATATTAGTCCAGCTTGTCCCTCCTCAGAGGTTTGCAGGCCTGTCAGCTCCAAACTTTAGTTAATCACTCAGTGAGCTTGGGCCTCCCCGGGCCAGCCACTCAGGCCCCGGACTCGGAAACGAGAGACGGTGGAAATCCAAACGCAACACCGGGGCCTCGTTACCACAGCAGGTATTTAAGGAAACAATCTGTTTCATATCAAAGGATAATTTGTCTTTGCGCTCAAAGCCTGCGGCTCTTGTGAGAAATAGCTGTGCATTGTCAGCTTGTAAAATTCACACCAGCAGCATCAGGGAGGATGAAGGTGGCTGCTGTTAACACCATCAATTTAGCATTTCATCTCTTACATGTCACAAGCTGTATAATGCACCTTATAATGCAGGAGGGTTTGATAATATTAAGTGGTTTGTTGCTTGATATTTTCTCTATTTTCCTGATCTGGACGTTGCACTGGCAGTCACTACTGGGCCCTTGAGCAAGGCCCTCAATCCTCAACTACTCATTTGTTGTATAGATATGGGCATCAGGTAAATGCTCTAAATGGAAAAGTTCTTACAAAACTTAATAATCTTGTATGTAGTCTACTAGCTCACTCAGCTGGCTAATGGCTCACCAGTGTTTTATGTTTAGCTGTAAAATGACTCTGCATGTGCTTGCATATATTATAGCTGATTATCAAGCTGTTTCATTTTAGACATTGAAAAAAAAAAGAAAAGAAAAACAAAGAAAAACAATACAGATACATTGGGACAGATTTATTAGTCTCAGACAACGCTGCTAAGCAAGCAAGTCAACTTTTTTTTTTTTTCCCACCGCAAAAGTGAATTATGTCAAATTTGCCCATATTGTCTTTTGATTGACGTGCTTACAGTCTGCATTATTACTTTTTTTTTTACTTTCTCACAGTAATCAAAAAAAAAAAAAAAAAAAAATTAATTCTGCATAGCTCTGGTGCTTTTCTCTTACTAGCTGTAAAGTACTAGATAAGATCAAAGTAAATTAAATTCATCTTCATAACAAGACTTTGACTGTATTAAATAAATAAATGAATAAATAAATAAACACAACTACTGTACTGTATTTACATTACATTACAGAAATAATACAAAGGGAAGGGACAGAAAGAAAGACTTAATACCATTATCTCGAGTAAAACAGAACTTGTTCAATCCTACTTTGAATGCTGTACTCTACTCATCTTCAGTTGCAATTATTTTTCCTTTATGTATGAATATAAAGCAGATGGAAAGGCACAAGGTACATTTTTAGTTACAAGTTCTTAGTTACAAACCCTTTAGGGTGAAACGCTTTACCCGGTGGAGTTCTGATTGGTCTCGAGTATTTACAATTATGCCTTATTATTAAAGTGAACTTCACAGTGCTAAAAATGTCATATATCAGGTGTAATGAACTGCGCGCCCGCTGTATTCCCCAAACTTCGCCCACTGCTGCTCAGACATTAATCCACCAACTCTGTCACACTGGCACCAGTCCCTTCTCTCATTAGTGCTGGCAGGTAGGAGAATACAAATAATGAGGAACTGCCCGGCAGTCATAGCAGACATACATATAAGAGAGAAAGAGAAGGAGACAGAGTGGAAAAGTCCATGGAGTGTCATGAATGGAAAGCAATTACAAATCAGAAAAATTCTTAGGAGAACCTGCTTGTTTACACAAACTGCAGGGGGAATGTGCTGACAAGCAGCACAGATTTTATTTTGTTTAGAAATGCCAGCAGCCTCCTTGCAGTATTATGTGCCAATCACCATATACTATGAGTCACTGCAGTGATCTGAGTTCGACAAGGACAAAAGAGTGGAAAGCACTGAACGCTAGAAACTCTCCTTACCGAGAGCTAGAAACTATACTCACTCATTTTGTTTACTGCATGGAAAACTAGGGATGTGGAATTTAAAAAAAAAAAAAGAAAGAAAGAAAGAAAAAGAAACATATTTTCCAGCCCGCTGCATTTGTCTGACATATCCCTCTGGGAAGTAAAAGACAAATCTTTAAGTATGTTAAAACTCCTGCATGGTCTTGCACGAATGCACCGCAATTATTAAAATCAACATGTGCATTATAAGCAAAAAAAAAAAAAAAAAGTTTACATTCACATATTTTATCTTTCTTTCTTTTCTCTTTCCTTTGTTTTAATGTGCTGTTTTATGAATGTATTAATATAATTGCATTTCATGTTTCAGAAGCCTGATTTGCTTATCCAACCTGTAAATAAAACATGAAAGCCACTTGCAAGGTGAATTTATATTTTCACTTCAAGCTGTGGAATGATGAGATCCAGTGCAACAAGTATACTTCAAAAAAGTTTGCATTTTTTTTTTTTTTCAAAAGTGGTTTCTCAGTGTTTTAATTTACATTCTGTCATTCTGTCTTAGTATAACTGTAATTTCACAAAAACCTTCTTTCAGCGTATGCCAGGCGCATATGCTTTCTTGTCATGTCATACATACTTGCACCTCCAGGATCTGGGTTCGATTCCTGGCCAGGTTCGATTCCCGTCTCTGTGTGCATGGAGTTTGCATGTTCTCCCTGTGCTTGGTGGGTTTCCTCCGGGTACTCCGGTTTCCTCCCACAGTCCAAAAACCTGCAGATTAGGTTAATTGGTGTTCCCAAATTGCCCGTAGTGTATGCATGAGTGTGTATGTGTGTGCCTGCAATGATTGGGCTTCGTGCCCCTAGGATATCTCCTAGGATAGGCTCCAGGCCCCCATGACCTTGTATACAGGACAAAGTGGTATAGATGATGAGTGAGTGAGCGAATTCTTACTAAATACTATCACTAATAAAATGTTTAAATGTTTTGCTCTAATGTTTTATTCAGACATGTAAAACAACACAAATAAACAATTAAAACTTTAATAACTATGTGATTTTTCCCAATACATTTTTAGACATTGCAATAAATAATGTAAGCTATACAAGACTCAAGATTCAAAGAACTTTATTTATCCCAGAGGGAAACTGCTTAACAAACATAAGTGGTACAGTATAATAGACTATTTTATTACATACATAATATTATACTCATTAATGTATTCTATCCACATACTGTATACCTGCATACCATTATCTCTTTTCTTCCAGTCTTCTTTTCATTCCTTTTTCCTTACTCCTTGAGCATTATGGCACTGCCCTCCCAAAATTACGAGTCTGAAGAGACTGAACTAGACAAGACTAAACCATTTAATCTTGGGGTGTACAGTATATTTACAGTATTATGAATGAACTGTGGTTTATTCCGTAGTATTCTGTAGTTTTATAGATTTTACTAATTACATTTCTGTACAAATGTAGATATGTGCTTTATTCTGCTCCTCCCACCGCAGTCCAGGGGAGACCTGAGGTTGATGTCAACTCCAACAAAATTAACTGACCCACACAGCGAGGTGAAAAAATCATCATGCAAATGAGCAAAAAAAAAGTTTCAGAGTTTTATTTTTTTATTTGTATTTGTATTTTTATTACACACACTCTATTCCACCCCCAGGCAAGAGGCCATAATGTGTGGCTGCTCAAGTCACCCAGATCTAAATCCGCCTCTGATCCTGAAAATGTTTAGATTATCACCTCAGAAATCAAAAGAATATGGAAAAAGGGGATTTAATTTGTATTATTATTATTTTTTTTACCAGTTGCATCCTGTTTTACATTGTGCGGCAGTGTTTTAAGATTATGGTCTGATGGCCCCATTAAACTCTTGGCTGAATTCTATGAAAGACTGCACTATAACTTGTTTTGCTGTCAGATTATATGATCCTCTTACGATAGGCCAGTGATTAAAGAAAATTACTACATTTTGCTTATGTTATAAATCAGCACAAACAGGACTCATGAAGAAACAGGCCTGCATGCACGGGAACTTTCTTTTAGAGAAGCTAGAGGATTTCATCTTCTGTCTGCGTGATAGTGTCTTTCTCCTTTGCCAAGTTTAAAGTTGTCCCATGAGGTTTGTAATCTTTTTGGTTTTGCCTCCCTGGGATGGACGTTATAAGAGCCAGGTTTATCATGGTGCTTGATGACTATTGTAAGTCCTGTTTTTGTAAATACTGTTCATGCAAGAACTGTTCCAGAACAACTGACCTTCATCTCTTTAAATAACAACTGACTGATATTGTTACTTAATTACCTAATGCCATCTGCGTTATTTCATACTTAGTGTACTTTATACAACATCCAGTATTGTTTTAGAATGCAGAAAATAAATTCAAACTTGCAGACAAACTTTTGACTGGTAGTACTGTATATATTTACCAATATATTGTGATGAGTTCATGTATTTAAGAAGCTTGTGTTCCTGCAAATATTCCACTGGTTACGGATCCACTTTGTCAACCACAGGTGTGAAAATGTCCAGTGAACTAAAAGATGCCTGAAGCCTTAATTTCTTTACACAATCAATACGGTGCTTTGAATAGTTTCTTGTAGAGTGGCATGCTGTATAGATTAAGACTAATAAATTCAATTGGGAATTACTTTGCAGTAAGAGCATGTCCTAAACAGCTGGTCTTGTTAGTGTCTCCAGGATGCAATCATTAGTACCTACAAAAGTGGTCCAGCAATGGAAAACTGGTGAACTACTGACAAAATCATGGGGAACCAAGGCTCACTGATGTGTGTGTGGGGAGCAAAGGTCAGCCTGCTGATTCCAATCCCACAGAAAAACCAATACAGAGCAACTTGCCAAAAATACATCAATAAAAAGGCACCAGAACACCCAGTGAACCATTGTGCCAGAACGCCTAAGAATGCCTACAAACTCCCCAGATCCCAGTCAAATTGAGCACCCATGGCAAACAAGTATGATCCACAGATGTCTTTCTCCACAAACCACAGCATCCAAAGGATCGTGTGTCAATGTCTTGTGTAGTCATACCTCGCGGGGCCAGAGATTCCCAGGTGGCTTAGCGGAACCTACACAATACTGGGTATAATGTTTTGCATTGTAATTATATGGATAACCAGTATATATTGTTCTAGTCTGGTGAAGGAGATGCATTATTGATGTTTTGATCTTAAATTTAGCACTTGCTATATATTGTATTAACAGAAATTTCCCACCATAATTACTTCCTATTTTGAGGTGGTGGCTGGGTACTTTGGGGGCAGTCTATAAGGAAGAGGAGAGGACCCCATTAATTGCTTCACTACTGCTTTTGCATCCATCGAGACTCAAGATGACTTATGCAAAGTTGGACCCATAGATTCAAAAATCGAGGGTATAACCTTGGGTAATAGTTGGCTATTTTTCAAATGCACATTTGAGGTCCCCAAAGTCAGCTTTTTTCTGCCATATGTTTCCAAAATGAGCTTGGGGGTGGGCTGGTTGGGGGGGGGGGGATGAGTTGAGGAAAAAGATTTCTTCACTACAAACAGGGAGAGGAATTGAAAAAAAAAGAAAAAGTGAAGAATTCATGATGCCAGGAGGCTGGAAACAGATGGAGAATGACTGGTGTACAAATGATGTGTGGGATGAAAGCAAAAAGAAAGTGAGTTCATACAGTACTACAGCTCTTCAGTGCTAAAGAACATGGAGAATATTTGATATAGGAAGGTTGACATGGTGCAGCAGTCCAACAAATTGTATACACTAATCAATATAACACAGCAGTCATTTTATAGACTGATTATGATAAATGTGCAGCAGGTCTAATTTAATGATCAGAAAAATGTATGCTATGGATTGTGCATGATCCAAGGAGACTTTAATTACAAAGCTCCAGTGTACATTTCTTTAATTAAAGCTAAATCTCAAGTCTCCATGTTACAGTTAGATGGTGTCAGCACTGGCTAGATGCATATATTTCCTGATCCAAAAGGAAATGATAAGTGCTGATTGAAGCGTTGACTGCTCCAGAGAGGGATGGCTTGGACCTTGGCCCACAAAATCATTCCTTTTTTATGGAGCCCTTTTCACTATTACATGCACTGGATGTTAATATGGCTTTGGGTGCTTGGATGCCTGTACTCTATTAATTCGGGTTTATTGCCACTAAATTAGGTTCAGTTGCCCCCTCTGGCAGAGAAAGCTAATGTGCATAAATATAATTCATGCACCTAAACATTGCACCACAAATATGCAACTCACACAAATGTCAATTACTTTCCACGTGTACTCCGCTCGGGTTTCCATAAAAGCCGGCACTTTGCCCATTTATATTTAGGAAGAGGTTATGCTAGCCTGAAAAAACGTCTGCCGGCACTGCTGGGGCACCTTGTACTCAGAACTGATAAAGTTACATAGTGGACAATTTCCTTGGAGAATTGTGTTTTCCTAATAATGTCACCTTGCCTTACGTAGGTAAAAAAAAAAAAAATGCTGGAGCAATTTCACTTTCATCCATTAACAATATCTTTTAGTGCTGTTATTATAGCTCAGCCGCTGCATATTTTATTTTGAAGGGGTCGAGGCAATGATGAGAAGACATCACTTTAGAAGAGCTCCTGATTGCATTTGTGTAGTGAACTATGAAGAGCACAGCCAAAAATATGGTACACAACCTATTGGATTTTTTCTCTCCTCTCAAAAGACGAAAGAAAAACGTCACCACATGCATTAGAACCTTTTAATGATCATGGTTAAGAACGTAGTTAGATTACATAGTGCATCTGCACCTTTTCTGCCTCATTGTTTATATTTTCCCCTAAATGGGCTGTAACACTTGAGAGCCAGAGGCAGGAGGGTATAATTGGAAAATCAGTTTAATTAGGCTGTTGGAAGAACCAGCGGCATAAACCGCCACAGGAGTGAGGGTTACAAAAGGCAGATCTGTTATACAGAGAGCCACTAGCATGTATGTACTGTATTAGAAATGTAGGTGTTAGAAATGCAAATTAATGTTTTAGCAATTAATTAAATAAATATAAAGTAGCCTATATCTAAAAGTACTATTTAACTTTTACATAAATTTGATAAAATTTCCAAAAGTCTTGAGCTTCCGTTCATCTCTTTATACAGTGGAACCTCGGATTACGTGCATAATTCATTCCGGAGGCGGGCTTGTATTCCAAAACACTTTTCAAAGCAACTTTTCCCATACGAAATAATGGAAATTCAAATTATTCGTTCCACAGTCCAAAAAAATAAATACATAAAAATAATTAACACAAAATATAAAGTAAAAATAAAACAAATTAAGGTGCAGGACCTTAAAAAAAAGTAAAAATAAATCCCGACAGATAAGTGTTTCCATTTATGCGCGCAGGCGCAGTGTGTGTGTTTTTCTCTCTCTAGCGCTGCGGAGTGTGTGTTATGTGTGTGCGCGCGCATAATTTGACACCGTGCTGGTTGTGTGTGAGTGAAGCACCCCCTCTCTGCTTCACACACACACAAACACATTAAAAGGTGAGAGAGAGAGAGAAAGAGAGAGAGAGAGAGAGAGAGAGTAAACCGGCACGGTGTCAAATTACATGCGCGCACACACATAACACACACACTCTGCAGCACATGAGAAAGAAAAACACACACACACGGATGTTGATTATACCAGTAAGAGACGAACACTAAGACCCAGCAGGGGAGATGATTACCTCCAATACTGCAGGGCAAGAGAGAGAAAAACCGTTGGCTCAGTTGTGATCACGTGACGCTCGGGGTCAAATCAAGAAGCGCATGCGTGATACATGATGCTCGTAAACCAAGACAATGCTCGTTTTCCAAGTCAAAATCGTCTTGCGGAACACTCGCAAACCGCGTTACTCGTAATCCGAGGTTTTACTGTATTTTGCTTGCAAAATCAGATCCCCCCCTCTCACAGTCTTTCACTTTTGAAAAGTTTTTGGCTCTCATTTTCAGTTCAGTCCCTGTACATGACTAATTTCAAATAATATTGTTTTTATTAGTTAGGCCACACAGTGACCTATGAATAAATCAAACATAAAATGCATCTAAATTAAACTAAAAAGTGTATTTCTTATGGACACACAGCTGTTTAATCCTAATCAATTGAGTTCTCATCATAGTGTTTGTGGAAATGCTCTTACTTTCACTATTAAACATAACTTTTATTATTACTTATTATTACTTATTATTATTATTACTACTTATATTATTATTATTATTTCACACCACAACTTCACCAAGACTTTGAATCATCTCCAATGTTTATTATTATTATTATTATTATTATTATTATTATTATTATTATTATTTATGATCACATTTCTCCAGTTCAGCACTATCCTTCCAGGTTTTTGTTCCACAGTTTTAAACGCAATTCCACAAATTTAAGTAATCCCCTTAGTTGTTTTCTTTGCTTGATGCAGGCTAATAATTTGTCTTTGGATTTGTCTTCCAATATGGTTGTTAAGAAATAAGAAGCATTCAAGCTGCATCATTTTATGTTAAAAGTTAGAGCAGAAAAAAGAATAATGTTCAGTGAAAGGCTTTTGAATATTTTCTTATTTAAATTGAATCCAAACACTTTCTTTGTAAAGTACAAGTAAAGCATTCTTCATGGTAATGCATCTGCATATTTGTGATAAATTAATCAAAACGTTAATAGTACCTACAAAATAAAAATAAAAATGCTTGCTTTTTAAAGATGCCACTTTATGTATGTATATTTTAGTTTTGCAAAATTCATGCAACCTTGTTTCAAGTACAGTTAAATTAAGCGAAATACCTGAAGGTCACATGTAGAAGATAATTAATTAATTCCATTGTTTTATTCCCATTATCTTCAATTGTATGGAGACATGTAATTATCTGGGTGTATTTCTGGATAACAGCCTTGAACGGACTAATATCACGGAGGCAGTCTACAGGACGAGAGAAAGAACAGGCTACTTCTTGAAGAAGCTCAAGTATTTTAATACAAGTTGCACACGGTCTCACATGGTCTATCAGCCTTTTATGTTCAGCACCATCTTTTATGCAGCTGTGTGTTGCTGAAATAACTGTTAATGATTATGTTTTTTTTTTTTTTATCCAGGGGCTATTTTTATACTCAGTTAATGGTGTGGATAAGTACTGAAGATTCTTCATAATGATATTTTAATCTAACTAACTAGACCTGATTAACAAAGACCAATACGGAAAAGATGTACACGCTCTAATCAGCATTAATCAACACTCAGACATGAGTCTGTGTCGATAAATGTGAAGCTTTTTCCAATATAGTCAGTCATGAGAGTGCTTTAGACTATAAAAATGGAACAACTGACAGAGGAGGCATTTGAGCTTTCAGATGGTATTGGCAGCAGGAAGCTGAAGTGGGAAGAATTTTAAAGGACCACAATGAGTCATGTAGAGATCATCACATAAAGATCAGTTGCATGTATTGCATATTATAATTGTAAAAGCTTTAAAACAAATGCGGTAGGATTAAAGCATACCTACTACTCGCTCTCTCTCTCTCTCTTGTTCTTAGTATACATGTACTCCTGCTTCCTGATGTGATGTGACTCTCTGATCCCGACACATTTCTGCTGCTGAGATTGTCTTGCCCTCTGGATCTGCCTGACTCATGCTGAGGCTACACTTCTGCTCTGAGCTTTCTGCACTTCAGATTCATCTTCTGCTGTTGTGGATGAGTTCACACGGATAGCACATAGATTTGCTTCCCGAAACAGTTTACCCCCAAGACTCATCGTTCCTTTAGTGGGTTATCATACTGTACCTGCACGGAGTCTCAAAAAAGGTACAAAGCTGTACTTATCACATGAGGCTGGTTCTTGTCTTCCCTTTTTCATACATGGATATGTTTAAGTCAAAACAGGACTTTTGATTGTGCAGAATAAAAGAACACAGTCATGAGAATAAAAACAACCTTTATTTCTCTATATAATCCCCTGCCATACCAATGCACTTATCACAGTGTTTCACTAGCGCCAATTGGGTACCAACCTCATCAGTGTAGAAATTCTTCTCAATGATTGGACTGCCTGCTTCATGACATGGAGTGTCATGAAGCACTCCAAGTGGAAATGGCTTGGAGTGACCTCAGCTACTGTAGTTTGACTTGAACACCCCTTGTACATTTAAGAGGTTTAACCACCATCATAGGACGCTAATTATCCTTTAAATTAGTTTACAAGTATATTTATAAAGAAAACTAGGATTGGTACAGTAGTACAGCTTTTTATTATTATTATTATTATTATTATTATTATTATTATTATTATTGTTGTTGTTGATCTTCATGCTTCTTCATTGTGAGTCAGGGCGGTTTGCCTTGCCACTGTTATCTCTAACCTAAATATTGCTATTATGTAATGATGATGATGATGATGATTGTTATTATTATAAAAGTATCATGTACATATTAAACTAAATTGAAGTAAACCCAAACATACAGTGGATATAGAAAACAATCCCTTTAAAATAATCACTTTTTTTTTTTTGTGCCTGAAATTTTAGCCAATTTTAGTTTTATACAGCTTGATTTACTCAGTGCAACGTTTAACATACAAGTAAATGATATAAGACCAACATGTCAGAAGAAAATGGAAAAATCACTGATTTGGAAGGATCACCCCTTCCTAAAATGACTTGTACTGTAAACTTAATCAGGCAAAGCTAATCACCTTCTCAATGACACACAAAGCTTTGTACATCTAGACTTGGCAATATTTTTCCCTCTCTTCTTTGCAGAACTGCTCAAGTTGGGTTAAATTTGATGGTGAGCGTTTGTGGTCTGCTGTCTTTAAGTCATTCCACAGATTTTAAATGGGGTTTAAGTCTGGGCTCTGACTAGGCCATGCAAGGACATTCGCCTTTTTTTTCCTTCTTCAACTACTATGTGGTCAGATTTGCTGTGTGATTTGGGTCATTGTCATGTTGGAAGGTAACCCTTCTTCCCATTGACAACTTCACTGACAAATACCCATTGTCAAATTTGCTCCCTTCTAGCAGAGGGCAGCAAATTTCCTCAAGAATTTGACAGTGTTTTGGTCCATCCATTTCCTTCTATCCTGATAAGTACTCCAGTCCCTGCTGCAACGAAACACCCCGAACAGGATATTAACACCTCCATGCTTTATTGTAGAAATAGAGTTGTTTGGATGGTGAGCTGTATTGTCTGGTGTTGTGGAAATGCTTCAATTTTAGTCCCATTTGACCCAAACACCTTTTACCATGTGGTCTTAGAAACTTCATTGTGCGTTTTTGCAAAGTTCAGTCACTCAGGCCTTTTTTTTTTTTTTTTTTTTTTCGTGCAACCCTCCTATACATATTACTGTAAATTTGCGAAGAATTTGAGATATTGTTGTCATATGCACACAATGATCACTCTTTGTCATAAATTCAAGCAACTGCTTCAGAGATGCTGTAGGCCTTTTGGTAGCCTCTCTGACCAGTTTCCTCCTATGGGAGTTTGTGTTGTACCAAATGTTGTTCACTTTTAAATAATAGATTTGTATCTGAACTTTTAGTTAGTGATAAAGTCTTTGCATTTCTTTTTGTATCCATCTCCTGACTTTTACCTGTGTTGAACTTTAGGAGATTGATTTTGATTGGTCTTGCCAGTGACAGTGCCTTGCCACCCATAGTTGATTGTTTGCTTCAGATGCTCTACTGGGGATTGAAATGCTCCATCTTTTCATGCTGAGCTAATCAAAATGACCACAGCTGATCACAGTTGAAAGTCAAATGGCTTTGTGTGCCAGTGAGAACATGAGCTTCACCTGATTGAGTTTATAAGTAATTTAAGTTTATAAGTCAGGGGGTGATTATTTTCCATATTAGTGATATATATATATATATATTTTTTTTTTGGTTGTGTTCAAGTTCAAGTTCAAAGGCTTTATTGTCATTTCAACCATATACAGTTAGTACACAGTGAAACGAAACAACGTTCCTCCAGGACCAAGGTGCTACATGCAACATAAATTTACAACATAAATTAACAAAAACACTAAACTAGCTAACTAAAGAGACCTAGTTAGCTGGCTAGCAAGACAGATAGACAGAGACAAGACAGATAGACCTAACAAATTACAACATAAATTTACAAAAACTAACTAGCTAAGTGTATCTTTCACTTGGATGTTAAATGTTACACTAATAAATACAGCTGGATTAAATAATAACTGTATGTCTTCATTTTAGACTGCAAAACAACAAAATGTGAGTATTTTATAGGGATGATTATTTTCTATACCCATTGTGCATAGAAATCCAGTCACAAAATTTAAACAGTTGTTGACTGTATTTATTTTAAGTAGTAACATTAACTTTTTTGAGTTTTTTCTTTTTTTTATAAAAAAATTAATAAAAACAAATCATGTAATATCTTTTTCTGCCTGTAGCATGATTTAATGTAGCAACTGACAAACTTCACAGACAATAGGGACATTTTAGAAGAACAGACAAACAAACAAATAACCAAACAAACTAAAAAGTATATGCTGGTTGCAGAAGTGTATAAATGTATAAATCCATGTATAATGGGACACGTGACTGTGTGATGCCAATGACGCGCTACAAAAACACAAAGCACTGGTTTTATATTACTTTATTAATATAATTAACTGATCCTAATTCGAATAGTTAAATTACCACAAACACAGCCTGTGGCCCTCAATACATATAATGTCAATACAGAGTAACAACTAGGCAGGAGGTTCAAATAAGGTTAGCTATCAAAAGCTAATGAATGAATGAGACATTCATTGTTAAACACACTGTAACATATTTTTTTAAAAACATTAAAGAAACAGTCGGCACATACAGTACATCAATAGTAAATGCAGGGGGTAAAAAAAAGTTGGAGTGTTAAGTCCCTCCCACTAGTAAAAGTGATTCAATTTGCGCGAAGCCCTGACCAAATAAAAAAAGATGTGTCTACTCTTTGCCCAAACATCTGCATGCTACAAAACATACTGTAATAGGTTCATTTTAGACAAGGAGAGACAAATCAGTATGCTCTCTCTCTCTCTCTCTCTCTCTCGCATGCTCTAAAATTCGATTTCCAGGGTACTGTACTGTATATGATTTGTGGGCATTAGAGAGCTGCTATTAATATGCAGGATGTCCGCATTAGCAATCTTAGAAATTGAACAAACAAAGTCTTTGAGACTCACTTTCATCAATCTGCATGTTAATGACACTCACATTTCTTTTTGTTTAGTTTTTTAAGTCTGATCAATTCAGTTCACCGTTCACCCAAAAATGTTGTTCAATGAACAGTGCCCTTTTAGATTGTTTATGGACAACATTGATCAACAATGTCTTTAGTATTATTGATAAAAAATATATATATTATCTAAATGCCGCAACTATAGTCCATAATGAGCTTACAAACCACATACAGGAAAAAAGAAAAAAAAATAAATAAATAACTAAATAAAGTAACAAGCTGAAAAAAGTAATTTCTGTATAATAAGCATCCAAAGCAAAATCTGAATTCGTATAGGGACAGAAGATGAAGCTTGACATTTCAGAATGACCCAGTGAGAGTCAGATCTGGGCAAAAAGTTTACCTAAATCCCTGAAAGACTAAAAAGACTGAAAAAGACAATTTAGTAATTCTGCGGCATTTTTGCATGACAGAATGAAATAAACTTGTTAAATTGATCAATATGTTGCTATATAACAAGTAAGATGTTCAGGTTCTGACTCTTCAATCTCCTGCCATGTGGCAGACGGTAGCAGAGCATTCACACCACGACAGTTTCTTCTCTGATCCAGTCAGTTTACTTACTGTAACTCTCTGGTGCCTCCCAAGTATCCAAATACCTAACCAGTTATGGCTCAATACCACTGCACAGCTGCACTGTACAAAACTGATCCAGATAGTTTTTTTCTTTTTTTTTAGCCAATAATGATGCTAACATTATTGCTGCTACACTACATAATTTTAAAGTGTGTTCAGTGTTCTGTGTTTTTATTGTTTTGTGTATGTGTTGTTCTACATATTGTGTCCTATTTATTTATTGTCCTACATTCATCTCACACTGGTTTTGCACTATTTCAAGGAGATTTTGGTAAGGTATTGTTATTCTTCTATAAAAATGTGTATGCATTGGAACTAAATGTTGTTTCTACTAAATGTTACAGCACACAAGACTACATAAAGTGCAAATGAGGGAGTTTGGTGCAAAACAAGATAAATCCATTCTGTCAGATGTGAGAAAAAAACAACAACAACAATCGGATGTATTTTGTTGCATGCTTTCCTGCCGGTATGTTAATCTCTGACTCCAACTGTGCGAACAAATCATTCAGTACATCTGGGAGCGATCTGTCAGATCATATACAAGTGGTGCAGCTTTGTACTCTCTAAAGGACCGATTGCCTAGCCTCACAGTGTGTGAGTTCTTTTGTGTTTAGGAAGTGACCATGGATTATTTTTGCATAGTTGTGTTTGGTCTCTCTGATACCCTGGGGCAGCTTGGCCCTTGCCGTGCAGAGGGCTGCTTTGTTGTTAGACCTGAAGGAAATGCCTCAGGTTTTCAGTAACGCACACCTCTGAAAGCGTCAATGGTTTGTGGTTTGCACATGTTGTGAAACTCACATGATCACTGCCCTATGCTGACCTAACCACTCAGAGATGCAGTGTATTTCTGCTAATTGTTACTGTATGTAAATCAGATTAAATTTGATGTTAATATGTATCTAAAAGTTATATAGAAAGCTCACTTTTCCTTTTTTCTTTTTAATCAGTAAAATGTGCAGTAGAGTGGAACCTCGGATTACGAGTAACACAGTTTGCGAGTGTTCCGCAAGACGAGCAAAGCTTTGTAATAATAACGTTGACTTGAAAAACGAGCGTTGTCTTGGTTTACGAGTACCGAGTATCATGTATAACGCATGCGCTTCTTGTTTTGACGCTGAGCGTCACGTGATCACAACTGAGCCAACGGTTGTTCTCTCTCTTGCGGTGCGGAATTGTTGGTAATGGTCTCCCTTGCTGGATGAATACACACACACGCGCTGTGTGTGTGTGTAATGTGCGTGCACACACACACACACACACACACACACACACACACACACACATTAACGGAGAGACCGTTTTTTAAACTATTTTTTAAACTATTTTAAAAATTAGCAAGGAACATCGCTAGTCACACTCGCGTGAGCGCATACTAACGGAATCACTGTTGTAAAGTAAAA
>JAQQZT010000037.1:6367798-6382224 GCA_030068275.1 Clarias platycephalus | reverse complement strand
TAATAATAATAATAATAATAATAATAATAATATAGTTTGCCATATGTTAATATATATGCCATAATATAGTTGCCATAATATAGTTTGCCATATGTTTGGCCTATAACTATTAGAAATGTGCAGAAAGTAAAAAATTACAATTGTTTGGTAACATAGAGGTAAATTATTACACAGTATAAAATGAGGAATTTGACTACTAAATACAAGTCACACCATATTTTCCAACCATTGTTGTCAACACCAAAGTGTATAAACAACATCATAAATAAGAATAATATAAGACAATGCAAAATATTTTGTTCCATGAAACATGAAAATCATGAAAGAAAGTATTCAACCAATGCCTTCGACACAAATCGACACAAAAATGGTTTTGTTCCTTCAGAATCAACCCTGACATGGCCATCCAATTCCCTGACCTAAACTCCATTGAAAAAGGAAAAGCAATTTGTGGAAAGAAATATGTACTTTATAATAAAGGTGTATTGTCATTTTTAAGTTTATTGTTTAAAAAAAAAACTTATGATGGGAAGCATTTTAATCTAAATATAATTCAGCAAACAGAGACAGCCATTCTGTCCATTTCCCTCTCCAAACTTTAATGTCTCCATCAAGCCTTCTAAATTTGTCCAAATTAATGATGTCCATATGCTGTTCCCCTCATGGGCCAGCCTCTATATTAAGAAAGCGCAAAATGCTGTTTGAAAAATAGTGCTTTAAAATGTCCATAATGTTTGGCGTGTCTTCGGTGCAACTTATATAATATCCCAAAGATACAGTACAATGGGTTTAACTTCAGCAGAGGGTATTCTGGGAATTGCTTTGTTCAAGTCAGTAATTTAAGTCAGGTTCTAAGACTGTAAAGCCAGAAAACGATAATCAACATATGTTATGCTATATGCCAAAGAATGAGATTTTAAATGAAGAAGATAGTGTGGTCTGTGCTCACTCAAATTACTCAGCACATATCTGAGTAGATAAAACTGTGATCCTTTTATAAAAACTCATTCCTATTATTTTCATAACGTTTTAACTATAAAAGCTGAGTACACTATTCTAGGAAGAAACATATCTAATGTAATGTGAGCTTCCATTATGAAAAAAATAAAATTAATTTAGTGTGGCACACAACTGCTGAATTCTTATGAGAGCAATGAAAATACAGCATCAACCAACAAATTAGTACCAGAATTACTAAACAAAACAGAAGTGCACTAAAAGTATGTGAACACCTAATCATCACAATTATACACACAGATTAACCATAACTGTAAAACTACAGACAGGTAGTGAATTACATTATGTCGCTACACTGTCACTTGCCATCGGATAGGATACATCATGTTCAAGACAGAAAAAACAGGCAAGCATAAGGATCAGAGTGACGTTGACAAGGGCCAAACTGGGATGGATACAGGACTGGGTCAGTGCATATCTGCAAAAACGACAGGGAAATTACAATTATGTAGGGGTTAATACCTACTAAAAGAGGTCCAAAGATAGACAACCAGTGAACCAGAGAGAAAGACGTGTGTGCCCAAGGCTCATTAATGCACAGGGGGAGAAAAAGGCTAGCCTGTCTGGACCAATCCCACAGAAGAACTACGGTAACACAAATAGCTGAAAAAGTCAATGCTGGCTCTGACAGAAAGGTGTCCGAACAGAGAGTCCTTCATAGCTTGCTGCAAAAGCAGCTACAGAGTTGCAGACTAGTAAAGCTGACCGCTGAAAGCACCTATAATGGAAGAAAACTAGACCATGGAGCAGCGAAATAAGGTGGCCTGGTCTGATCGATCAACCAGACAGCCGGGTGCATGTGCGAAATTTATCTGGGGAAATTTATCTGCCACACTTCAAAAATTGTTTAGCAATAGTATGAGAAACATGTGAAAAACTTGTGTGCGCAAATAACCTTCAAATTCCCAAGATTTCAATCCAATCAAGCACCTGTTGGATACACCGGACAAACAAGTTTGATTCATGGAGGCAAAGGATCTACTGCAAATGTTTTAGCCATCAGAGCTTTGAGGATTTTGTGAGATTTGAGAATTTTTGCACTTCCACTAGAACAGTTGAAAAGACAGGGGCATTGAAGCCTGGTATGCACAGTAGCTTCCTTTCATCCCAAAAGTGTTGAGTGGCTAAACAAATCCTTCAAAGTGTGGTGCACAGGGGCTGAACCAAGGCAAATGCTGTAGCACACAAAGGCAGATATACAAAAGTGTGGATACATACAGTGTTTCAAAATTAAGGTCTTAAATTCGTCCCAGGATAGATTTCTTTTCTTAACACATGATTCAAATGGTTTCCAAATGACCATTTTGGATCCATTTCATTAGTTACAACATGCTAAGGACTTATTATAATTCTTATATTTTTACCATCCTCAACCAGAATCATTCTATTACCTTATTCAGTATTTTAAATGAAGAGATAATCCATCTTCTCTTCTTTACGCTTTTACACACACCCACTACATCAGTCCTTAGATGGAGAGATAAAGCCTATTCATCCAGTTACACAAGGCATTATTACAGTTATCCTCCCTGATTTGAGTGAGACTGGGAAAAAAGCCAAGACACCAGCTTTAACATGATTGTTCTTCTCATAGTTGACCTTGGATATGACCTGAATGGAGTGTTTAAATGCATTATCTAATTAATATCTTCAAAGGACTGACCTCTCATAACCCCGTATTAGCCTGTATCCTCTGCTATGAATCCTTGCAAATACCAAAATGTTTTCTTTTCCTCTCACCGCTCAAACACTTATATTTCCATTTTATATCAGTCGTTATTTTTGGGGTTTTTTTTTCACAGAAGAGACATTTCAAGCAGATTTGGAGGACAGTTTAAAATAAGCCAGTTTGTGCATATTCAATCCTTTTCGTTATAATAATAATAATAATTTCCCATAATAAAAATATTTCCCAGAGCGCTCAAACAGTAAAAGATAATTACGATCCCTTGTCAAGCAGGACTCATGTGGTATAAATTCATTGCTCTGACATTTCTTACCTCTCTTTGGGCACAGATATTTTGGGCTGACTTCGACACCTCTTGCTGAGAGTGAAAAGCTTGCTGACAATCCGCTGTGCTTTGCCGAGAAGCTGTCGAGTGCTAGTCTCCAGCAGCTGAAAGCGTTGGTGTACAGCCGGGTCCATTTTCCAAAAGTACCTTATAGCAGATGTGTTGAGAGCGTAGAACGTCGGTAATCTTCGCACAAAATTCTGGAACTCGTCTAGAAACCAGACAAGTAAGGAGCATGAGTAGACTCAAGGATTTTCATGGTAGAAAAATGGAATTGATGGCAAGAAAGAAGGATTTAAAAAAAGATATTAATCTTTTAATGAACACAATTAATCTTTGGTTGTAGGTTGCTGATACACTTAAAGGCAATTTTACAAAGGAAATTCGTTCAGAATTTGCAGGTACAGTATTCACAAATTATGTTCATCTAATAAATGTTGTATTTTATACTTAAGAAAGAAAATCTAATTTCTCTGTATGACATTAAAATATAGAAAGAAAAACAGAGGAAAAAACAAATAAATATGATTTGCTATGTTCTCTGTATAAATTAAATATACATAATTAACACTGTGTCAAATTCCTCTGGAATAAGGTTACAATCATGTATAGGAATGAACATGCACAAATATCATGGAAAAATCTGATCAAATTAATTTTTCCTTACGGCTGAAAACATGCAAGTGTAGTTTATAAAGTTTATAAAGCAAACAGATATGCATGTTATAATTACACCTAAAATTTTATACATATCGGGAGACAAGCTGTATACCGTATGATATACACTGATCACCACCGCCAGGGCTCATCTGTGCCTGTGGAGAACAAAGGCTAGCCATTCAATACATTACAAATTGTTAAAAAAGCCAATGCTGGCCACAATAGGAAGGTGTCAGAACACTCAATGCATCATAGCCTGCTGTGTATGAGGCTTGGCAGGAAAAGAGTTCAAGGTTGTTGATCCAGCCCCCAAATTCTCCAGATCTCAATCCAACAAAGGATCGGAGGGATATCCTGAGCAAACAAGCCCGAACTATGAAGGCCCCACCTTGCAACCTACACCACGTTAAGAAGCATCTTTTTCTGGTGTCAGACACCAAAGAACACGCTAGAGGTCTAGTGGAGTCGTGTCCAGAGGGGCCAGATCTGCCACAAAGGGCACAAAGGAAGCCTACACAATACTGAGCATAATGGCATAACGTTTAGCATTTTAACGTTATGCCTGATCAGTAAATTATATCATGTGATTTGGTTGAATGCATAGTTTAATATCTGGCGGTGGTAATGAGTGGGCAAAACATATTATTACTATTATTATTATTATTATTATTATTTTATTATTATTATTATTTTATTATTAATGAGTGTGTGAGTGTGTGTACAGTAAGTGTGTGCCCTGCCTCGTGCCCTAAGCCTCCTGGGACAGGCTCCAGGTCCCCGTGACCCTGTATACAGGATAAAGCGGTATAGATGATGAGTGAGAGAGAGAGTTGTATTACTATAGTGTAATAAACAAGAGTGTAATAATTTTTTTTTTTATAAAACCTGAAAAATGGATCAGAAGGTCCCAGGTTCAAATCCCACAACCACTAAGTGGTCACTGTTGGGACCTTGAGGGCCGTTAACCCTCAACTGCTCAGATGTATAATGAGATAAAAATGTAAGTCGTTCTGGATAAGGGCATCTGCCAAATGGCTAAATTTAAATGTCAATTCTGCAATAAGTTGTCATAATAGAATTAGTCAATATTGAATTAAGCAAATAGAAGTGCCACTGCTTTTTTTTTTTTTTTTTTCCCAACTGAATAGGGGCATTGTCAGTAAAACGACCAATAATGCCATGTCTTAGATGTAGACGTCCTGGGGCGAAATACACTAAACATTAATATGGCAACAAGATGCATGAGCAAACAATTTTGATGGAAGGTTTTCCCATTGGCAGCAAAGAACAAAATCAATAACTGCATCATATAATATCCTTGAATCAATTCTAGATACTATCTAAGGGGAATTTTTCTCTATATCTCTAATTAAAATCAAAGACTCTCATAAAACCTAACAATAAGCCCACTGAAACCTAATATGCTTTTTTACCCACATCAGGTAATTGAAATAATTATAATTTCCACACTCTCTTAGAGTTAATCATGTGTAATATATTAAAAGCTAAGAAGAGGGGACGTGGTTTTAGTACTGATAGTATCTATACAAAGACTGAAGCCTCAGCAAGGGGGGAAACAAATGGCAAGTAAATCATTTCGCTAGGCTGCGTGATTATTGTTTCTCTCTTAACAGTACAGTTTCTTCCAGCATCTTCTAGCTACAGGAGGTGGTTCTCCAATGACTACCTGCATCCATGCCTAGTGAAGGGAATTCAATGCGGGCCGTGTTTTACGGCAACGAGAGTCAATCGCTGGAGGCACTTCACACCATTTTCTTGTTATATCACAAATACAATGAGGTAATTCTTTATATTTAAATATATTAAGAGGTCTTAATACCGCAACCAAATTTACTTGGCCTTGATACAGTATAACCTAGCATTACAAAAATCATTAAACATCTGTAACTGGATGTTGGAATATTTATTGTTTCTGTTTATAAGAGGTCATGGGTACGGTGCTATATGGCTTAGCGATTAGCACTGTGTTCTTTTGGTGTTGGGTCTAAATCTTGCCTCTGGTCTGTGTGTGTGTGTTGTGTGTGTGTGTGGAGTTTGCATGTTTTCCGTTTGCCAGGAGGCACCCCACTGGGTCCTCAAGTTTTCTTGAGTCCAAAGAAACTGGAGTTTTCAAATTGCAGATTGTAGATGTCTGAGTTTTTAAGATAACTTGTATCAGAAATATATATGTATTTTTGTTCTGTAACAACAAGCCATATGACATGAGACTGCTAAAAACTCTAACAATAACCCCCCATTACTTGCAAGCACAATGCTTATTAATAAAGAGCCTACCTGACTCTTCAAACTCATGATTGGCTTGAGCCCAGGACTCTCTGATGTGCCTCAGGCTGTCCTGCATGGCTTCCAGGGTCTCAGTGGGACAGTTGCATTGGGGGAAATCGACACTGCACTCGCACCAGCAGTCATTGTCCTTGCACCTAAATTGGCCCTCAGAGTGGCAGCTGATGTAGCTGAGGGCTGCCTGGACAAATCGGCTCTTCAGGTACCGAGGCAGAATCGCTTGAAGCCCTGAGGGAAGGACATAAGGACCAGAATCATGGACTGTTTCACACACATTTTTTTTTTTTGGAGAGACTACACACATAAAAAAATGTCATTCGCCCTATTTAGAGCGTGGGTTCTTAAATCAGTCCCCAACACACATTTTTTCCTGTGTTGCATGAGTAAAAAATTGGTATTTCTCTGGGTTTATTTGGTTTGAGAACCACTTCTTTACAAAAAAAAAAATCAACATTATTCAAACGATGCAATGCTAAATTGTATAATATAACCTTTAAATATAAGATTTCAATCAATGCAGAAGTTTAAATGTAAGGTAATTTCTTTACGACAACCCCACTTTTTATCCAAAAAAGACACGTTTGCAAAAGATTGACAGTCTCATAAACACGTTTGGCTATTGAATTATGAATGTAATACCTTGTAAGTAAATCTTGTTCTCAGGGCTCTGAACCAAAACTGAACTGACAGAATCAAGATTGTCATAGTTACTGCATCCTAGAGGGCCCGTCCTTGTTTCTGTAACCTGAAGAGAGAAAAAGAGTCATACATACAGTACATATAGTCATATACTGTACTGTACATACACCTACAGAGACCAAGTTAGTTCAATTTGCACACATGACTTGAAAAAAAACTGTAAAGCGATATTAATAAATACATCTATTCTATAATTATGCATATACAGTAATGAGGCTATTTAATATTAAAATAGGTCTGGAGATGTCAATATGATGTGCACATGAGCATTGGTGCCTCATACTGTAGTGCCAGGGTCTGGGGTTCAAACAGGGACTTACAGTAGGACACAATTTATGTCGATTTTTTTTGACTGTGGTTTAATGTGGGTCTTATAGTTTCCTCCAATATATACAGTATATATATATATATAATAACTTACCCTGATGAATCATTGAATAATTGAAAAGTGATCTGCAAACCTAGGGCACCACAAATATTTATTTAGATCATTCATTTATTATTCACTTTATTTTCAAAGTGTACTAAATGTTTAGGGTTTAAAGCAATGATTAATGTGGAACAGTTGCACAGACCAAAATCCCCATTCTCATTTCAGTGGTACTTTAACTCGTACGGTGTTGAATTGACATCCTGAGTCAAGAGCTATTACAAGTCTCAAAGCTCATAATGGTTTATCCAAACACATTTTTATGCAAGAACATTTGGAAATGTAAAAAAGCATATGAATAGGATAAATTGCATCTCATCTCAGGCGGTAATATTACTCATCACCCTTTACTCATCCACTTTTGTGTGAGATGCAAGCCCATTTTAGGCAGACTGTCACCAGGCCTCCATGAATCGATGAAGTCAAGTGAGCTTGAAATGCAAGTTCAAGCTCACTTGCAATCTAAAAACTGCTGCGCGGTGCGAAAAAGGGGAGACGGAAAAAAAAAAAAAGTGGTTAGCTGATGCCAGGAAGGAAGTGCATCTGAAAATTTACATATCCATACTTCAACTAACAATTTCAGTAGATGCACTGCAGGGTCGAGGGCTGGCGTGTCTGTAGGGGAAGCACTGGCAGGTAAGAAAAGAGAAACTACTGATGTAACGCAAAAAAAAAAGGTAGATGAAGTCTTTCACAAATCCGGTGAAGGGTGAGATCCTATCATCTTCACAGCCAGAGCCTGGAGAGAACAGTGAGCAGCCTCAAGTATGCTTCTATACCTGACTCCACTGTAGTTTACACAGGTACTCATTCTTATTTGACACTATTTGTCAGGATAATGCGAAGAATGAAAAATGCATGCAGTTTTACATTGTGTTAAAGGCATTACTGTGGTGTATTTCTACACAACAAACCTCTGACAGGCGAAGTGAATAACACTTATTGTGTCAATGGCGTCTGTCACGGAGTGGGGTATAGTATATAAGCAACAAGTGAGCAGACAGTTCTCAAAGTTGATGTGCTAGAAGCAGGAAAAATGTACAGATCATCTTTGACAAGTGCTAAATTGTGATGACTGAGTCAGAGCATCTCCAATACATCAGGTCTTGTGAGGTGTTCCTGATATGCAGGGGTTACAGCCTACTATAAGAGATCCAAAGGAAGACAACTAGTAAGCTGGCATTATCCGATCCTAAAGGAGAACTACAGTGGCACAAATTGTTGACCCCTTTCCACCACCAAAAAGCATCTAAACTAGGTACTGTATGTAAGCATCAGAATGAGCAATGGTCACATTTCACTTTACTTTATGTGGATGGTGGTGTGCATTTGTGGCACCAGGATGCACTATAAGAAGACGGCAATTTGGCAGAGGCAATGTGAGGACCTGGACAACGTTCTGCCAGAAACTTTCATTCCTGGCATTTACAAAGATTTTGCTTTGACACTTACCACTTACACTTACATAATCATAGGCAGTTGAGTTTAACATTAGTGTATGAGATGATGAGTATAAGCTTATTGTAAATAAGTGTCTTGAGATGAACATAATCACATCAGTTATTCTTAGGATGTTTCTAAAATAACAATGTGAGATTATCTACATAATAGGGAAGTTGAAGCGCAAATACCAGTAAAGTGAAGAAAGCTATAAAAAAGCAGCAGGAGTAGAACTTCAGGATCATGCAGCAGAGTCGTTTCTGGCAGGTCCAGAGGGAGAAAGGAACTAGAGAACATACAGTTCAGTTTCTGCCTGCACTTTTCATTGTATTCTTTCCTCTGAAATGTCACGGTGACATCGATAGTCTGTGGCTATATTCTGCAAACACAACGTGCCAAAAAGAATACGCTGACTTTCTAAAGGCTGTTTTGTTATCTTTCTCCTGGCCATGTCAAGAATCCAACATGCTCTCTGACAATATTACTATAAGCTCATTTATAGTGTTAGCTAAAAAATTGGATTGTTTAATTTGCGTAGCGTTTCTGGTATAATTTATTTAAAGGATGAAATACTTGGGGATATGGTGTTATAATGTAGGAAAATAATCCATGATGCATCACAACACATAGTTACAACTGCCAAAAACATAACCATACTGTATGTGTTTTATTCCAGTTATACTGTACAAAAGCATTTAGCTAAAACGTATTGTATTACTTATTATTTTCTTTAATTTGTTAATTAAAAAACACCATGCATTGTATTCATTATGATTAATGTTGTGTTCACAAACACATCTCCTCCTGTTATCACTTGTGTTATAGCAGCTATAACAAATTGTTCCCGTACCAGATTCTCATTTTGATCTTTATTCAATTTCAGGTTCACCATATCAGTATTGTTTTTAAACATTTAATTTTGGGGGGAAATCTACAGTATACTAATTAGCTATAACATAATGAACTGAACACCATTGATCACCAACTGGTGACAGGATCATGGGCACTCAAGGCTCACCCATGCCTATGAGGAACAAAGGCCAGCCCCACAGACACACCAGTGCAGCACTATATCTAAAATATGTTTACATGGAGCAGCCCATGCTCTTTTCAAAAGAAAAAGAAAAAAAAACCCAATACGTTTGTAACCAATCAGAATCAAGAATTCAGAAGTGCTATGGTACAATATAAGGAGTAATAATATGCAAAATAAGCAATTTGGCCAGTAGATAGTCTTGTGTTAATAACCAACAATCCAAAGCTGCAGATTTAGCCAACTTTCAGAAATTACGAATATACTGTGGATATGACTCTGCTCTGATAGTACACGTACAATCTATTACACCCAGGGCCCTGGGGAATCAATTGTTCTCATCAATGTGGAATGAATAACTGTGATGGGAAATCAGTAACTCCAGGGTGGGAGCTTAATGCATGTATGACATACACGAGCTCATAGATACAGCAGAGGAAATGCTGAGCAGAGCAGCACACTGTATATTTGCACAAGAATGAGGAAGGCATGGTGACCTGAGTGGCTTTCTTTCTTTTTATTTATTTTTTTTTAAACATGAGGCATCAAAAGCAGATATGTTTCTTTTATGATGTTATGTGGAAAGGTGATAATGTAGAGGCACTCCTTTTCTTCCAAGCACAGGAGTGACATTTGTGCCGGGACAGGACACACTATTCCTGTACTCGTTTCTCATTATTCGAATGTTTTTCATTGTGCTGTTTAGCTACAAGAAAGTAGGTGCCAAAAAATTATGTACAGTACTGTACAAAGATGTTAAATTATGCTGTGACACGAAATAGTTGCTGCAGTTTTCTGCATGAATTCACTTTCATGGAAACCTGGTATTACCAATTTTCCATACAATTTCTTTCTCTAACACTAAATAATAAATGTGTGGCAAAATAATTAAAACACTTAAAAGGAAAAACATACAAACTAAATGGGTTGTGGATCATTGCTGCCTTGAAGCTGTGTTTCAGTTAGTGGTCTTGTGAAAACTGATGACATTATGCATTCTGTCAATTACCAGGATAATACCTAAACGCATCTTCCAGGCCATTGTTATTCACGGAGGTTTAAGCAAGTTCATCTCTCCAAATGTCCTTTCAAATGAACAGAAATTTAAACACTATTAAAGAGATGTGATCTTACTTGAACATTTTAGTCTCCTACAAATGTCTTGCCCACTGTATTACCAAGTGTTATCCTCTTCTAAGAAACCTTCAAGTATTCATACAAGGGGCATTCAAGTCAAACCAGTACTCGTGATGAGATTTCTCGTGAATAAAGGTCTAAACCTGGTTGCCATTCAAGCATGATGAGACTCTAAGCCGCAATAAAACATTTGAATGGTGCAAAGTTTTTTTTTTTAATGAATATGAACAAGGATCCAGGCTGAGGTGACTCGGACCTACTTTAATCGCTCCTGTGAACATGCAATCAGTGGAACACTTCATTCTTGAAACTGCCAACTTCCAGAAGAGCTGTATCTGTCTATAGGAACTGTCCTCACAATCATTCACGGACACCAATTGAACATTGCAGGAACTCGGCTGGGAGTTATTGCCACATCCCCTGTACAATCCTGATCTCGCTCCAAGCCGTATCTGCATGATCAGGGCATTAAAGGAGTTCCTGGGAGGCCAGCGTTTCAGATGTGAAGCAGACAGTCCGATCATGGCTCTGTTGTACTGAGAGATTTTTGATGGAATCCAAGCAATAAGTGGGATAAGTGTAGAGAAATAAAGAGTGTTTTTACTCTCATGATTGTGTTCTGTTATTATGCACAGAGTTTGATGCGAACACCTCTTGTGTATTTGTAGGGGCGCGACTCATTTTGAGACCAGTGGTTCCTTAGGAAAAAGGTACTACTACAGTACATAATTCCTTTATATATTATATTGAGCTCAAAATATTGGTGTTGTGTTTTCTCTATATTTAAATTTTGGTTCATGGTGATAAAGGAAATAATAATAACAGATGATGTACATAAAACAAAATATGAAAATAAGTGTTGGTTTTAAGAGACCTAATATTAAGTTGTCTGCTAATAAAACCAGATCAGTACCATTTCAGCACAGCACTGCGGGGGAGTGATCGCAGCCCAATCATTCTTGACAAAAGCTTGATTTAAAGCTCCTCCATGTCAAGAGTTTGACATATGGGAAGACAAAAAGGCTGCCTGAAGGCAAATCCATCTCATTCCCTGACACTTAAAAATGATTCTTCATACCACAGAAAGCTCTTTTAATATTTTCCCTGAAGGCATATAGAAGTAACCATGCTTTCTTCAGAAATGTAAAAATAATGAAATTTTGGTCATTCGGAAACGGACGAGTTTTGACATTATTTTATGAGTGATAAGTATGCGTAGAAAATGGACAAAAAACGCCAGAAAAATGCGTTTGATGTAAGTAAATGATTTTAGGCAACCTACAGAAGAATAACTAAAAAAAGGAAAAACAGACGAGTTTCAAGGATCTTGCTAATACGTTGCACAAGCGGAAAATCTTCATTATAGTGTTTTATTTAATTTCCGTTCAATGAGTTGAAATAACTTGCATAAGTGGAAAAGCAGGAAATCGGGAGAAAAGTGTTCAGCAAGCAGAGCACTGGCATTTAAATTCCTTTTATTGATGTGCCCATGCAATTAATTAAAATCCAAGGAGCTTCTACAGGGATCAGTAGATTAATTTTTAACAGAGACAGATGTCCGACTTAAATTGGAAATTGGCTGAATGCAAACATAAAGATGGGTTTTCTATGCATAGCAATGAGCAAACCTGCAACAAGGGCAAAGTGGAATGGAGCTCAGACCATTTAGAAGCTGGCCCTAATGCTAATAATACGAGAAAGACATTATAGCAGTCGAGTTTGCTTAGTAAAATCACTCTGCTTAGTATAAATACCTTGGTTAAAACCTTTTTGAATATTCACAGCTACCATGAAAGTGTATGCTCCGAGGCGGGGGGGGGCGAAATCGGAATGTGTTAGCAAACAGATGCGCTCGTTCATTCCTGCCAAAACATTATTTGTACAGCACCATTAACAACTTGACACAAAACAGCTATACAGAAATCCAGATGTAGATCCAGAGCCCTAACAAACAAGCAGGAAGCAACAGTAGCAACTCACTAGAATGACATGAAAATGCATCGTTCTTCCGATCTGTCCAATTCACTGAAGACAATGCTGTCCTGATGGCACGCTCGAGAGACAAGCTTGTTGTTGTTGCTCACTCTGTCCTTCTACTTCATGTAAAGAATGGTTGTCTTGAAAGCACTCAAGCTGATGATACAGAGTCCAGGTCATGAAGGCAGGAGCATCACGGTAGAACACACAATGCTCTTCACAGTAGGCCAATTTGGATGGATGGATGGATGGATGGATGGATGGACAATTAATTTTCAATTTAATTTATTTTTTTTCGTTGTATGCTCGATTGTCAATGCCATATGCAGATGTTCCACTGAAGAAGAAGAATTTCCAAGAAATTTCAATTCTTCAACTTGTTCTGGGGGATGTTCTTGATGTTGATGTTAGAACCACCTGGTACACTGCCCGGGGCAGTCTAAATAAAGAATTTAGATTCTAGGGGTTAACGCAGAAACCATAGCAACACTAGAACCCAGAAGGAGATCAACAGAGTGTTGCAAGTCTGTACCTGGTCTGGTACTACTGTCTGATTTGAGTTTTTTCTAGGTGTTTTGAATGTTATCGCCATAATGAACAATCCACATGCTCTCTGGTGTCTGAGATAAACACCAAGCACATCAGAGATAAAGCTATTCCAGATAAAGTAACATCAGAACTGGAACTGTGCTTGATAAGATTGCTTTGGTGAAATTACTTGGAAAGATTGCTTTTTTGATCTAGACTAACTGACACATAGTGAAGTTCAGTAACAGGGGATGTACAATTCTTGGCCACCCAAAATGTCTTGGCATGCTCCACATTACCAGTTTTGCCCACCTTGGTCCTTTACAGCAAACTGGTCTCCAACTCAAGACCCCCTGGGGCACCAAGATCAGCTGAACCCCTTAATCAATGCAGCATTCACCTTGCGGCCTGGGAGTCAGCTGCTTCTGACTGCGTCCATGAAGGAATCTACAGCACCAGTACAAAAGCTTGTGATGACCAAAAAAGGAAAAATAGAGATATCTGCCTTGACTATTCTTACCCTCCTGCAACCTTCTCATGTTTTACACTTGACTGGGCCTCTTCAGCCCTATTCAATATTGAGAGAATTGAGAAATGAGGGGGAATACTTGTATTACTTCTTTATGTTAAGTAAATGCCAATGCCAAAAAAATAGCTTCCCCTGGTACACCTTTTTAAATAATACTGAAGGCAAGAACCACCATGATGTTTATACTTGTTAAAGCCATTTCACTTTTTACAGCATTAATGGAGTATAAGCATGCAGTGCAAAAAAATTTCCAATATGTCCTGTGAAATAGGACATGCGATTTGGATTATGTGAACACCATGTTATATACTGAACAAAGCTGTGTGGGATACTGTAGTGTTATTACTGTAGTGTAATCTTCCGTTACACTTCCAAATCAATTTTTTTCTCCCTTTTGCTTTTGCCATCACTGGTTTGACTTCATTTGGGAGTCATGTTGCTGGTCAGCATAACATTATCAGAAGAAAATTAACCTATATAGAAGAGTAATATACAGTATGTCCATATAACAGAGAAAAGCTTTTATATATGTTACATATAACATACAGTATAGAAATGCTGCCTACTGCTTACATACTGTATCAACCAAATAATTCTTAGCAAGGTAGTTCCAAGGTAATTTATACATGACATACACACACCCCACCAACCCTAGTACTG
>JAQQZT010000037.1:6338303-6349977 GCA_030068275.1 Clarias platycephalus | reverse complement strand
ATACACTCTAAGATTTCATTCAATCCCCTTTAGTTTTGATTACATTGGTCACCAGTTCGTGAGGGTGAATTATTCCTCATGTTTCCATGGAATCCATAGATGTGATAACCTTACATTCAGGTCGTCAGCTGACTTCATATTATTGACACACAACATTTCTGAGTCTAGACCTGACCAACTGAAGCAACCTCAGATCATAACACTGCCTGAAGAGGCTCGTACAGTGGCCACTATGCATGATGGGTGCATCGCTTCATGCTCTTCATGACGTGTCCATCGCTCTACAATAGGGTCAGTCTGAACTCATCAGATCACATGACTCTTTTCTGTTGCTCCAAAGTCCAAAGCTTTGTTTGATCCCTAGCAAGCCTTTGTAACGGATGAGTCTCACTAACAAGTGTTTTTTTTCTTCTGGCCACACAGCTGTTTAGGTCCAATCCTATGAGTTTTCATCACATTGTTTGCGTATGGAAATGCTCTAACTTTCACTGTTAAACATAGCTATAGATTTTTTTAAGCAACTTCACCAGATATTTAAATGATCTCCGTTCACAATTCTTTTTTTCAGATCACTTTTTTTTTTTTTTTTTTACTGCCGTGGAATACAGTTACACATTATTTGAATATATATATATATTTTTTGGTACACTGTAGTTGTTACTCGGTTACGTCACCGTTTCCACATCTGTTCATATCCCTGATTCTGAAAAGACTGTCTACAGTAGTCTCCATTATGCCTATTAAAATATGCCTAGCACAAATTGCTACTTACAGTCAGTGCATGCTCATGTGCAAGTAAAATGTGAACGTATGAAGACGTACTGTATGTAGGACACATACAGTAATGCAATCTAAAAGTGAGAGCTTTGAGAGCTAACATGCTCAAATGAGATCAGATGTGGCTAGACTCAGTGTGCTTTTTACTAAGTGCATATTAATAATTATCATGGAAAAGATCAAAGAACAATTTGGAAAATGAATAAGAATAATCCATATTTAATAAATTAACAAATAAACAATAACATACAGTATAAACAGACAAAGTTATCAAGTGTTGAAAACAGATGAATACGGTTAGGAGATCAACCAATGATAAAACTGGGGTAAATACAGGACCAAGAAGTTATGATTATGTTTGTGTGTGCTTGTGTCCTGCAATGGGTTGACATCCCACCCAGGGTCCACCTCACCTTGCACCCTACGTCCCTAGGATATGCTCCAGGCCTTCCACGACGCAGTGCAGAATAAGTGATGTAGCCTTTTGCTCTCAGCCTTAGGCTGTTATTTAATTTTTGTATAAGAACAGCAACAGGACATTTTCATGCGGGTCTTCTATTAATACATATTTTCTTTTTTTCTTTTTAAACCTTCATACTATTCAATTCAATTCAATTCAATTACACTTTATTTGTATAGGCAGAAACCTTGAGATGAACCAGACTTGTTTACAGGAACTAAGCATACAGTCAGACACTTTTCTGCAGCTTGCAAATATTCTCAAATATATTATGAACAACGCTGACATTTATTTTGACACCTGATGTAAATTAGTTCCCTTGCCATTATAGTGGATGAGTCAAAAGAGAAAGTAACGTCTTGGTTAACCTCCAGAACCATTCCTGCAAGTACACTAAGCTTAAAACAGACCTGAAAGACAACACTTTTCTGATATTATGAGATTATTTAGAAGGTCAGTTTACACAAAGTAGACTCTAAGTGCTGGAGATTAATTCTCTAATGAATAATTCAAAGTAAGTAACTCGGTGGAACACTTGTCATCACTTGTAGCCACTCTATATACACCAATCAGCCATAACATTTCAAAGCAAAACCTACTGTTGTTCCACTTGTGCCACTGGGGAAGCTCTGGCCCCTCGGAATGCCTGCACAAGACGTCTGGAGGCATGATGTGGCGTCTGGCACTGGGGCATTAGATGTAGAGCCTTTGAATGCTGTGGGTTGCGCCGTGGGGCCTCCATGGATTGGACTTTCCATAGAGCGCATACCATGGATGGCCGGTGGGATTTGGGCACTGAGGAATCTGGATGCCAGATAAACAACCTGTACAGGCCAGACTATGATATACTGGTTGGTCTGATATCTTTCTATCCTGGTCAGCGTTGACTTTTTTTGGGGCTTCTCTGGATCACACCAGATGGATGAGCCTTGGCTGCCAATGATCCTATTACCAGTTTGCTGGAGTATAGTTATGGAGTGATCATTGTTATTCAATTCACCTATCAGTGGTCATAATGTTATGTCTGATCAGTGTATAACACAAGTACTCATTCATGATAATCAACAACAAACACTGGATAATTTACACGATATTCACAAGACACATTTATATCTATATAACCATCTAGAGCCAAAGGTAATGCTACCTATAAGTACGACTGTATGTCCTAGAAAGGGATTATATGCATGCTATACCTCTACTACACAACAAGGGAACAGTACGTATGGTTTTGATAGACAGCATGGTCAGAGTCAAGCTGAAAAGTGCATGAATGTGCCACATAATGTGCATTATTGTACCTTGACAAGGTCAGCGCATGACATTCTGGAAGTTTGACAACCACTCGCTTTGTCCACACTCATTAAATAGGATGTAAGTGAAGCAAAAATATTTTAGTCCTCAGAAACATTCTGGTGTACATAACGCATGTCACCGTGACAAAGGTGTTATCCAGATAGATACATTTTTAGCTCAAAATCCAATCCAAAACATGCACACTACTGCACATATGTCAGTTTGCACTGCCTTCTTCCGTCCCCTCTACATCATGTTCAAACAACAGAAGAGAAAAATTTGCAAATAACCATATGTTCAGCACTATAGCTAGTGCAAATGTTCTCTCAGTGTTAATCAAAATCAGCAATATTAGATTAGAAATAGCTTTTAGGGGTCATGACGAGACAGAAGCAAGTACTGTGCTTGAGATCTTCCGTAAATGTCAACCGGTTTTATACTTTTATTCATGAGAAATGTCATCACAAGTCCCAGTTTGATTTGAACGCTCCTTGTCTACGCTTATACATGTGGATGAAGTGGTTGATGTGCTTCGATCAAAGAAAATGGTTAGTGATTATCACTGTCGCCTTGCACCTCCAGGATCTGGGTTCAATTCCTGCCTCAGGGCTGTGTGCATGGAGTTTGAATGTTCTCCCCATGCTTGGTGGGTCCAAGGTTTTGTTCTTGGGTGTTTTTAGTGGTGTGTTTTAGGTCATTATCCTGTTGGAGGACCTGTGACTTGCGACTGAGCTTTCTGACATTGGGCAGTAGACTTGAGATTTCATTGCACCCTGCATAGATTCAAGACACCCTGTGCCAGACACAACAACAGAGCCCCAGAACATAAACAGTCCTCACTTTTGCTCAAACGGCGTCAGATGGTTCAATCCAACACTGACGTACCTTGACCTTGGAGTTAACCTTGAATCTCTTTGGAAGCTCTTTCGGCTCCATGGTTACATTCACATTATATGTCTGTTTAATTTGAAATCAGGTTACCTCCTGCAGCCATATCCGGGGAGGTTGTCTCCTCATCCTACGGACCCTAAGAATCTTGATAATATTTGCAACTGCAATCAGAAGAATATTACGTTTCTGGGAGATGGTCTTCGCCTTCATCTTAACATGCTCTTGGATCATTTTCTTTTTGATCTCTCTCCTTTCCTTTCGCTGGTCCATGCTCAGCATCGTACACACCATGATACCAAACAGCAGACTGACTATTTTTCAGCATTTAAATAGACTACAGTAACTGATTGCAAGTTTGAAGACACCCGTGATGCAAATTACAGGACACACTTTAGTTTAACATGTCACTACAGTCAATTTATTTTCAATCTTTTCTAAGGGTATAAACTAAGAGTCAGTTAAATCATCAATTACAGATTTACTTCAAGCTGCACACATCAGCGTACATACTGAGCACTCTGCTGGTATACTTATGCACAGGACACTTCATTCTCATGCAAAAATAAGTACACACACACACACACACACACACACATTTTTACATTCCATAAACTTGCATTTCTTCACAAATATAATTTGATGCTGAGGTTTCAGGTTTCATCCGAGACTGACTATATACAGTACGAACGGTCCAGGTATCCAGGCAACGGAGGAGAAATGCCTGAAGGCAATCACTGCAGGTCGTCAATATTATAACTATTATTAAATAGTTTGCACAGGGGTACCCGGTATCTTGATCCCATTTCTACAGTCCTCTAGAAATATGATGAAGGCTTAGCAACACCACATGAAGAAAACAAGAAAACAATTCTTCCCCTTAATGGAACAGCTAATACACAATTTACTCCAAACACAGCCGGGAAGAAATCTACTAGCTTTTGACACTGGGGGCTTGAGTCTTTTTGACAAATCTAAAAGAAATTCACGAACACGATCCAGGGAACAACACCCTACAGTATGTGTTTGTTTATTTATTTATTTATTTTTTATGCCAGATGTTTTATTACAGTACATGCCTTTCTGTCTGGGTGTGTACTGCTTCATGCACTTCCCTTCTTACCCTGACATTCCCCTTTGCCTGAAATACTGTAGATACAATCTCGATTGATTAGACCACATGAGCATGTTTCTCATTGCTAAGATGTCCAAACTTTATGTTTTTTAGAAAACTGAGGCCATATGTTGTGATTAGCTTCTTATGGCCATGCAGCTATTTCCTTTCACTATTAAACAAAAGTGGTGATTTATACTGTTTTTAATGATACAAGCAAGCAAGCATTTCAGTGCTCTCAGATCACGGCCGTTCAAGGGTTGTTATTTATTTATTTATTGACCTCATTTCATGGGTTCATGGGTCAGGACTATCCTTTTACTGTTGGACAGTTCTTAGCTCAATTCCAGTAATTATAACACTCTGAATTGTTTTCTTTACTTAATGCAGGCCATTATTTTGACCGTTCTGAAACACAGTAGCAAACAGTAGATACGTCTTTGGGCATGCTGGTTTAAGAACGGCAAAGCTACTCGATGCTGATTGACAGATATGGGTATAGTGTCTACCCAATGTATGAACAGAGCAAAATGGTATATAAAGCATATCACATTTTAAAGTGCAACTCCAAAACCTTCCACAACACCCCCAAAAACCAATTAAATTACATCATCGTCTCATCCTGATCTGAAGTAAACCTGAGAGGACCTGCAGGCATTTGCAATATAGTATATGCAAAAAGAGCTGAGAGATTCCTCATTGTGTATCACATTTATAGGGGGAAACTATACAGCTTAAATAAGCCATTTTTTGATCATGTAGAGCTTTATTCATGTGGAGCTTTGGTCTAAAAAAATAAAAAGTCCAAAAAATATTCATTCAAGGTTGAACTCACATGTATAATGAAACACCACTTCTCATTATTATTATAATTATACAATTATATAAATATAAGAAATATAATATATATAATATAAGTGTTCCTCTAATACTGGCTAAATGTAAATTATAAGGTGGAAATTTCTTCAAAGCCAACAGCCCTTATAAAGTAAGACTACACACTGTACTAAATAATTTAAAGTAAATAGCCAGGTCACTTTAGTTCCATGTAATTACTTTCTAAAACATGACAGGACCTGGAAAAAAATTAAAAGGGTCATGTAGTGTGGTCCAAAGTGAAGCCAAGTTAGTTGCCATACAGTTGATTATTTTCTAATCATAGCATACCCTGAAGGGCGGCATGGTGGTGTAGTGTCACCTTGCACGCCCAGGTCTGTGTGCATGGAGTTTGCATGTTCTCCCCATGCTTGGTGGGTTTCCTCCGGGTACTCTGGTTTCCTCCCATAGTCCAAAGACATGCAGATTAGGCTAAATAGCGTTCCTAAAATTGCTTATTGTATGAGTGCGTCAGTGTGGATGTGTGTGCCCTGCGAAGGATTGGCACCTTGTCTAGGGTGTACCCCGCCTCGTGCCCTAAGTCTCCTAAGATAAGCTCCAGGCCCCTGCAACCCTGTATACAGGATAAAGCGTTATAAACGATAAGTGAGTAAGTGAGCACATCCTGGAGCATCTTTTTCTTCAAATACCACATCCAACCCTAACACTGTTGTACTGAATGTGAAATGTATGTACATAAGAAGAAACAAAAAGCAAGTTTTATATTTGCACCATTCCAGCAATGTGGAATGTTTATTCATAATACAGACGATCTAAACCATCATTTCCTTAGCAGCCGTTCTTTCGTTTTCTTAATTGAATTACAAAAAAAAATGTCAGTAACACTTATAGTCAGAATTACTATTGGAGCTGCTTTTATAGGAAATTAATCAACACCTCATGACCAATTTAATGCTTCTGAATGTGTCTGTCGGCATTTGGCATATATTATAGCCGGCAGTGCTAGTGTCCTGACTTCCACATCGTCTAATACTGGCTTACATTGTTATACACTGTGTGTTTTGATTAGTACCTTGTCATTGATTGGCTTCCTGGTGGTTTTGTTTTTTTTCACTTGGCACACTATCTGTCGTTGTTCCTCATTATTCCCTGCGGAAAATGCCTCTCCACCTTCCTGTTAAAATGAGGAAGTTGCTCTGGCTTTCTGCTTCATTGAGGACATCACTCCACCTACTTGCTTTGCCATTATTCTTTCCCCACTGCCCCTGACCTCCTGTTGTTGAACCTCCCCTCTGACCTCCCAGTCATCATCACTCCCCCCACATCTGGCCTTGCCATTGCTGTCGCTTCCCAGTCTGGGCATTCTTGGTGATTTCAGCAGAGCACAGGACAACCGCTCCCCAGTGAACATCTACAGCTCCTTCGAAGAGATCAAGGTCACTAAATTCCGCAGTGTTCATCTGCCCTGGTCCCTCAAAACCACCTACATACAGTAGCAAAGGAAGCCCAGCAGTGTCTATACTTTCAGCAAAGGGATGAGAAAAGCCCATCTCCCAGCTCACATTCTCACTATATTCTACAAAGGGACTATAGAGAGCATCGTGGGCAGCTGTATCGCTGCCTCATTTGGGAACTACACTGTCTCTGATCTCAAGGTCCTGCAGCGAATAATGAGGACAGCTGAGAAGATTATCAAGTCTCTCTACCCTCTATCACAGACATTTACAACCCACACTACATTTGCAAAGCCACCAACATTGTAGATGAACACACACACTGTTTACCCTTCTGCCATCAGGAAAAAAAAAGTACCAAAGTATTCTGGCCCATACCAACGGACTGTATAAGAGATTCTTTCCACAAACCATCAAGACTCCTCAATATCCAGAGACTGGATTTTTAATTTTTTAAAAATTTTTGCCATTAGTGACTATTCGCCTTCTTGCCCCACCTTAGTTATTGCTGTGTCACATTATACCACTGAAGATTTCATTCTATCTTTCTGGTTCTCTGCCCCATGCCTACACCTCTGCCCATGTATGAAAAATAAATATTTTGGTCAATAACTGCTTCCACACCCAGATAACCTGGTGGACATTTTGCCCAGGGCTGCAGAGCCACATCAGTTTTGGATGGAATGGTGCACTGGGAGCTGCACCTCTGAAGGACGATGGAGTCTGTCATTGAAAACTATAGTGTACACATGTGTATTTTCTCCCCTCACACTAATCATTGTGTGCCACAGCTGTATCGCACCAATCATTGTATGCCACAGCTCTATAACCCTGATGTCTGCATTTTCAAGTGTCTGTATATATTATCATGTGCCCTTTGTTGTGATTCCTGTCTTGTCTTCTCCTGTCTCGGCACTGGTTGTCTCCCTAGTGTGCCATCATTTTCCTCACCTGTTTCGAGTTTACCCACGTGATTACTTTTGCTGTTTTTGGACTTTTGGAGAGTTTGACTTTTTATTAAAACATATTTATACTAAAATTACATCCATCTCAGCTTCTACTTCCCGACTCACTGTTACCTCCTCGTAAAGCGTTTTCGAAAAAAATAAATAAATAAATGTATTATGTATGTAACGCAGTATGTACTTATACATTTGTAAATACTGTATGTATTTGTATATTTATGTGATCAGAAATTTGAGCTGAGCTGATTTAATTTTACCCTAGTGGCCCCTGTTACCTGTAAACTGCTAGGCATGCTATAAATAAAAATAGATTTGAGCCTTTCAAGGAAGATGTGTCTCCTGCCTGTCAAATGTGCTAAATTTTTCATGCTGTACAGGGAAAAGAAATGCTATTAGCAAACGAAATAACTAATACACATCTATGCGTCCTAAAAAAAAAAAAAAGGTTCTGTGAAGGTTTGGCCAAATTCCCATACATGGTTTCAGAGAAGTTGTGGATGGAAAAGAAAGTGATGCCGCTACAGATAAAACACGACCGATAGTGAACCTTATGCTTCGCGGACAGGCGGCACAGTATTATTTGGTGAGTATGGTGATTTGTGGTAGCAAGGTGGCTTAGTGGTTAGCACTTGACACGTCTATGGCTGGCACTTTGAACCTTACCTCTTGGTAGTTTAAATGCTCATGTGCTTGGTAGGTTTCCTTTGAGTACTCTGATGTCCTTCCACACTCCAAAAACATCCAGGGCATTTCCAAATTCCCAGTAGTGTAGGTGATTGAGGGTTTGTGCCGTGCAATGAGGCCGCCCCACATCCAAAGTGTACCCTGTCTTGTGCCCTAAGTTCCCGGGGGGCAGGCTGCAGGCTGCCCCGTGATCCTGTGTCTCCTTATATGAGACATTTTTGCAGTTTGGAACTCAATGCAACTTTTAACAGCTAATGCATTTTAAATCCCAGATATGCCTACAATAGGTGATGTTTTGATACAGAGAATGATTAACCAAACATGCTGTCAGTGTAATTCTGATTCTTGGCAGCAGTGTGGGAGACTGTAAAATGTCAATCTTGTTATTTTATATAGACATTAAAGGAAGGAAAACCTAAGTCAGTTCAGAAAGCATGTTTTGCTAGATCAGTATAGCCTCGCTCAACTGAGTTCTCAATGCCGTATGTGAACCAAAACAATTTGTCTTAAAAGTGTGCATCACGCCTAGTGTCCCTTGGGGCTTCCAAGACCCAACAAAAATGTTGTAATACTGTATGGCATTTATGCGTACTCTTGGGGAGCAGGTGGTTGAATGTGTAGCTCATGGAACAAATCAAAAGCCTAATTTGTTCATATAAGACCCTACTTGGTGCTGTGTGATGCAATTATTGCATCTATTCATTTATCTTTAATAATTCGTTGAACTTGGTTAGGGATGTAATGATTTCAAACAAGTAGCTGCAAACAAAAGGGATAATTGCAAGAGCAAGTGGGATTTGGAAATATCTCCATGAGTCAAAACAAAACCGAAACGAACGCACAACCCTCCAGTTTGTCTCTGGAAGTAGAATGATGGCCTTCACGGGAACTGGGTAAGCAGTCTCACATCAATGGCTAAAGAAAGAGTAAGTGTTTTGTCCTTGGTCAATGCAAGTACGAGAACACTCCTGAGAAATGCATGTCTTTAAACATAAAAAATGAGACAATTAACTAGGGCATAACTCCACTACCCTTTGTATCCCCTCTCCCTTCGGCCTTGTAAATAAATTTCCTTTTTCCGTCCCTCTGCATTGAGTAAACCAAACGGCAGTTCTACCCCTTAAGGGCCAATCAACATGGTACGATTTAATGAGATTTAGATTACCACAAAGGATGTTCTGTACACACCAGTGTAGACAGGATTAGACTGGCACAGTTGGCATATTGATATATTTAATTTGAAAAGGTGCTCAATTCTGTGTGCAAAGAACTGAAAAATGAAATCCTAGAAAATTAGGAATAACTAAACCAGTATGGTCCACAAAATCAAAAACATAATTAACAAAGATTAAGATGTTAGGTGCAGGAGGCATTATTTATTATAAACTTTCTTGTTTAAACCTTTATTTTTTTTATGACTAAAAATGCATATTAACTATACATTAAATAAATAATAAAAAATCTGTTCTGACAGGCTTCTGACTTCAAATGACCTCAAAGATGAATGATGTTAGGTCTGGTTTAACACACTGCCTGAAATAAAAAAAAAAGAAAAATATAAAACCTCCTACTGTATAAGGAGACATGCATATGGATCCAGACCTTTGGGCCACCTTGTCACTCCTAGAGGGATTGCCCTGATTCACACTCAACATGACCTAACCAAGGCTCTTGCGGGCTACAAGATCAAAGACGAGGGTCTGGTGCAATACCAGTCAGACAGACGCAATTTAATTGACTGCTTTGCATAGGACTAGACTTTAGTGATGAAATTCCCTGTGATGCCAAATCTATCTGTGACCAACAATCTATCTGTACTCTTCCTGAACTAGAAAGATGGCTTCTTTTCTTTCTCTCTATCAATACCGAGCCATGCAATTCGATCAAGGTCATCTGGTAGGACATGTGTACAAAATCGGATGGTTAATCCTCTCCCCTGGCATTGCATGAGTGTCAGCTTGGAAAGATGTAATGAATAGCTGCATGTGTTCCAATGCAATGGTACACTTGTAGCAGACAATGCTCCGTAGACCTTGATTTAAGCCACAGAAAAACAAAAAGACAGACTCATGCATGTAGATGTTAACTCACTGTATGGGTGCATGGTACTGTTTATTTTCAAAATCGGTTTAGAATGCCTCAAGCCGTTTAAAGTGTTCTTTAATAAATGTTTAATAACATTAAACTGAGCACAATTCATTTAATGCATTTTCACCTTTTTTTGATTTCTGGAATTAGTTTTTTATTTCTGTAGAAATTAAACCTTTAAGTTTTTCTTTTTTCCCAAAATCACTGGTTATGTAAGTTGTTCTTATAATATATATGTTGATGACAAAGTGTTTTTTTTATTTTTCTTTTTTTCTATGAAATACCAATTTATTTCACCATAAACTTTGCAAAACCTATTAAAAAAACATATTATTTATGAAACATGTGATTTTAATCATGGGCAGTGTAATGTGCATTAAAGTAGGAAAAAATATCATTGAGAATAAAGCATTAGTTTTTTCCCCAAATCCAAGCAGTCTTTAGCTTGTTCAGTTTATGGTTTATCATACAGCAGTAAGTTCTGACCAAAGTAATCTGATTGGACGAGTGGTGATAATAGAGCTCAATTCATTGCACAATGTGCATAATGATGTGCATAAAAAGTGTCTAAAATGATCCAATTTTAAACTATCAGTGACTGAATTATTAAAACATTGAAGAATCCATTTTAATGAGAAACGCTTTAAACCATGTTAACACGTAACATTATTATTTTTTTTAAATGGGAGGAAGCTGACGAGTACACAATATGTGATAATTCAGTGAAAAGGTAGCTGTCAAACGAATGTGAAATATACAGTATGACAAGATGTTGAGCCATGTGTATTCATTAGCTCAACCTGAACAGATGAATAGTAGAAGCATGAATAGTGACAAATTAATGTCTGTATGTGGTGATAATAGAGCAGAACAGCACTGGGACATTTAAATTTTTGTATCACTCCACAGTAATTGAGGCTACTGTACGTGCCAAAACTCACCTTCAAAACCAACCACGGAAGCACGCTGAGCAAGAGACGTGCTTGTTCCACTAACTAAAAGGTGTGGAACCATTATATACTGTATATATACACACAGTGGCTTGCAAAAGTATTCGGCCCCCTTGACCTTTTCCACATTTTGTCACATTACAGCCACAAACATGAATCAA
>JAQQZT010000037.1:6279742-6296813 GCA_030068275.1 Clarias platycephalus | reverse complement strand
GGTCGTGTAAGCATTTCACTGCATATCGTACTGTGTATGACTGTGTATGTGACAAATAAAATTTGAATTTGAATTTAGTTAAATGCATGAAAGTTTCAATAAATTCATATATTAGTGTGTTTCCACAGTTTTGCCAAAATTGTATTTTTCCAAAACCAAAAACATGCATTGAACGCATTGAAAATCATACTGTGCCACAGGGTCTGTTAGGTTAGTGCTCGTAATTATAATATTAGATGCTGCAAGTACAAGTGTATTCTTAGAACTTGGGTTCTGAGACATAATTCATAATGACTGATTCTGCCTGAAAACATGCCACTAGTTATTCCCTAAGCCCAGACCCAATGTTTTACCTTCCTGTCCTTATTTACACCCCCATGGACACTACTAAGTCTGCTACATGGTGAAAGCAGCCATCCTGATATGAAACTCGCCAGAAGGCAGGTCGTACAATATGTTTCATTCTTCTCATTTGATCAATCAGACCTGATGAGCCAAATTAGCTCAGTGCACAAAATGAAGGGAGGAAATACGCACATTAAAGATGCATGATAAAACCAGGTAGGGTGATAAAATAATTATCAGACGAGCAAGATTAATTTTTTGCTCATAGCTTCTTGTTGATGAATGACATGTCATGGAAACTTCATTAAACCAAGTACATCGTTGTATTAATTATAAAAAAAAAAAAAAAATAGCTTGTAAAAATCTTTGCAAAGCCAGCTTATTTAGGTAGGGACGTATTGTTATTAATAAGTGTTTTTTTTCTTTTTTTCTAAACTATGTTAGGTCAGAACCTATTGATTAATTTTCTATACAATAAAAACAACTATGACATCAGTGCAGCTACAGTGTAGTTCAAATGACAGATTAAAATTAATGAACCAATTTTATTACATTATTGTTTTTTATGTTAATAACTCGTTGTCAGCACAGATGCGTCGCATAATCTAAGCCTAATAATTTTACACGTCATGCAGTGGGAAAATATATCATTGCTGTCAGGGTGGCATTTTCCTCAATTAGATATTAGCTAAATATTTTGTAAAAACTATCTTTAGTGTCAAACCTTTGTAATGTTCTGTATGTTTTCTGCTTTGATGACAGATACTTCAGGACAAAGAACTTGTGGTTTCCTGGAGTGAGAGATACAGAGAAACCAAGAGAGGCTGGTGAGGAAACAACTATTTATAGCTGCAGTTTCATAAGTGATAACAGGAACTAACTCGTCTTATGAATGTTCCAGAACATTAAATGTGACTGTAAATGGGTAAAACTTGTAACATCTCATTTTTAAATAAAACAAGTGTTATCACTGACAAATGGCTATGGTATACAAGGAATAATGCACACTGGGATATGTTATTGAAAATCAATCATCATCTTTGGGGGGTTGATGATTAAAGTAAGTCTATTCCATGCTAGGCCCTATCAAACCACACATTTACTATTTTTCTGAGGAACAATATGCCTTTCAGTATTATTATTACTTTTTATTTCCCAACATAGAAAGCAGAAAAGTTTTGGAATAAAATATATTTATGTACCCAAATTATATATTCACCACACACATGAGAACCTTAAGGAACATATGAGGAACATAATAATAATAATAATAATAATTATTATTATTATTATTATTATTATTATTATTATTATTATTATTATTATTATAATAAAACAGGTGGGTTTGCCTGGGAAGCAAGCAAAGAATGAACCTCCACCCATCTTTTATAGGAAGATATATTTCTACTAGTATTATTCTATTTAGTATTTAGTAGTCTATTTATTATTCATTTAAAAGTGTACAGAAAGATGGTGGTCTTCATGGAGCAGAAGGTTCTGCTGCTATCATTAGTAAATGTTAGTCGATTAGTAGATGCTTACTTTGCTTGCTAATAATAATAATAATAATAATAATGAAACAGGTGCTACATGGGAAGCAAGTAAAGCAATAATCTCTCCCCTGTCTTATGTAATGCCTTTTCTACTGGTATTACACAGAAACCTGGAACTCTCAGTGTGGCTCACTTTTATTTTTATCGAGTGTTTTCCATGTAATTCAGAAGTCTACAGAAAGATAGTGGTCTCCATGGAGCAGGAGGTTTTGCTTCTGTCATTAGTAAATGTTTCAAGGAGGACCATTTTTCCTATCCTTAGCACTGCTCTACCAAAGAAGCTTGATTTTGCTTATAATATACTGCAAAGTAATAATATATTTTTTTAAACAAGAAATGTATAACCCCTTATTTAAAGCCTGACCAAAGAAGCTACTTTTCTTAACAACAGCAATAATAATAATAATAATAATAATAATAATAATAATAATAAAAACAGGTGCTACCTGTGAAGCAAGGAAAGAATGAATCTATCCCGTCTTATGTAATGCTTTTTCTATTGGTATTACACAGGAACCTGGGACTCTAAGTGTGGCTCACTATTTTATCGAGTGTTTTCTATGTAATTCAGAAGTGTACAGAAAGATGGTGGTCTCCATGGAGCAGGAGGTTCTGCTGCTGTTGTCATTAGTAAATGTTTTAAGGAGGACCATTTTTCATATCCTTAGCTCTGCTCTACCAAAGAAGCTTGATTTTGCTTATAATATAATAATATATTTTAAACAAGACATTTATATCCCCTTATTTAAAGCCTGTAGCCATGATTTAGTTGAATTTTTATTTGCCAGGGCAAAACAAACAACATGTTTTATTCTTCTTCAGCCATTATGAGGTCTGGTGGGACCGAAATGTACCTCCGGTCTAAGCAGTTGTGCTGTACAGTACGTGACGAATGAATCAGCTGTTAAGAATAATAATAAAAAAAAAGACTACTAGAAAGAATTTACGATACTATCTATCTATCTATCTATCTATCTATCTATCTAAAAAGGTGAGTATTACACACACACTCACACACATTATAGATAAGATACAGTGTAAGTAAGTGAATTAGAACATGTTTATTAGGTCTGTTTGACCTCACACTCCGTTTTTTTTTTTAAACAATGCAGCGCAGCAAGCACAGCAGCCTGTTTTCTGAGAAGCAATGCCTACTGAACTCTTACTTGCTTTAATAAGTCTAGTCCTTACAAAATACAGTATATTGATTTTATCCAAGCATTTTGTATACATGCATTACACCTGGTCATTACCCCCTCCTGTGTGGTAAAAAGGGTAATTACTCAAGTGCCTTTGTAGCATTTTGCTCCATAATCACTAAGGACCTGTGTACATGCACTCAGGGAGAAAACAGTAATATCAAGCCAATTTTGAGATGATTTCCCTGCAAGGGAAGGAAACAATTTAGCTGGAGCTTTTATCGACTGTACAGAATTGCTTATTGGGCAGGAAGATATAACTGAAGTAAACTCCATTAAAAGAATGACCAGCTTAGATTTTTTTTCCCCTTTCTTTGTCCTTGCTCTCGCTTTCTCTTTTATTGCTTTTATTACCCCTAACCCTGAATACCAGTGTGTCTGTTATATAACTAAAAATAATTCAACCAGCAGATGTTTGGAGCAGTCCAGGCTTTATTAAAAGTTCTCTATTGCTCAATATCTTTTCCTTCCTATTTTATCCTTACTGGTTTCTTTGTGCCTTTTCATTTGACCCATGAATAATAAACTTGGCCAGGGTTTAACCTGTATTATAACATTTGATCAGGTTCTCACATGAGTGCTGTTCTACCAGGGCCAAGTAATAATTTTAGGCTGATTATTACTTGTATAGCACCGTTTATACATAAAAAAAAAAGGGGGCGGGGGGGCAACGAGGTGTATAAAATACCATAGAAGAGATAAATTCTTCAGTAAGAATCAAGTAGTCTGTCAATTAAATATAAGCATCAACAGATTATGTTTGCCCACCGCACAGCTTCAGGGTGCCTGCTTTGATTGTGGATTTTTTTTTTTTTAACCCATCACCAAAGGCCTCCCAGAAGGTATATTTCCACTTATTCCACAGGAAAGACATTTACTTACAGTATAATGACTAAATTAACAGATTCAGATCATTTATGATGGATCAAAAAGGAACGAATGTGTATTTCAGTGTTGTTTAATGTTAACAATGCTTACTTCGATACACCTGACATGACGCAGGTAGCAAAACTATGCAACATTTAGAAATGTTCACTAACAATTACAATAGATGCAATCCACCTGAATGGACAAAATGATATTGTTTTGCATGTTGGCTTAAACAGAATGATGAACGCTATGAATAGCACTTGTAGAGCCGGTAATGAATGCTAACCTGATACAGTTAATCAATCCTTTATATTCAACTGAACCGAATAATGAGTTATTGACTGCATTTTCCAATAACGTACTTACAGCTTTTGATGTACTGTAATGTAGTACACTGTTACAAGAGATTGCATGAATATGCATGGAGAAGCAATCAGGCGGTCAGTGTCCATCGAGAGAATAGAGCTAATGAACCGAATTGGCTCTGTGTTTTCCTCTATTATAATCCATTGTGATTAAAGAGATTATGATTTGTATCCACAATATTGAACAACTGGAAATATGTGGTGTAACTGGAACATGTATGAAATACAAAGAGTTTATAAATCAACACATGATATTGTGTGTGTGAGAGATAAACTGCATCCTACTGTACTTTCCCATCTGAGTGATTTCTATCCAATAAATTTCATTTCTTGTAACCAGTTATATGGCCACTACGTCTTTGTATGAAAAGAACATTTCATTTCATTTTCACATGCTTTCATCTTTGTGGTTGTTTTCCAGGAAGGAAAAAAAAGATTTTTAATGCACTGTTCCGACTTCTATTCTTCTTCAAACATGTGCACAGCTAACAATCTTCAAAGAATGTTAAAATGAAGGACTTTTTAGAACGATAGAGAAAAAAAAAAGTTTAATAACATATTTTCCACAATCCTGCTTGAAAAAAAGGCAGTTTCCAGAACAAAAATCCAATTATTTTACAGGAGAGCTTTGACTGCACTGCTCATGGAGCATAGACGAAAGAGACAAGGCCTAGAGTGGCCAAGGCATTACACACACAAATGAACTTAACTACCCATGTGATTTTGTGAAAAGTACAGGCAGAAACATGGGGCTGTGTTCAGAGTTGGTAACTTAAAGCCAAAAAAAACTTGACTCAAAAATTACTTGACAAGTTTTATGTACAGAACATTCAGTCAGTTTACACATGAAGAATTTTCGTTATTCATAAGATTAAAAAAAAAGAATAAAGAATGAAACCATATTATGTGCACAGAATATTATTTGTACTAATTTCTCTTTTCAGCTTTCCATTTTAAGCTGTCCAGTTAATCAATTAAGAAAAAATGTCAAGGGAGTTGTGCTCTCCTGTAAATAAACAAATAATCAAACAAACAAAATCATAAGGACAGGGTGACCATTTGTGCTAATAAAGGTCTGTCTGCATGCCATCTGGCACATTGAGCAACAGATACACACTACCCTGGAGATATATCAGTCTTTTCTGTGGCAGTTACAGTACGTATGGGGTCAACGCCTGACTGTATCTGAGCATTTGGGGGTGAACGACTAACAGTCTAACAGTGGCAGCCCAGTGGCATTGGGGCTCGAACTGGACACCACCTGATCAGCAGGCCAACACCTTAAGCACCCCATTTATGCTAATAGGAAGAAAAAAAATAAATCATCCCTGCACAGACACACAGTCAAGTTCTCAGACAAGTTTGTACTGTCTCTTTTAATCCAATGATTTTTTTTTGGTGCAGAAACATAATAAAAATCATCTGATCAGAGCGGGTATCAGTATTAGGCAAATGCATCCTCGGACAAATAATAACATATGATGTTTTCCATCATGCCATTATTTCACCGCTTTATCCTGTATTCAGGGTCACGGGGGGGCTGGAGCCTATCCCAGGAAACTTAGGGCACGAGGCAGTACACCCTGGACAGGGTGCCAATCATTGCTCACACACTCATTTACACATCACGTGCAATTTGTGAACACCAAGTAACCTTCTCTGCATGTCTTTGGACTGGAGGTAACTGGAGTACCCGGAGGAAACCCACCGAGCACGAGGTAAACATGCAAACTCCATGCACACAGAGGCAGGAATCAAATCTGGACCCTGGAGGAGCAAGGTGATGTTGCTAACCACTAAGCCACCATGCCGCTTGTGCCATTCTTTATTTAATGAGAAATTAAGCCAAAAAGGAAAAATTTACCTAAGTACCTCCATGATTCAATAGCATATACAGTAAATCTATCTTTAGCAGCAATAACCTGAAGTCATCGTTTCTTGTATGACTTTATCAGTCACTCACAACATTGTGATGGAATGTCGCCCCATTTTTCTTTATAGCATTGCTTCATTTCATTGCGGTTTTTGGGTATTCTCTTTAGCTCTGCCATAGCATTTCAGTTGGTTTGAGGTCTGGGTTTTGACTAGGTCATTTCAAAACCATGATTAAAAAAAAAAAAAAAACATTTCAGTCATTTTGATGTAGATTTACTGGTGTGTTTCAGATCCTTGTCCAGTTGCACAATCCAATTTCAACCAAGTTTTAGCTGGTGGACGGATGGCCTCACATTTGTCTCTAAAATACTCTTGTATATAGAAGAGTCCATTGTCGACTCAGTGACTACAATGTGCCCAGGTTCTGTGGCTGCAAAAGGAGCCCAAATCATCACCCATTCACCGCTTGGCTTGACAGTGGGTATAAGGTGTTCCTGCTGAAATTATGTTTAGTTTGGGTATTGTTTAGTCTGGGCATTAAAGACATACACCACTTTAGTCTTGTTTATCCATAGGACATTGTTTTAGAAGACTTGTGGTTCATTTAGATGCAGTTTTGCGAACCTAAATCATGCTTCCATAGGGTTAGGGTTTAAAGACAGAATAAGTGTTCTCCTGGCAACAGTTCCAAACAAACCTCACTTGTTCAGTCTTCTTCTAATTATGCTTTCACAGACTTTGACACTTGACATGCAAGTGTATCAGATGTAATTCTTGTTTTTTTCCTCATTTCTCTGAGCATTGCACGGTCTGACCTTGGGGTGAATGCGCTGGGACATCCACTTCTAGAAAGCTGCCTTGAATGCTTTGCACTTGTGAATTCTTTCTCACTGTAGAATGTTGAACTCCAAATTATTGGAAATGACCCTTTCCAGATTGATGTGCAGCTTCTCTAAGACCAATGCTCATGTCTTTTCCTCTTGGCAATACACCTGAATGCTCCAGACCAGCAAACTGCCAAAACCTCTGCTTTTATACAGGTTTTCACACTAACGCTACTGATGATCAATTAAAGAAGGACTGATTATTAGCAGCACCTGGCTGGAACTAACCGTCCTTACCCTTAAATGCTGTTTAAGATGTAAGGGGTACAGTGAAACCTCAGTTCACGAATGCCCCCAAGTACGAACAAATCGGTTCATTAACAAACAAATTGCCTAAAATTCCTCTCTGTTTATGAACTCCTTCTTAGAACACGACTCTGCCGCTATGTGTTAAACTAAGACATGCGTGCATCACCCAGCATTAAATTTGCTCAGTCTGCGGTCACGGATCGCTCACGTGATAAAAGAATTTCAGGCCAAGCGGAGAGACGTCCAAGCCTTTGCAAAGAAATGTCACCCTATGAACGATAATGCAGTGTCTTTTTTTTGTGCAACGCAGTTGCGCAAGCGTTCACCAAAGGGAAAAAAAACTAATCTCTCCGGACAGATCCGGCTTTCACTTCACATACATTCCACATTGTACATGTTCTTATATTTATTACATTAATAAATTGTGTCTATTCTTTTGTTTATTCTTTAGTTTATTCTTACGATTATTATTGCTGCTGGTCTCTGAGAGCTACCAAACAAATTTCGTTGTATCACTACAATGACAATAAAGTCTCTTTATCGCTTTATCTTTATCTTATCTTTATTTTTAGTGAAAACGGCTGCCACGTACAAACCAGAGGCCAAAAAATGTTAAAGAGAGAAAAACCCTGATTGAGAAGTACCCAGTGTTATAGAAGGGGACTCTCCTTCCAAAAACTAACCTTCTCCCCACCCATCTTCCTCTCCTCCATTTCTTCATGTCATCGAGTCTCTGTTGCAAAAATATGGCTTTAATGTCATTTGTCCTTCAGATAGTCACACTGTCATGATCTGATGGCAAAAGCAAAAATTGTTAGGATTGCTGAGCTGCACAAGCAAGGGCTCTCACAACGCACAATTGCTGCCGAGGTTGGACGAGCATGCTGAAACGAGTGTTTAAAGTTACCAACAAGAACGGTGGAGCTACTCACTACTGAGTCCTTTTACTGCGACACTTTTAGTTCTGTTGTGGGTATTTTTGGGCTATGGTCTTAAACAGGCTGTTCATCTGCTGATTAAAAGTTTGAGTTTAAATGCAATTTTCAATAAATTATCAATCTCAGATTTTTTCCCCCTTGCTTCTGTTTCTACAGTTTATACATATATACAGTACTTTTTTTTGCTTCATTTTTGTTAAATGAATAGTGGCACAGAGAGAAAGTTTTACGTTGCTGTTTGTCTGAGGTCGTATTTGCTTAATACTGAGACTCACTATGATCAGATGATTGAAAAAAAATCTCACTAAATTAAAAGTGGGATACAAACCTGACTCTTTATGTATGTGTATTTATATATGAAAGCATGCAAAAGAGAAACATACTGTACACACTTTCACATTTGTGCACAGTTATTGCACTGGTTAAATGTATTGCACATATAGAAATTAAACCTGTATAACCCACAGAACTTGTGTATTGCTCATAATTCATTATTATCCTTATATTTAGTATTTAATATTGGCCTCAAATGATATTCTATATTTCTGTTTAAGGTTAAAACAATTATAATTTCAGCATGACATGATGCTATGAGTAAACTACTGGAGTTAGCAGACCGTCCATGGCTGAGCTGAGCTTGAAAATTGTCCCAAGGACAGGATTGCATGTAACTGTTCTTTTCCTTTTTTTTTTTTTTTTTTTTTTTTGAAAAATTCCAACCTAATTCTTCTAATTCTCTGAACAGTACAAAAGTCTGTACTTACATATGATGGCTGAATACCAGCATGCATGCTTTCACTATTAAACATCTCACTCCTCACTGAACATTAATAATTGTATTCAATCCTTGCCTTATATTTTCTAGTGTGAATGTGAGGCCTGATGGTACAATATAGAGGCATAGGAACTTAGTGCAATGACCCAGTTAAAGCTTCGCAGGTAAAACAATGTATATGCGATGAGTAAGACAGCAGAAGGCACATGAGATAAGAGAATAAAGTCAGGAATGTGGTAATGATGATCAGCGAGGCCTTGTGCTTGGGCGGGCCAGCAGAATAACCTAGGTTTGTTTTAATGCCGGTTTAGATGCTCACACAGCAGTCAGGCAAGAGAATTCATTGCTTTTTTCCAGTCATAAATTACCCTGAAGGGCTTGAGCTTCTGCATAGGCAAATAGGTACTGTTGGGAATACAGACTGTTATTTTCTACACTGAGGAACCATTTGCTGTACACTGAAAATTTATGTGTTTGCCCAAAGTACAAAATGGTTAATAGCCAAACTGCAAGTAGTATTATAATCCATATGAAAAAGAAATTGCTGTAGGTACAGTACTTCAATACTTAGAGCACAGTAATCAGAGCAACTGATTAAAAAGTTCCGTACGGGAAGTAATTAAATAGCAACTTATTATCATGAACTGTCAAGAACTATTTAAGAAGTCGACAAGAATTGTGGATTATTAGTAACTAAAAGATTTGACCAGGCTTTCTGAATGGGATACAGGCTAATAAATCCCAAATGGTTACTGCTAAATTGTGTATGCACTTTGATCACATTTATCAAACTAATATTGCAGGTCGTTGCAGGTTGATTTTTGAATCAAAATTGCTTAGATGAAGTCACATTAGTAGTATCTGGGATTTCTGAAAGGAAGACCGAAAAAATACCACACCCATTTCTATTCACAAACCGTTTTCATGCCTGCTTAAAGTACACAAAATAAAAGCCTCTAGACATGAATGTGTGTTCTGTTTACAAGTCAGACGGTGACATTAGCATTGTAAAGTTCTCTCTGTTAAGTCACTCTTAAGTCAGATAATGCTAAAGTGATGAAATGTAGAGAAAATCTTCTTCACAGGCTTTTAACAGTAAATAAAGGACCAGGGAAAGACTGCTGCTCTTAAACACTCTAAATGTAAGCCCCACAAAAAGATAGAAATGTGGACTGAATACGGATTTTATCCCCCTCTTTGCTGTCAAATGTAATATGATGTAATATAAAAGCAAGATACTAATTTCAAAGTGAAAAAAAGACCTATTTGATTCCATGTGAATTAGGAAATTGCATGCATTTAAATAAGAATTTGTTAGGAGTGAAATATTGCTGCTTTAAAAGGTTCTACTTGTAATTGATTGATCATTGTAAATTTGTATTAAACTTTTGCATTAGCAAACGCAGCCTTTACACGTAAAAAAAAAAAAAAAACGCGAGGTGAGGAAAGAGTAGATGTTCAATATCTCATATTCATATTTTTGTTGCATTCAAATTATGCCAAAAACAAAAGAACTGGCCTTGCTGGTCCAGTTCGCTCACTGTATTTTATTTTAGCTGTTGCGGCTAAAAAGCACTACTGCATCCATTTAAGGCGTATTTTTATGCATGGATAGCTGCTTCAGCTAAGAGCCACAGCTGCTAGATGAACAGAAAGTCTGTTAGAAGTGTCCACTGGTGATGTGTTTTTTTCCCCCCCCAAGTCAAACTTCAAGTCTATTAAGTCAATTGTATAAAAAAAAATACTTACATTGTCAGGTTTTCCACCAAGTAACTGAATGCAGCTGGTATAAAATCTTTTTTTTTTTCTTCAATATGTGTGTAGTGGCTGCCAGATGCCATGAGATTTTGAATGACCATAATCACAGATGGTGTGTTTGATTCAGACATATTTTGTCTGCTGCACTAACTGAGGCATTTCATACTGCTGCATCCAATTGTTCAGTGTAACTATATAAAGTTTCAAACAAAGTGCTAGACATACAGCATTGTACAAAAGTCTTGAACCGCACCCCATTTCTTCATATTTGCGTCCAAAGCGACAAACTTTCTTGGATTTTAATCTAGTCTTGAGGAACAGTTCTCCAGGCTTTCTCTTCAACGACCTTTTTTATCTCTCATTTTCAGTCCAGACACTGTACATGACCAAATGTGTGTTGTTTGATAAGCAATACAGTGACCTAAATCATGCATGCATAAAAATAAAAAAAATAAAAAAAACATGTAATGTAACGCATGAACCAGTGAGAAGCAAGTGCAGATGATGACAGATGATCAGACCAGTGATCAGTATACTTGTGATGCTAAATGCTGAGTGATTGGAACAGATAAGAGGGGAAATGAGGTTGCTGCTACGGTTGTTACATAACCCACCCATTTTTAAATTGTGGCCTTTAGGCATTTTCAGCCTGTCACAAAAACAAAAACATTTGTTCCCATTTTTAAATTCCATTTATAGCATTTATTTTAATTTAATATGAAGAAATGATGGAAGGAAAACTAAATCATTCTGGATAAGGGCATCTGCCAAATGCCATAGGTATAAAAAATTATGGTATGATGATTGCTTTGCTGTCTCACATCTCCATTAAGACTCTGTGGAGATTCTTTTTTCCTCTCCTTGTCCACTCAGTATTCCTAGAATATGCTATGGATTCACAAAGACAACAACAACAGAAACAGACTTGTTAGCAACAACACTAAAACAAAAAGCAATAAACTTACAGAGAATCCTTAACAGAAGGTCCTCACATACACTGAACTGAACCTTGACCCACCCTTGAACCAAACCGACTTGGAGCTTGACATTTTCGGAGATATCAGACTTTTTCTTCTTAATCTAACGTCTTCTTAAGAATACAGCCCAAAAATATTCGCCTCTTAAAACCTAACATGCAGTTCCTGAAAGTGTTACAGTCCCCTGCCTGTGTGGGTCATTTAACTATAACGTGTCCCCATGGTGCATAGCTCTCCAATTCATTATACACATAAAAATAATTTCTCACTCATGGATTTTGTAGTGCTCTGGTTTATAAGAGGTGTTTAATTCATTTGTACAGACTGTGAAGTCTGATACAATATCTAAATCTAAATACAATATCCAAAAGCATCTTCTGTTTGTACATTTACATTTAGGCATTTGGCAGACGCTCTTATCCAGTTTGTATGTAACAAGTATTTATTTATTCTAAATAGGCCACCTATAACTTCTGTTTAGATGCTAACTGCATTTTATTGGCTCTGTCCATGTACTCTGCACAATGACAAAGTTGAATCTAATCTAATCTAATTTAAAGATATGTTTCAAGTCACTTCTAAATATTAACATTAACATTAACCAATTTACCTATTATTGTGTTTGGAGTTCCACAATCCACAAACGTTCCGCAATCGTTTATGTAGCCTTCAAACCCACCAATGAGTATAATTTTTTTAGGTTAGTAAATACATTTAAACGTAAAGTCATAGGACAGGATGGTGCCATAATGGTAGTTTGCCATCTCGTACAGTACAGTGTTGATTTTAAATGCTAATTTAATGAGATTTAAAAAAAAAAACCTCTTCTTCAAAAGAGAATCAGTTCTCTACTGGGTGAATCGAATGATGGGATTAATAGCAGCTAGGTGTGGGCTAGTATAATCATTGTTCGAGAATGATTTGCGATTCAGCCTCGTGTTAGAAGCTACTGTACAGTAGTTATATTTGTAGCTTTCCTTATATAAAGAAATATAACACAAAGGCCATTCAGAATGACTTAGGCCTTGTTCACACGGGCGTTAAATTTTTGGATAAACGAACCCGCTCTGAACATCCTAGACGTTTATGTTGCGTTTTGTAGCGGCGCTCGATTGACTTCTACACTGTCGTTTGTTTGTCTCTGTCTAACGCCAGCCTGCAGCCCAAATTGTATGTAGTTTGTGTGTTAACCTGTGGAGGCAGTGTCGGGAACTGGATATGAAAGCTCTTGTCGTTTTATTTGAGGTTCCTCCTTTTAATGTGGACCATTTTGCTATATTAGACATTAATCTAATTGTTTTAAAAATTCTCGTAATACGGCGACATAGGGAGAGAAAAAAATCGCCGCCGCTACTGGGTTCACCCTTTGACTGCACAACGTCGGATTAAAGGAAGTTTTTTTGTGGTTTATGAAGAAATGCGAAATTTCCGCGCAAGTTTTTCAACTACTGTCGGATATCAGTTTCCTCTTTTGATGGTCTGCTGCAGCGGGTGCAATGCCGACATTTAATTTAGCTTTTTTTCCCCCGCATTTCGATATGTATAGCATGTAGGATCATGGGATATATCCGGTCCTCCGAAGCGTAAAAAGAAGGTGAAGAAAACGCACTAATAGCGTTTTCCTTGCGTTTGTTGGGATTTGAACGCCAAGTAAAAGCTGCATGCAACGTTTTTTGATGCCGTATAAACGCGCAGCTGGACAAACACATGCCGCCAAAGCCAGTGTGAACACCCTCATTGACTCCTATGTGTAGAAAACCCTCGGCACTCGGATATTGTTTTTGTACAGTAGCTCCACAAGTAGTATATACAGTAGATAGCTCAAAATAAACCTTAATCTTTTGCACAAGATCTGCAGTTAGTAGTGAAAATATTAGGTAGCATTAGCTATTTGTTCAATAATTACTGCATACAGTTTTAAAGTCTAAGATATTAAGCTTGCCACAAACATTATAAGATATTTAGCTTGCTAACATTGGTAAGATACAGTAGCTAAATTTTTTAACGCCTCCTCCCAAACTTGATGCCATACTGTACTGCAGCTATGCATGTTATGGTAGTGGAGGATAGAAGAGTAAAAATAAACAGTACTAAGGACACTGAAAGACATTTAGTGTGAGGAGATCTTGGGCTGGTCTTTATCATAAAAAAAGCTTTTCTTACACAGTCGCCACAGTATTTAGGTAAGATTATCCACTGGGGCAATGATTTTGGAAGCATCATTTTTTAGGGTATCCATGTGGAACCATCCTCAGCAGAAGTGTGTGAGTGAATTGTGCTCCAATCATATCATGTTGGATCAGTCAGAGAAAGGGCAGACTATTTGGTATGCTTGTATCCTACAGTAGATTTAAAAGGGTATACTTTGTAAGAGAGTGCAAGTGGCAACTTTGGCAGGTCTTGTCCTGACAGCTTGAGGAAAAAGGACAGCCAAAAGTGAAAGGTCAAATAAACCCATAAAGAAATCAAGCAAGAAAGTGTCCTTTCAGTCAACTATTAACGCACCTGAGTTTGAAAATATCTTGGGAATAGTATCAAAATGTTATATGCTCATGAACTTCTCAGATCTGGACATACTGTAAGAGAAAAGCTGTTTTACAAAATGCCTAACAGAATGAATAAGTGTTTGATTTAAGCTGAAAGTTTGAACCTAACTAGAAGGCTGTTCCAGTTCTACTACCTGTTAAGAAAATATAACTATGCGGCATTGTCCTGCTATAGTCTAAATTATTCATTCATTCATTCACCATCACTAAGTACTTTATTCTGGTCAGGTTCACAGTGAATCTGGAGCCTATCCCAGGAACATTTAGCATGAGGCAAAAATGTGTTTGATGCCAGTCCCTCCAGGATTTTTTCCCGATTTTCTCCCAAATTTAGTCGTGTCCAATTCCTCCCCGTCACTAGGGGGCTCCCACATTAAGGCTACTACTACCACTCAGTCGGGAGGGCTGAAGACTATCAGGTGTTTCCGCCGTAACGCTAGCCAACCGCATCTTTTCGAACTGCTCACTCACGCACCATTGGGGGAGGAGTAACACACTCGGAGGACAGCGCTATCTGCTCCTTCCGCTTGCAGGAGCTCACAGACGCCCCTGATTGGCTGTAGATCCATGATTAATGTGGGAGCATGAAGTACCTCTCATCCCGCCCCTCGGAGAGAGCTCGGCCAATCAGCTCTCTCTAGACCTTAAAGAGAGAGGTTACAGCATCACCCGGGAATCGAACCAGCGATCTCCGGATGATAGGGCGAGCACTTTACCACTGCGCCACTCGGAGGCCACCTCGTTCACATCCTTCGAGTAGCCAATCCACCATGCAGAAGGAGAATATGTAAAACTTCAAGAGAGTCAGAGATGAGCGTCGAGCCAGAGACTCCGGAGCAATGCTACCCGCCACACTACTGTGCTATCCTACATCAGACTTTTTCACATACTGTATAAACAAATATTGTTTGGCACTTGACAAAGTGTATTGTTCTTATCTTTGTCCTTTTTTCCCCTTAATCCTTTACCCACAGATAAAGTAAGCTTTCATAAGAGGGTTTCTAAAATGCCTGTGTATAATGCTTAAACAATATGCAGCATGGTGGCGTAGTGGTTAGCACTGTAAACTCGTACCTCCAGGGTTGAGGGTCCGGGTTCTGCCTTCGAGTCTGTGTGCATGGGCTTTGCATGTATGCCGTGTGCTTGGTGGGTCTGCTCTGTCCAAAGACATGGAAATTAATCTAATTGGCGTTTCCACTATTGCACTGTGTGTGTGTGTGTGTGTGTGTGTGTGTGTGTGTGTGTGTGTTGGGGCTGGAGGTGGGTGTTGGGTGGAGGTCCCCTGAGATGGACTCCAGGCTGCCAGCTACCCTGTACAGTGAAAGTGTTATAAAAAAAATGAGTAAGAGAGTAAGTAATGCTTAAACAAATATTTTAAGTACTTCATTAATAGATACAATGTGTGATATAAAACAAGAGCATGCTCCTGAGAATTAGAGAACATTTATGTTTCCTTGTTTGTTCATAGCAGTACAGTATAATGAGCAGAAAATAATTCAGTGCTATTCCCAATTATTGTGCCCACCTTGTTGACATTTTTTTTTCAATTTACTCTTTGGTTTAACAAAATACGTGCAGTCTGGGCGAAAAATGTTTTTCTGACCGTTAGTGATAATTGCAAAGGTTTCTTTTCTCAGAGGATTCGTTTTAAAAAAGCAAGCCAAATCTCTAGAAATGGAAGTGCACAGTAGGACAGAGGAAAGCTTAATGCTCTCTCTCTCTCTCCTTTTTTGCTGCATCAACTGCATTGGCAGCATTTCACAGATTTTGGGGAAAAAAAGATGACAGGGACCATTTTGGTCCATTTATAATCCTCAGATGGAAAGAAAAACTTGCCTTTTTTTGTGGAGAGCAGACTTGGCTGACAAGTGACTAACTTTTACTGTCTGTTTGGTTAACGAAGGTTGCCGATGGGCTGTTAATGGTCAGTTGTCTTAACCAGTTAATACATAGATAATTAACCAAACAACTATTCAACTAACACACACACACACACACACAAACACACACACACACACACACATATATACTAGATATATACGAAAAGCCAGACATCCTTGTATTTTTAATGTAGTCTTGAGGGATAGTTTTCCAGGAATTTCTTTGGCTCTCACTTTTAGTCCAGTCCCTGTACCTGAGCAATTTCAGAGAAATGTTATTTGTTTGTTAAGCCACACAGTGACCTATGCATGAACCAGGCATAACCAGTGAGAAACAGATATAGATGATGACAGATAACCATACTGATGATTAATATCCTGCTAAGTGGTTGGAACGGATGAGAGGGGATATGAGGTTGCAGCTGTTGCTGTTACAAAAAGAACCAATTTTTAAATTGTATCGTAAATTTTAATTGTTAGCAGAAAATATGGACCCCAGAGTCCTAACAAGATGTCTGCCATAATACACCACTACATATAAATACACCAATAACACACATTCACACTATTCAGGAGAGATCATCCTCTAAATCAAGGAGACTTAAACATAAAGTGCTTTTTCTAGCATCCACGTGGGCCCATGCAAATCATCACGGAACAAGTCACCCGATGTGCCCGGAGTTAGAGCATGAAGTTGTTCAGACAATCTAGAAGTATATATACTCAGCAAAAAAAGAAACGTCCTCTGACTTTCAACTGTTTTTACTTTCAGTAAACTTCATGTGTAAATATTTGTATGAACACTAAAAGAGTCAACACCATAAGACATAAACTAAAAATGTTTCACAATGTGTCCC
>JAQQZT010000037.1:6264117-6275894 GCA_030068275.1 Clarias platycephalus | reverse complement strand
CCTAAATGCATTGAAGCAACTGCCATGTGATTGGTTGATTAGATAATTGCATTAATGAGAAATTTAACAGGTGTTCCAAATAATCCTTTAGGTGAGTGTATGTATTTGGATACAGAGTAATTGCATGTTTGGCCAAATACTTTTGTCCATATAGTGTATCATGTGCTATAACAACATAAGAGTCTCACAGTAGCAAACACAAAAGTAAAAAACAGAAAAAACAGGGACCAACTCAGGAGGATCACGAAACATAACATTAAATTTGTTTTAATAAATATATGTGTGTATTTAAATACATATGCCTGTATTTTTTTATTACTGTACTAACTGTACTATACTCATACTCATTATACTCATTATAGAGCTTCTATAAATCTGATGTAATTTATATTTATAAATCATACACCTGATTCATAAATATAAATTACATCAGATTTATAGAAGCTCTATAATCACAATAACCACTACTTTCATTTGCTGCTGCTTTATTTTTTAGATAATTTTAAATGAAATATTTAAATGTTACTTTTGTCAGGTATCAAATCAAATTTGGATGAAATTCACAGAACATGTTCCATAGTTACTTGACCTCTTGGCAGCCATTTGTCTAAACTGAAAAAAGAGGAAAAAAAATCCTTTGTAATATAATAATTAGGTGGGCAGAAAACAAGTCCATGCGTTGCTAGGGGCCTGATGTTTTGCATATTAGTGTTAAATATTCTAAAGGTTTTAGAGAAAAAGGAGCTTAGAGCACAAGTGTGAAACAGAAGCTGAAACAGAAGCTGAAACAGAAGTGTGTGACAGAGAGATGTAGTGGCAGACTTGCTAACAAGAAAATCTTATAGACACATAAAAATGTCTGTGTATGAAGGTGGACAAGGTATATAACACACACATACATGGATTCCCCTTATCATTAAAACTACTGAAAGGTAAAGTGAAGTACATTGATTATCTTGTTACAATTGCACCTGGTGTCCAAAGTTCATTGATGCATGTAGGAAAGGCTAGCCTGTCTGGCTTAATCCCACAGAAGTGCTACAAAATAATGTTGGTTATAATAGAAAGGCATCAAGACACATAATGCAATGAAGGTTATTGCTTACAGAGCTGCATTGTCACCCGCCAGTCAGAGTGCCCATGCTGACCGCTGTCTACTGTCAAAAGTGCCTACAAAGGCATTGTGAGCATAATGCCATGATGGCAAGAGGCAGTGCAATGCTTTGGGCAATATTTTGCTGTATATGGATGTTCCTATGACACATACCACATACTTGAACATTGTTGGAGACAAAGTGCACCCATTTATTGCAACAGTATTCCCTAATGACCTAATCACAGTTGCAACACGGACTTGTTACACACCACACAACAAGACCATTCCGATATTGAGAAGACTCTCATCTCAGTTTCCAAAATGTCTGCTGAAAAAATAAGTGTACACCATGGACATTGTGCCAATCCAACACTGGGCACATGTATGTGTGCACTCACTTACATACACACTACAGGCAATTTGAAAATGCCAGTTGGCCAAATCGGCATGCGTTTGGACTGCTGGAGCAAACCAGGGTACCCGGAGAAAATCCACCCACCACGGGGAGAACATGCAAACTTCATACACGCAGATCCGAAGGCAGAACTCGAACTCTCGACTCCGGAAATGCTAACCACTATGTCACTTTCAGTACTTTTTATAGTTTTGTGGTATTATAAACACATGTCTACATGAAAAAATCCTAATAAAGAATATCTAAGTTTAAAATAATTTAACAAAGATAAAGTTTAAAATTACAAAGAAGTCATTGTTTCATTGTTTCATTCGTAGTCATTGCTTGAATTTAGCATTTTATTGTAATTTTGTAGTGGATGTTTTCTCAAGTATGTGCTGATATTATGGTTGACTGTAGTAATTAAATGTTTAATTTCGAAACCCAAAATCTTACCATGCAAATTTTTGTTTTCGTACTAAGCAAGCCATGGAATTCAATTGATTTCACATTGATGGTTTAGTGAACAGTACCGGTTGTCTCAGTGGCGAAGGACACCTACAGTAAAAGACTGTCATTTCTGTCTCATAACTTTAGCTCATTGTGAATCAGCAAAATTCATTATACCACACATCTCATTATTGGAAATGTAACTTCTCGCTTGACAGGAGGAAGGATCAAATGGGCTTCCTACCATTCAGGGAAATGACAATAAACATTTCAAGACCTTAATCATATGAAAACCCTGTTTTGCCATAATAAAAGATGAAAGATTGCATGGAGGATTGCTGCTTTTTATGAGTGGTATTTTCTTTTTAAGTACTTCATTATTTCAAGCAATTGCGTCTTCAAATTATCTTGATTGCTGCAGCTGTGTTTCGTGCTGTGTGAGGATAGCTGAAGATTGTAACCACACACACACACACACACACACACACACACACACACACACATCTCCCAGATGGACACATTACTGTTTTGTAGATTTTTGGAAAAGAATGCCAATAGCTAGTAAAATAAAATACAGTAGATTTAAAAACAATGTTTATTATGAGCGATTTAAAAAAAAAAATAATTGAATGTGCTTTCTACATGTATTGGAATAATAATATAATATAATTAATTAGCAGCAAAGTCTCAAAGACCTATTGATAATATTTACTGATTCTTTTTTTAAACAATATAAAAAAATTACAAAATTAATAGCAGATCAATCTTGAGATCAGCCACAATGTTTAACAACCAAATGTAGGTCATGCCAGCTGCTATTGTATGCTGCTAAGCTAGTTCTCCCATTCTATTTCCAGCAGTAGCTGACTGATAAAATTATACCCTTAAAGCCTCTGTAGGCTTTAGTTATAATGTCTGATTAGCCTTGAACCATAACAAATTAAGGAAGCATTTAAAATCCGTTTGAACAATTTTCTGTTAATTATCTCACAACATGCTATTGGTAGTGTGGTGAATACAGTATAAGTAATGAATGCATTCTGATGCAGTATTTAAAAAAAAAGATCAACATCTCTTTAAAAGAAGGATTATCCAAGCATAGAGACAAAATCCATAGCAAAGGTTAGAAGTGGACCTCATTATTGTAGGCAAATCAATAAAGCAGAGGCAAAAGAGACAGAAGTCAAAATGAGAGCATTGATGACTAGGAAACAAGGAAAATTGGAGGCATGCGGGAAAACAGATTTGTATCATTAAACTGTGAAAAAATGCAATATATTATATATTTATGCCTTTTTAATTACCTTTTTCTGTACTATATGGCTAAAACTTGGGGAGCCCTTACAATCACACTATGTTTCTTTCCCAAACTGTTACTATGACATAATTGTTTTTGTATTGTCATTGAACGCGATTGCATTACAATTTCACCAGAACTAAGAGGTCCAAACTTGCTCCAGCATGGGGATACAATGTACAAAGCAAGCTCCATGAATGAATGATGTGCCAAGGTTGGAGTTAAAGAACCTCAGAGCCCTGACCTAAACCTCATTAAATTCTTTTTGGGATGAAATGGACTAACGACTGCACCCCATGCCTACGCACCCAACCTCAAAGCCTGACCTTACTAATGCTCTTGTGGTTGAATAAGCACTAATCTCCACAGCTAGATTTCAAAATATAGTGTAGCATAAAGCCTTCCTTGAAGAGATGAATTCTTTGGCAGGAAGGACTGATTTGGAAGTAGGGTAGAAAGTAAGCTCATGAAACTGCTCATGACTTACGTACGCAAGCCCAGGTACTGTACATGTCTGCCTGTCTTTCTGTACTGCAAAACTCTCTGCCTAACGTATTAATACAAATAAATAAAAATATGTACAGTAAGGTTGAGCATCTAAAACCTTGTTTACGCTAAGTTCTATTTTCGTCGTCAGCCAAATACACTCCCTGTTCAGTAATCTATTAGAAGAAGAAGAAGAATATTCAATTATTGTCACATGTACTTTTTACAGCACAGCGAAATTTCTTCTTCGCATATCCCAATTAGGAAACTGGGGTCAGAGCGCAGGGTCAGCCAGCTTACAGCGCCCCTGGAGCAGAAAGGCTCAAGGGCTCAACAGTACTATAATCAAATAAGAGATTACTGCTTTAGCAGTGAAAATATTAACTAATCCCATTAAAAATATTTAGATTAGGATTTCTAATATATATTTATTGGTGCAGGTGTTTGTTTACATTGAGCAAGTAGCTTATTAGTAGCTTTTTTAAAAGTAGATTATTAAATCAGTCATTCACATCGCTTTTACTCAAATGTTTGATTTCACTTATAGTGCAGGTTAAACTTTGTTAAAAGCAGATATCTATTTTAAAGTTTCATAAAATTTTGTCCAGCTGTCGATTTAAGACCTGCCTACAGTTTGACGCATGGGCAAATACAGTACACTGTCCAAACTTGAGGTTTCTAATCTGGTACATAACTGCTCATAATCTCTACTCAACATTTTCATCTATGTCTCAGGTTTAACTTCAGGCAAACACCAAAGGACTGGCAAAGTTTCATTGAATTCTGTTTAGATGGACAGACCAACAGACGTGCAGACGGAAAATTTTCTGAGACTGGTTTCAGGTCCAATGAATGAAATGTAAAGATATAATTGAAAGAGCGAGTTCTGAACAATGTACAGACAAAACCTACTTTTTATTTATATAGATATATTTTGACTTGAAGTTATTTTGCGGTGCTTGTTGTTTGACATTTACCATATTGAATTCTAGTACTCAAGATTAGCCTTTTTGAAGGTCTTGGTCTTGTCCCGGAATCGACCACATTTTTACTCAGTCCCATTTCTGTCTCATCCAAATTAGATTTGGGATTTTATTTTAAACCAGTCAAAACCACAACTGTGGGGAATCACTAAATCGCCTGTGCGTTGTCAGATTTATTTAACCCCATCTCTGTGGTTGGATGTAAAACATTCTGCTTAAAATTGGAACCAATTACTTGATTTCTTCCTAATTTGAACTGTCACCCCTTCATGCACTCGCTGAGAAAGTAGGTGCAGCAAAAGGAGCCGACTTTCTTGGAATTTCTATCAGATAAAGCTTCCGTGGAAAAGGCTGGCTACTTTAACACAAAGAATTTATCTGAAAAAATAAATAAATAAAAAGGAAACACAGCTAAATTTTTATTCTAAACATGTTACAGTAACTAACAATGTACTGTATGTTTCAGGGCACTGGTTTCAGTTACTCGCTGGATATTTCCCCCAAAGGTGGGAGTCTAGCTAATGCAGTGTTAACTTTGTAAAAGATTGAGAGAACAGAGCATTTAGTGATGAAATGTTGTTCCTAAGTTACATTATTGGTTTTGAGAAATAATTATGAGACATACAAAGCTACAGTACATATCCAATCTGTATAAAGCCACATTACATCAACATTCACTAATGTTGGCTCAGTAATTCACCTCCAATTATTTAAAATTTTAGTTATTAAAGTTATTTAATTTTAGAAATGTACTTATTAAATAGGCTGTGTTGTTTGGTGGAAAGCGCTCTTTGGGTGCTAATATTGAATATGACTCTGATTTAATACAGTATATAGCTTTTTTTTTTTTTACTCTAGTCTAGTGTTTGTTTTAAGTGTCGTGAAAAAACTTGGTTGTCATAATGTCCATTCTGTGTAAGTTTTGTTTTAATTCACTAATTTTAATGCAGTACACAAAATTTACTTAAGTTTTTGAAGTCTTAATATGTCGCTTTATGTGCACAATGATTTCTAAGATTGTATCTGAAATATGTATTTTGTATCAATTTAAGGACTGCCTATCATTTGAATGTTTCACATTTTACCAAAAACATATCATGATGTCTGGTCTTGAACTTGAATCAGTCCTTCCCTGCTTCGGTCTTGGTTTTGATCTCATCTCAGCCACTTAAATTATTGACTTTGTTTCAGTGTCAACAGACTCTGGTCTTGTATTGGTCTCGGTTTACATGGTCTTGATTACAACATTACTAAGTAGCACGTTCCTTGAAGACCAGCATAATAAGGTTTTGATGTGGTTGGTGCCCAGTATTGTGTAGGGTCTCCTTGTGCCACATTTTCAGCTCTGGCCCTTTGGCATAACTCCACAAGACCTCTGATTATGTGCTGTAGGCAGGGTTGGCAGTCTTGGGCTCTGGGCCTGTTGGGCCCTGTGCATGTTGGGCTGTAGTGCCATGGGTGTTCTGTAGCCTTTCTATTGTGGCCAGCATTGACCTTTTTGGCAATTTGTGCTGCATTGGCTTTTCTGTGGGATTGGACCGGATGGGCTATCCTTTGGTCCTCTTGGGCATGTGTGAGCCTTAAGGCCCCATGATCATGTTTCCAATTTCAAATTCAAATTTTATTTGGCACATACTGTACACAGTCATACACAGTACAATATGCAGTGAAATGTTTATACGATTTTAAAAATGTAAAAACAATTAACAAGAAATAAGAAATAAATAGCTGAAACTAGAAGAAAATAGAACAAAATATAAAATTTAAAAAAAAATATATAAGAAATATAAAAACCTATCTGTACAAAAGACAATTTACTGGTTAGATAATCAATGCTAACCTGTTAATGCTATGGTTTACTGGGATATACACCAATCGGCTGTGACATGTTAATGTGAATGGATGGATGGATGGATGGATACCTATTATACTTTTGAGACTCTAAGAAACCATATAATTGTTAAGTAGGAAGTTCAACCTACTGTTCATGGTATGACTGAGAAAATGTATAACAGTATATATTTCAGTTAAGTAAGATAGCATTAAATGTATCCCGAAATGACAGTTAAAAGGCTAAAACCTTTTTCAATAAAAAGTGTCATATTTAGTGTGTTTTGGAACAATGGAAGTCAAGTTTTTGTAGATTCTGTTTTTCAGGCTTTTTTTTTTTCCTTTTTCATTTTTTGTAGCATCGTTGCTGAAAATGTCACCAGTGCCTCACATATGACTTTGTGTTATCTAAAAAAAAAAAAAAAAAAAAAAAAGCTCAGGTTTGGAGATGAAAGCAAAATCCAACCTTATCTCTACTCATTTCAGGTCTTGGTTGCTCAATTATACACAGAGGTCTTCACAAGACACCTATTCCTGTTGGTTGCCATGAGGATGTGTTCCATCTCAGCCTTTTGAAAATCAATCTTAGAACCGGAGCTGTGAGTTACAAACCTCACATCTACCAGTAGCTTGACATTAAACTGTTAGTTTAAACAGTTAATGAACACAATATTATGGGATTCAACATTATGTGGCACTCTCCAGCAGTTTTATTTTAATGTTTCTAAGATTATGATTCCCCTAATATGTTTGATTTTTATTTAATCATTTTTAAATGGAAAATCTTGTTTCTCTATAATGTCATAATGTGACAATGTGACATTAGACAATCTGAGCTTTAACTACTGTATCTAAAATTCTAGCATATCAAAATTCATCTGTCATTTGAATTGATCTTGTACATTTACTTTAATACTTGATATAGATGTACAAGTTAAACCCGTCTAATTTAAGTTGAATTAAGAAATGACTTTTTCAGTCTATTTATTTAGATAAATAATAAAGAAAATACTTGAGTACAGAATTTGGGTAGTGGTGCTGCTTCTAGTATGAAAATGGTCATAGAATACAAGGCCAACGAAATGGTTGAGTCAATTCTGAAGTTGAATCAAGTTACAGATAATTTGCTCAAAGTATTTGAAGTTGAACTCAAAGCCAAATTTATGTCATAGATAAGTGAGAGCGAGTCAGACTTAGTCAAACTGTAGCCCAAGTCAGAGACTGAAGCATCATCTGGTTAGCTACTGTATATCATAGTTTGAATGTCAGCCTGCCAGGTGTCTATAGAGAAATTGGGGGTTTAAGAGCTTTGTAGAAGGACTTATCTGTGGCACATTTCAGCAGCGCTGCTATCCCTGAAGCTCATTCCCTGTAAATCTCTGCAAGCCCTCAACTATAAACTAAAAATTCTGTGGTATGGTCATGAGCAGTGGTCCTTTAACACTAGGGGTGTAACACAATACCACTACCTGTATCTGTTTAGTGCCCCAAATATCTCCATTCATTTTATAACACATCAAATAGCTATTTTTAATACATAACTTTATTCAGCCCCTTAACTATTACAGTTTCTTAACCACCACTGCTTTTAAGTTCATAATTGTTCAGTCTACGGAACTTTCTTTTAAGCCTTTAATCTATAATGACTAGACCAAACCAATGTCTTACCTTAATCAATATCATTTTGGAGGTTTGTAACATTTCATAAAGATGAAAAAAGCTAGGATGCAGTGGTGCTAAAACAATGCAGCATTTCATTCAAATACTCATAATACCACACTTTTCCCAGTAATTTTCACTTAATAGTGATAAAGATGTAAAAAAAAAATAAAGATGTCTCCAACGCCTCGGTTGCTTGGTGACCCAGCCTGAGAATCAATAAGAGGAAACACGTGACACCTGGGCATGCTTCTATTTAAGGCCCTTTGAAGTTTCACTTGCAGTGTGGACACTGTGTACAAGAGTGAATTTATCTGAAAAGCAAAGAGAGATGATATTTGAAAAGGTAAGAGTTAAGATATCTTCTTGACACAAAGTAAGGTCTTTCGTTCAATACAGTTATCATTTCACAATTCCCTGTAAGTCAGCCTAAGACTCCCTGTATCATTCCCTCTGGCCCTAATAAACTTTTTCCTGTCAAACTTACACAAAAGATTGATGAAAACACAAAACAGATATGCTGCCCTCTGCAGTTTGTGGTCCATACAGTATGTGTGCTATATAGAGTGCCAATTTGTCAAATAAAGGGCCACTTCATATTCAGTTACAGATGCACCATAGTAGCACATCAGATAATGGTCACAACACTCTCTTTCCTTGCTACAATTCATGTCACATAAAGGCCAAACCTTAGTCAATACAGGTGGCGTTAAAGGCCCAACTTTAATGTATACACAGTTAATAGTGAGTGATGGTAATGTGAAACTTACAACAACAAAAAAAATCTGATGTTTACAATAGGTTTATGGGTTCTCTATGGTATTTCCAGGACCAAAAAAATAATGATATAATGTGTTTTTGTGGAAATAAATTGCAGCTGCCAGGGCAGTAAATAACTGACTTTTGATTCCTGCCTCAGGCTGAGACAGGGTAAGTGCTATAAAGTGAAGGTGTTAAGCCATTGAAATGACTGTCAGAAATGGGATTTAAGGGTACACAATTACAGTGAGGTTTTTTCCAGTTAAGGAGGAGATTTGTTGCTCAAGCAGAGAAGGAAAGAGCTGTGGTATGTCATTGACCCACCCATGACACTCATATTTTGTTTCAGAGTAGTAATGTGCTTTTTAACCTCACACTATTCCTTTTTTTTTTTTTTTTTTAAACAGAGTTTGAACTTCTGAACTTGCAGCAATGTATGATTTAATCACATACTGAACTGAATAATAGTTTTTGCCATGGTAAACCTCCTCAATCCGTATGTTCAGTTTCTTTAATTATGCTTTATTTTTGCTCCTCATGTCTCTATATAGGCAAGTCAAAAAAAAAAAAAAAGGCTCATCAGAGCCTTTCTGCTGTACTGACTGCAAAAGAGTCAAACCTATAAAAGAGCTCATAGTGTGCAGACTGTAATATTGCACAAGGGTTGTATGTGGTAATAACAAAAAAAAAAAAAAAGCATTTGGGGAAAAAAATGTCTGCAATGAATGAACTATGAAATAGGGACTATGATGGGGCTACTGCATGACTCGACTGGGTTTGGATCTTTTGTAGAGTCTTGGCCACAGCACATGCAATAAAAAATCTGCACCACTGAACAAATTTTTAAAAATACAGTTAGGTTATGTGAACCACCTTAGCGTAAATGACATGCTGAAATTTCTAAATGATGAACTTAGAGTTTTCAATATATTAAAGTAAAGTACAATAATGTGGTTGGATATCTTTTTTTTATCACCATATTCATGTTGCTGGCTTTGGGTGCCACAACGTCTCTTGAGCCTGAGGTAAGACATTTGACACTGGATCTCCCAGGGAAAGGCAATAAAAATTTCAGACTTACCAACTGGCAAAAGCATATGGTACAGTCAGTTTTGTCTGTGAAAAACCACAGGTGCAGAAGTTTTTCTTTTCTGTGCCAAGATGGTCCTATTTCATTGCCTCTACAGTAGTAAGGAGCCACGATTGCTTTATTCGACAAGATATTGGCACACCATGTTTCTAAACCTCTAAAGTCCCTGAAGGTGCACAAGTTGAAGAGTAACTTAAGACTTGAATTTGAACAGGAACTAAAAGCAATGCTTAAGCTATAAGGCATAATACTTTTACAAAAAATACAATGGAATAATACAAAAAAAAAAGTCCTTGGAATACATAATAGAAAGTTAAAGTATACTGTACCTGTACAAAGTATAAATAGGGATATAACCAAATATGAACACTGTGGGTACAAGTTTTTTTTTTACTAAAGAGTTATAAATAGGAGGCACACTCATAAGGTAGAATTTATATTTAAAAAAAATAATAATATATATAGTTTATAATATAGTTTAATATAATATAGTTTATTATTTCTACTGTAAATGCAAGTAGAGCATGAGGATGTGTTAAAAGCCATTTCTTTCTACTGTAAAGGCACTTTATAATGCAGGTTTTACAGAATAATGCGCAATTCGTACCTTATTTTTTTTCTTTATTATTATTTTTGTTGTTTTTGTTGTTATTTTACAGAATTGTTATATGTTGTTGAATTTTTGCAATTACCCATCAAATATCATAATAGCTATGTGAGCTATCAGGTGGTGTAATTTAGAGGAAAATAAGATGGAGAAGATAAAGAAGCAAGTAATGATTACAGTAGTCTGCCTGAATAAGCCTGCTGGCAGTAATGGAATTGGCAGATGGAGGTAAGGTGGACCTCAGGAGACACATATTGCATAGACAACTGATGCAACCCAACTGTTCCCGACAGGAGGCTGAGATATTTAATCAGAACTAGGACTGAATCAACACCAGTGCCAAATGCAATTCAAATTCCTTATTAACTCTTAATATCAATTGACTGGAAATAGCACCATGCCACACCCTGCCCTCAAGTGTATCACATGATGACTTGTTATATGAAAATCAGTTTAGTGGGCTAGCTAGAAAAGCAATTATTGTCAGATATCTCACTGCTTTCCTTTTAGTACCGAAAAATAAACACAACAATGATGAAACAACTTAACATACTGCATATGTGTGGTGCCCTGCAAAACACTTTATATGATTACATTTTAATTAACACATCCTTGTTGACTTTATTGATCTCTGTTTGCTTTTAACAGTGATGAAATAATCACCATTGAGTTTTGTTTTGAACTAAATTCCCTAATTTGTATTAGCTTTCAAAGGAATTTGCTTGCTGAAATCTTTACACTGTCAGCAACAGAACTTGCGCATCTCAGATCATTTGACAGCTGGTAGTCTGGCTATTTACAAGCTGAATCCATTAGGCTTATGTTCATTTCATTATGATGCATAACCAACAACTTTGGGGCAGCTAGCAAACTGCAACTTCAGACACTTTAGGCAGACTATAGACTATTTGATAAAATAGCTGCTTCGTCAATACCAATCAGCCATAACATTCTGACCACCCGAATAATATTGAGCAGGTCCCCACTTCTGCAATTAGAACAGCAATACACTACAGTATGTGTTCTGTTAGCTTGCTACGGGTACTAGCATTAACCTTCTCAACAATTTGAAAAAAAAAAAAAACGTCTACTACATCGGACTACACGGGCCAGCCTTCGCTCAACA
>JAQQZT010000037.1:6247427-6257432 GCA_030068275.1 Clarias platycephalus | reverse complement strand
TCTTCAAGGATGTTGTTTTCCTGCAGGAATGTGCATATTTGAGCTGATACTACTTTTTCTAATATTTTTGATATGAACGTAAGGTTTGAAATCGGTCTATAATTTGGTATTTCATTCGCGTCCAAATTAGATTTAATTTTTCCTTTTCTTGTTTCCTTTTGCTAGTCTAGAATGAATTTGGTTCCATGAATTGCCCATAGTGTGTGATTTTGTGTGTATGCTTGTGCTTTGGGTGGGTTGGCAACAGCCAACATGAGCAAGTGAATACACCCTAAGTGATGAAAAAAAAAAGTATGATGTACATTATATTAATATAATATATACATACTTGGCCACTGACAAACACATGAACATGATGAATAGGATATGGTTAAAGATGTACAGCTGCTTTCTTTTACTGAAGTATATATATACACACACACATACACATATCCCCCACTGTATCAAAGCACTCTGTGAGTTACACTAATACAACCTAATACACAGTTTAAGGAGCTATGTTGGAACAGCGCTTGAAAAACATCTGAGACTACATTTCATCTGTTACAGTGTCTCTAGCGGATATCCTTCAACTCTCTCGCAAACAAATAGAAGGTGGAGTGTGGAAGTGAGAGAGGTAGTCTGACATGAAGTCCTACGTGGGCAGCCACAGGGTAAGCAGGCTGCCTGGAGCAGCTGTCAGCATCATGTGACATTACGACCAGTATGTCACTTATAATAATGTGCCTCTGTTAAAAAAGAGGGCAAGGGGTTTATGGGAACACAAAACAACTCTTGTCATAACAGATGACTAAACTGTGAGCTCATTACTCCTACTATGTAGTAGTATTTTGTGGAAGTAAAAAAAAAAAAAGGAAACCTTATAAATGTGAGTGGTGTCAATTATCCTTTCACACTGTTTTTACTTACTTTACCATATCATCGTATAAGTAGATCACTTTCTCAAATATATAGAGCTATAACAACCAAATGTATTTAAAATTTTCCTTTTAAAATCACTTCCTTTCAATTTCACTTTAGACTTCATCTTCAGTAAATTATGAACTCAATTTTACAAATGGACTCTCAGTATCCGACCACTTTACTGTATAAATTATTTTTATGACTCCATGCTTCAGGTCCACCTTTTTTAAAGAAGCAGAATGAGGCATTCATGCTCCTGGTCTCTATGGGTACCCTGCGCTTGTAGTTTCAGACTGTGGGAAACCTTAAAATCTTTAAAAAAAAAGAAAAAAAAAAGGTGCTTATTCTTTTCCCCCCTCTCATTATATCTGCTTTCCAGCATATTCAAATACATCTAAAGTGTCAGAAAAGACTGTGTGGTACATTTTCTTTTATGGAGAAGGAAAATCTGATTTAGAGGGGGAAAAAATCTGTCATTTTCTCAGGGTACAAATTAGGTTGCTGCAAATTGCACATATTAAAAAGTACAAAACAATATGCTATTTTATCATACAACCAGATTTCTGGCAGCAGTTTGTTGCCAATGACAATAAAAGATTAGCATCACTCATATTGTTGAGTGCTAAATGTAGCACATGCTAATTTAAAGCAAGTTTCATCCTGAAGCATGTAAAATATTCGGACAGGAATCACCAAGGGCTAGCCTATACAATGTTATCATGATATCTAGATGCGGATTTGATTTGTGTTGTGTTTTTGTTAGTATAACAATCTAATAAATATCCAGGTTCTATTTTATTATTAGTAGTAGTAGTAGTAGTAGTAAATAATTTAAGGGCACTGGTGGCTCAGTGGTAGGTGTTTCGCCTGTCATGCGGAAGGCCCGGGTTCGATTCCCAGCCAAACCCCAGCCACTGGATGCAGTGCCGGTCCCAAGCCCGGATAAAATGGGAGGGTTAGGTCAGGTGGCACATCCACGTTGTGTATTTTCCATTCCACTACACCCCAAAAATTATGAATCGGGATCTGGTTACTGTTGATGCCATTTGAGTGCAGTGAACTTGTTTTAGACGATTTTAGCTTTGTGGCAAGGTGTACTATCCCGTGGTCGTAAAGTGATAGACATGATCATCAACAATATTCCACTAAACCATTACACCACAACCACCAGCCTGAACTGTTGATACAGAACAGGATAGACCCATATTTTTGTGTTGTTTTGAAACACCATCCAAATGCCATAGCAGAAATCGAGACACATCTGGACAAGCATTTTTCAATTTTCTATCGTCTAATTTTGGTGACCCCATGCAAATTGTAGCCGCAGTTTTCCTGTTCTTAGCTGATAGGAGCCACCCGATGTGGTCTTCTGCTGCTGTAGTCAATATGCCTTAAGGTTTGATGTGTTCACATGTGCTCATCAGCAGACCTTAGTTGTAACAAGATGTTTGTTTGAAATATTGTTGCCTTGCTGTCGACTCCAACTAGTCTTGCCATTCACCCTTGACCTCTGACATCAACAAGGCAATAGAACTGCCACTCACTGGACATTTTCTCTATTTCAGACCATCCTTTGTAAACCCTAGTGATGGTTGTGCGTCAGCAATTTGGGCCACATTCAAATTCACTTAAAATCACCTTTCTTCCCCAGTCTGATGCTGGTTTTGAATTTCAGCAGGTCATCTTGACCATGTCAACATGAATAAATGCATTGAGTCGCTACTATAGATGGGTAATTAGATATTTGTTTTAAAGAGCAGTTGAATAGTGTACCTAATGAAGTGACAGCTGAGTGTATATGTGTACCACATTCACAGCACTCCCATTACCCTGACGTTACCTGGAATCATTATATTTTGAGCTGCCAAAAATGAGCCTTTTAGTAGACGACTTTCAAATTGTAAAGCACACGAAATTAGATTTTTTTTGACATTCCAGCCACTCAGAATCTCAATGCAATTCAGCGTTATTTCTATGCAAAAAGTTTCTTGGTGGGCTAATATAAAATAAATGCAAGTCAAACAGAGAAAGCAATATGATGGTGAATTGCTGGAAACAGAAAATATTCTAGATTGCAGAAACACGTATATCACAGGATATAATGAAAACAAACAAACAAAAAAAAACAGTGACTGTGTGTATTTCAAAGCTTTGCTATTGCCCTGCTTTGATTTCATCTTAAAGTTCAGACCCAATGTTCAATCACACACACACACACACACACACACACACACACACACACACACACACACACACACAAAAGGGACGTCAAGTCTCAGCACAGAGGGAGACTGTACAATATGTTTTCCAATATGGTGTGATGAGTGAAGTGTCATTTGTAAATTGTTCCATATCAGATCTGCCTTATTGATTTCTGTCCGTCAAAGTGAAAACATTGTGCTGTCTGGATCTTTATACTCTGGTGTGGAATTATTACTTTTTCTTCAGTTCATGGATATTTCATTTCTTTTTCCCCTTCTCTTCCAAATGCATTACCAGCTTCCCGAAGAGAGGTAATATGCTCTGGTCATGTCAATCATATGAGGCAAATGAAGTCTCAGTGCCAGTATGAACTATCAATGTGACAAGCTGTTCTTACACTGTCCCACTCTAGGCAGTAGAGCATCTGTTGAGGAAATGACTTGGTTCTTGTTCCAATTCAGAAAACACAAAACAATTAAATCTGTTTCAGAAATAATTGAGAATGACAAAGTGACAAGCAGTGTAATTAATGATATGGGCAACACCAGTTATGCATTCTATCAAATATTTTACACATGAATAGAATATATTTGGCAGCCCAGCTTAGGTTCATAGCAAACCTCAATTTAATCAGATTCTGTAGGAATTATTAACTTGGCTGGCACAAATAAAGGGATAGATAGATTGATGGATAGATAGACAGATATCTGGACAGATAGGGCTGAATGAATGAATATTTTAAAGCTGAAACTATAGGAACCTTTCCCTCGCAGCACCAGATAAGTCAAAACATAAAAAAAGAAAAAACCTCTGGTAGACAAACAATAGCTGCATCAAATGGTAAACATCATTAAAAAGACATTAATATACATTAACGAGGAATACATTTTCAACAAAGTCATCCATCAAATGTCATTAATTAAGTAAGAACATCTCTAAATTTGTTGCCATGGTTTCAGACAGGAAAGGGTGGGTTGTTCCTTTCAGGCTAGAGTTGAGAAAATGCCTCAACCAGAGCACTTTATGTACCTTGGGATCTTGTTCATAAGTGAGAGCAGACTGGATATAAAAAAATCAACAGACAGATCGATGCAGCATCAGCAGATACTGTACTGTATGTGGACATTGTACTGGTCTGCTGTGGTGAAAAGAGGACCGAGTAGAAAGGTAAAACTCTTGATTTACCTCTCGATGTAGGTCCCAATCTTCACCTATGGTCACAAGCTTTAGGTATCGACAAAGAATTGATATAAATATCAGAAAAAAATCTGCCTTTAAAAGGTAGCTGGGGTCAGCCTTAGAGATACTGTAGGTTGAGGAGGTCAGACCCAACCTATCTCACCGTAGAGGCACTGCTACTCTATATCAAGAGGAGCCAGCTGACATTGTTTGGGCACCTGGATAAGATGCCTTATAGATGCCTTCCTGGGTAGATGCTTCAGGAATGTCTACAGTAGCAGGGAAAAAAACCCAAGACAGACCAAGAACTACTGTAGATGCAGAGGTTATATCTCCTGCCTGACTGGGATTACCTGACTGGAGATGGCTAGAGGAGGTAGATAGGGAGAAGAAGGTCTTGGCATTTCTGGTTAGATTGTTGTCCTCAGAAAATGGATGGATGGATTGATGGAAAGCTTGCTGGCATAAAACACGGAAAATGACTAAAATATATCTAAGGTTTCCAAATTATAAATATTGTGTTTTCAGGTGTGTCCCCTTTAAAAAGCCACTCAAGTCATGGCTAGTCACCCATTCTCCATATTAGTAATCATTATCTGGCACAGGGTAATTCGACCCTGGAGTTTGAGGCCACAGTGCTAACGACTATACCTTAGTGGCTTTTAAAAAGTTAAATTGTATTGTTAAATGTTTTGTTAAAAAATATTCCTCAAATTACAAATAATTCCTTAGCTAAGGTTGGATATACAGTAACTGGAAATGGTGCAAGTCTATAATACACTTTTCTAATATCAGTGGCTTTCCTGATGAATCCAATTTCAATAGAATTTTAACCTTTTCCCCTTTCCTTGAAAAATGTTATGATTTGAGTTGATTTGTGTCTGAAATATTGTAAAGCAGTTTTACCACGCCATGTAAGCCTGATAAACAAAAAAGCAAAGAAAGAAATACTGTCTATCCCTATTCAGTACTTCTTCATGGTTGTACATGTTTAAGAATAATCTTGGGTATGACTAGGAAAAACTGGTATTTAAAAAGGAGAATAATAAGTGAGGAAAATTGAGGCTTTTAACTGACTTGAACAAGCTGAGTATCAATCATGGCCCCCTTTTAATTACCTGATTATTTTAAGGAACACTCTCAGAATAAAACATCATTTAGTTAGTTAAGCATGAATTTTGCACTCACTTGCATTTTGAAGCTTGTATTATACTGTAGATCCATTATAGAAGATTTGCCTCTTTGTTTTAATAGCAACTCTTAGGCCAGCTATTTTGAATAAAACTATAAAAGCATCTAGCTGTGAGTTAATAAATGTGAAGTTGCTAATTGGTAATTATCAGACATTTGTGAATATGTAAGAAACTTTGTGTCTAAGGCAGAAAACTGTACTAGTAGGCTTTTTGTGTTCATTTGCAGTTGTGTAATGAATCATAGTTTTTGAAGTACCCATATTATTTTAATACATTTTGATTAGTTTTAATTAAACATAACGTTCAGTGATGTATTCAGATGCTAGTTTTTCTTCGGTAAGGAGCAGCCATTATAAAACGCATTTTATATTGTCTAAGACTTTGATAACAAATTCCTCAAATCTTTATTTGTTTTGTTTTATTTTTCATTTTGTGACAGCACAGGGATATACTTTTCAATAAAATCCTATCAACTCTTTATTGTGTATGTGGATCCCAAAGTACAGTCAGAACCAGACATGTCATTTTGGGCTTAAACAAATATGTAAACCTCATGATTTTGTTGTCAAACAGATTTTTGAAGTAAAAGAAAGTTTTTGTTGTTTTGACAACTTTTTGGCTAAAATGTTCTGCTGAATTGAATTCATTAGACAACTTACATTTTCAAGAGCTTTAGTACCACTGGCAGCAAAACAGCCCCAAAGCATTAAAAGACACCAATACATTTTATCATGGGTATTAGGTGTCTTTCTTCCTATGTAGTTCCCTTGATGGTAGTATGTACTGTATAACCAAAGCTACATTTTTGTCTTATCTGTTTACAGCACTTGATTTCAGTCCTCTAGTGACAACTTCTTGTTTCTTGACAAAGTGAAGATGCATGGATTTGGGTCTTGGTCTCGAAATGTCTTCTTTCATCAACCTTGGTCAAAAAATAAGAAAGTAAAATTTCCCCACTGTGAGATGAATAAAGGTTTATCTTATCTTTAATCTTCTATTCATGAAGATTCTGTCTCACTGTTGATTTTGAAATGGTGACACCCCAACATTTGACTAAACATTATAGCTCTGAAACTGTGATCTTTGAGCTTGTCTTTGCCTCTCTTAGCATCCGTCTAAGTGTACATGGTGGTATGTTCTCAACTTGTAATTGAGAGATCTTCGGTTTTACCCATGCAGATGAACGGCATTTTTTACAGTACATATTTCTTCATTTTTACCCCAGTGAAATAGGAAATACCATTGATTTCAAGTTCCTAGACACGTTGATACAGTTTCTAGACTCTAATTGTTTTATTTATAGTATTCTTCAAAGCTGTTAATAATTTTACTACGTACCAATGTTTTGGATACAAATCTAAATACTAAATAGTTACCATTCCAGACTTAAAAGAAAAACAAAAAGCGTTATATATATATATATATATATATATAAAATATTATCTACTACATTATTGGTTTCCCTTACTTTCATGAAGAGAACAAATAATTGGGGATTTATCAGTCTGAATGGAACATTTTAACGTTAATGCATGTTTTTCCAACTAAAGTTGGTCAGTTTGGTTATCGCCTTGACCCAGCTGGCAGGGTATTTTATTGCATGTTTTGCATACAGCACTCCTTTTGAAATTTCCTGCTGAGCTTTTGTTGAATTTAAGTTATCTACAAAGTTTTAATTTCATGTTAAAAAAATCTCTCTCTTACACACACACACACACACACACACACACACACACACACCAGAGAGTATGTATTGATTTTTCAATTACAGGATCCATTTTTTAAAACTATTTTCTTTTTCAGTCCAAAGCTGAACTAAACTGAAGTAGACTGCCACAACTTTGTAAGAGAGTGTTGAACTGATTTTCCAATTTAAACACAATCCAAACTTCTTCTTATTTTTTTATTTTATTTATTTTTTTCACACCCAAGATCTCTACTTAGTATGTGAGAAATTTCTTTCACTACTTCATGTAGCACAGACACGTCCATCTATCCACTGCACCCTTATGTTAGTAGCTACAGTATACTTCCCCCACATTATTGGCACACAATTCTACTTTCATCCTATACTGTGACAACTTTGCTTATCTGTTGGCTTTGTAGGTTAATTTTACATTTTCCTTTTAGAAGTCCTTCTTTGAAAATATGTATGTAATGCTTTTCATCTTTAAGTACCGAGCAGCTCCACTTTAGGAAAAACCTTGACATATGTAGTTAGTAGAAATGTTCTGCCAGATGAACCCTGACAAGCAATTATATGTGTTACTGCTGGCATGTTTTCACTAAACTGCTGAACTAGCTGAATAGACCTTTCATATGAAATGCTTTATAAAAAGAAGAGAAAAACTGCTGATATTGTAATGACAGTTCTGTCAGGATTTGCATGCACAAAAAAAAAGGTTTGAGAGCAGAGTCACATTTTACTGTCATAATATGCATTTAAAATAAGCAATTAACACACATAATATACATTTCCAATATTTCTGAAGTGATTAGAGTTATTGTTTAGAAATCAGGCACATTAAATCTACCAATTTATGGTCAATTTAACAATAGTCATGCAATCCACTTTCACACGCATCTAATTATATCATATTTCCCCCCTTATTTGTAGTCAGTTTCTGGCTATTTCACTGCCAACCTTATGCAGGTTTTTATTTATTCATCCTTTTTTAATTCAATAAAATTACCTTAAATCTGAACAAACAACTGTTGGATATTTTGGAGCAACATGCTACACTTTGCACTCAATAAAACTCACTGACATTAAAACAGCATTTATGGTGGTCAAGCATCTAACACATCACCCATGAAATGAATACCACTGCCAAATATATCGAGTAGCATTAATTATCAATTATATACCACTAAACTGGGGACAAGATTCTGGGCACCCTAGGCTCATTTATTCCTGTGGAAACTAAGGTCAGCCTGTCAGGTCTTATCCCACAAAATATCCAATGTAGCAAAAATGTCTAGTAGTGTATGAGGAGCCGACACAATATTAGGCTTAATGTTTTGGATTTTAATGGGTTCTTGGGTAGCTCAGTGGTTAAGCCTCATTAGCTCATTAGGCTATGGTTCAAAAGGTCCCATGTTTGAACCCCATGACCACAAAGTTGCCACTGAGCAAGGCCCTTGGCCCTCAACCATGAATGTTACCAATAAATGCTAGAACGTGCTTGATTTGCTGTTGAACTTTTGGCTGCTGCCATCGAAGGGTCATCACAGTGGGCCATCCAATGTGCACACGACTCAGGTTTTATCCTGAATGTCCGATGCAACCCTCCCATTTTATCCGGGCTTAGGAGCAGCACAGCACTGCATCCAGTGTCTGGGATTTATTAACTGGGTGAGGACTGAACCCAGCCTTCAGTATGGCAGGAGACTGAGTCACCAATGCCTAGCAAATGTTTATCAATTTTTTATTTTTTTGCAAAATGATGAATGACATGAATAAGAGTAATTTTAATCACTATCACATGACCGTCATTTCCTGTTTGTATGCATGCCTGTGTATGCACTCGAACACACAAACTAGAAGGATGTGTCAGGCATTTTATTTATTTTTTTTTAACAAATATCTGTGCACAGAAAAGATAACATATTCATATTTTAACACATTTTAAAATAATAATTAAAAATAACAATAATGGAAGCCTTTAATGCAAATTACCTGTTACTATGAAAACATTGTTTGAGGTAGTGTGTTAAATATGAACCTGTAATTTGCCATGCACTTTGAACCACTTTTTGAGCTGATATTATACTAAAGTCTTTACACGGCATGGAGCACTTAACAGAACTTATGTTAAGGGAACGGTGCACAAGGTTGATTAAAGCCTGACTCAAAAGTCACAGATTAATTAAAGAACCATATGCACGTCAGATATCATACAGGTGATCCTTCACCCCAATCTAAAGTCCTCAGCATTCTTGAGCAGATTTTTCTTTAACATCTCTCTGTACTTTGCTCTGTTGCTTCTTACCTCCATCTTATCTTAGATCCATCCTCATGAGGCAATTTAGCATACTTCACTTATCCTTAGAGAGGTTTGTTGTTTTGATTATTACCACTTGACAAAACCTTAACGTGGGGAGATGATTTAAGCATACGACATTGTGGCAGATGGAGAATATTGTGCAGTTTTTTTTTTTAATGTTTTTTTGTGTTTAAAAAAGATCTTCATTTAAATAAAATTAAGACTGCTGTAAGTTTAAAGCTACAGTATGAGCACTTCCAGTATCTCCCTGTGTTAAAGCTGCTGTGAGTCATAATTCAGCTAAATTATAATCCAGTGACTTAACTTCCTGAGTGACTAAAATAGCAGATGCACAGTGCGAGGAAGGTTTTGTGTTCTGTAATTGGCTATTATTTGTGTAATTATTATTTCAACACAGTCTATATGTTTTAAGCAGTTAGAACTATCTAAGGACTAAGGACAATAACGGATTATAAAGCACCAACATCCGGTATGATGAACGCGGACGCGACTCTGGCAGACGAGCTGAACACCTTCTACGC
>JAQQZT010000037.1:6228389-6240445 GCA_030068275.1 Clarias platycephalus | reverse complement strand
GTTCCCATAGCGTTTTCACGCAGCATCTCGTTCCCGCTTTTTCAGGGAACAGGGTTATAGCAAAGTAACCCGAGACGATTCTGCAAGTCCCATGCTTCACATTTTCTTAAGATTAAAAGCCTTTAACATTTTACCCTTATACAATCATTATGGCAATATAAAACATATATTTTTTGCTTCACCTGACCAGATAATGCTCACTCTTCCAAAAGCCTGAATCAAACGTATTTATATACTCATCTATGTGTATTTTATGCTTGAATTGCAATAGGCCATACTAATTTTCTTAACGGTGTGTGTACATATTTGTACATACCAGATGCACCAAATCTTGCACCAGTTATTACTGCAAGTTTAAGTTGAACTTTTCAGAAGTATGAACAGTGTTCATCTCTCTCAGTTAGTCTCTATCAATAGCCTGTAACAATCAAAAATCTACTGTATGTTGTCCCATTTATTTATTTTATTTATTTTATTTTGTACAAATGTTTCAGGCTGTTCATTTGGTTTATACAAAAATAAACATTTTGACTCAATTGACTCACTATAATAATAATAATAATAATAATGCTTGCACCTCCAGGTCCTGGGTTTGAATCTTGCATCGGGTATGTGTGCATGGAAGTTGCATGTTCTCCCCATGCTTGGTGGGTTTCCTCTGGGTTCTCTGGTTTCCTCCCATAGTCCAAAGACATTCAGATTAGGCTAATTGGCTTTTCCAAATTGCCTGTAGTGTGTGGTCACAGTTGGCCTCCACTGTCCCTAGTTGGACTACAGAGGTTCCTAGATGGGTGGATTATATAATATATATAAGAAAATAGTTAATTAAACATATATATTTTATTAGAGTTTAAGCAAATGCGGTTAGCAATGATGAATACTTGCTTGGTTATCATACAGGAATTTCATGATTGTTCATATCTGATATTATATAGCAAATATGGCCACATATGGACACAACTATATAGCTTGGCATGCCATTATTCAGCAAAACAAACAATCAACTAAACAAAAATATGCACACAAAACAACAACGACTGCAGATAATTGTTTCGCAAAAATCGGGCAGAATTTTCAAGTGTGGCAGGCAATAGGAGGTTTAAGATACATTGTAGGAAGACATTATCAGAGAATGAAAATTTGGGACAATGCACTGCTATAGAATGCAAATCACTGACATTATAAAGGTGTATGTGTAATGACAGGATAAGAAAAATCAGATTGAAGTCTCATAGCTCATCTACTATATATAGCTTATGCATTCAGATGTGGATCAAGGATTTTATCGAACAGTTAAAAAAAAAAAAAAAAAAAAAAAAAAATATATATATATATATATATATATATGTGTGTGTGTGTGTGTGTGTGTGTGTGTGTATTAATTAAAGGCAAATTAGCACCATTAGTTTTTAGAGTTCTGAGCCATTAACGTATCATGAACAAAAGTAATTATGGCATTAAAAGAGCTTTTATACACTTTTAAACTGCTACTAAAAACAGGCTATTCTTTTTTTTTTTTTTACAGTTTTAATCAGTAAAAAATTGGATAGGAAATTTTATTTAAGAAATGTCAGAATGTTAGCCCTGATAGTTAGCCCATGTTTTTAAATAGTAACATTTATTAACTCTGAAGTTATAAACACACAGCAAAAGAATACATTTCTCTCTCAGCCATTGTAAATTTCAGCAGTTTATATTATATTATTTGGCATGTGATACAATATCCAACCAAAACCTTGCAGTCTTTTTTTGTTTAACCAACTATACTTTACTTGTTATAGGATTTTTTTTCTTTTCTTTTAATATATTGCCTGAGTGCTTTGAAATTTTCCACAGCAGGAAGGAAGGAGGACAGATGGTTTGCCTCGGAGTTATGCAAGCTTTTAGATTCCTGTTGAAAAAAAGATGAAGCATTCACAGCATCCCAGTCATATCCTGGTTTTAACATGCCAAATTTTTTGATTGGAGATTGTTTTGCCTTTTACCTCCTTGGAAAAAAGATGCAGGAAGGGACAAAAACATAGAAAATTGTAGATAAGGTTAGTTCCATGCCTGGGTACCTAAACTTTGCAAAGGTTCAGTTAAAAAGCTATAAAGAGATAACATTACTTGGCAGTCCATAGCAATGCCATTCTTTTGTCCCTGCAGCAGCTATAATTACAGAAATTAGGTTCACATACAGTATGAAGAGTATGGAGAATGTATTTAAAGTATTAGGCAATAAGTGAACATATTTAATCTCAAAATAAATAAATGAATGCATAATTATTTTATGTGGGAGGCAGTAAGAACTTAGGAGCTCTGCCAGGGTTAATAGCTTGCAAAGAAAAGGTGGTGATTCGTAACAGCAGTGCATTTAAACCTAGGGAAGACGCTGGTGTAAACTCTCTTCCCATATTGAATGTATTTAAAATGCCTTTATTAAAATAATAATAATAATAATAACTTGATCAAAACCTGATAACTGTGTACTATAGCTTGTGTAACAACCAGTTTAACAAACAAGATTATAAATTATAAAATCAAATAACATTATTTCCATGTATTTTTGTTCAATAAAATATATTCATATTCCTCTTCACATACATGGCCATATTACATTTGATTCCTTACATTAAAAACATGTAAAACTAGGGGGATTTCTGAGGTGAACCTGAAGTGACACTGGAGTGAATTTTAGTCAGAGTCTACTTGTTTATCTTTATTGTGTGTGTGAGGTACAATAACTACATTCTCAACATTGCAATGGACACTGCTAACATACTGAAATGACAAATAAAATGCAACTACAAAATAAAACCAGGGACAAGTTGGTGTATAAATTCATAGCTGTGGCTTTGTTGCACAGCACTGCCGGAGGACCTCAAGAGGCTTCGATCAGTTCTTCTCACTGACATGATGCAAGAATTACATTCAGCCCTAAAAAGACAACTTGAAGACACTTTATCCCCGGTGAACACTACTTTGGAGCAAGTTAAATCCTATTACGAATCACACTATGAACTCATCCGCAGGGTTTAAGATGGACTAAATGACCCCAGCGACCGACTGGTGAGTGCTGAAGCCACCATGCCAACACTTCTCCAGAAATCTGCTGAAAAAAACAAAATATTTTCTTTTTTTATTTTTATTTATTTTATTTTTTTATAAGAAATTCAGGGCGGAGTTGGAAAGCAAGCAAGCACTGTTTAAAGAAGTAACATCCCTGGTCTATGAGAAAGGGGTCAGTTTTGACCTTTTGTATCCTGCCAGACTCCAGGGCACCTGAAAAACAAGCATTATTTTGATACACCAGAGGCAGTAAAATGAGTTTTACCACTTGCACTAGGGAGATCATGAATAGCCATGACCTTAGAGTCATGCAGCATTGAGACAGCCTCCCGTGGAGATTAACTGCTAACTTTTCCAGCCACCTTTTCTAAACATTTTCCAGTCTCATCTGTGGAATTTTCCCAGATTGAGCTGTCATATTTATGGCTAGAATTCTGATTAATAATAATACTTTATCAGTAAATTATACATGTCCAGAATTTCCATTAAGAAGGTGCACTATACTGTTGTTACTTTATGTGTTATCTTTAGTGTTTATGGCTCTACTTTATAGTTGAAAAAAATAAATTGATAAATAACTCTTAAAGTAGAGAGCCACCCTCAGTTAAATATAACGCTCTAGTTGTACCAAACTTATTTTTCAATCATGTGGTTACACATGCAGCTTATGCCCTTGTGTTGTTGCAGGCCCTCTCTGTTTTTCTGTATGGTTAACAGAGGAGATACAGATGGAGGCTATCCTGTGAGGTTTAATGGTTATGTTATAAGAGCTATTTTACCCTATTTAAAACAATTAAAAACAGATACTCTTCCTCATTACTCATCATTCCTAGACTATGTCTTCATAAATAGTTCCTTCCATTTAAACAAAGTTAAACAAATTGAATAGATCACTATAGTTATATCAGACCACTTGCCTGTGATACTAGACCTATCCTTTCCTTTAAATATTAAAAAAACAGCTTCTATGAAGACAATCCCGTTCTGTTTTCCAATGAGACATTCTGTAGTTTTATAGGAACTAATATAGATACATTGTTCAAACTCAATAAAACCGAGCTGGTATGCTACTCTCTACTTCAGAAGCTTATTTGAGAGGTCAAATAATATCATATAACCCCCATGCCAATAAAGAACAGAAGAAGGAAATGCAAGTTTTATCAAAAACATTTTGGATTTAGACAGGAAACACTTTGAGGCACCCACTGCTGAACTACTGTATATAGAAATGGGCATATTTTCTATCCAACTTATCATTCAGAACAATTGATTTTTAGGTCATGCAGTCTCTCTTACCATCTAAAACATGCCACATCATGCCTTATTCGTCAGATAAGAGATGCATGTCAAGATATACCTACTGTAGCAGTCCAAATAAATATTTTTACAGCTTTCTATTCCTCTTTTTACATCTCAAACATCTCCTCAGATACACCGAATATTGAATGTGTTTTAGACAATTTGGAAATATCACCTCTTGGACCAGATCAGTTGGAAGATTTACTGTAGATCAGGCTCTTGGGCAGGAAGAGATTAATAGTGCCAATATGACAATGGAAAGTGTTTAAACCTCAGAGCCAGATGGATATACAATATAATTTAAAAAAGTATAAACTTTTAATAGAAAATGAAAAAATGGAATCTCACCAATTCCAAATCACTGGAATCTTTCTCACTTCTCATAAAAAAAAAAAAAGACAAAAAGACAATGTGGAAGTAAAAAAAATTGGGGAGCACCACCTTCCCAAGATCATCTCAAATGATCAAGATTCATCCAGTGCTCTTTGAAGTCCATGGGGTTATCTCTTTGGCTGCAGAGAAGGCATTTGATCGGGTGGAGTGGATTTACTTGTTTAGTGTTAGAGATTTGGAATTGACAGAACATTTGTAGCCTGACTTAAAGTATTATACCATGCATCCAGACAAATTGCTCTTAATTTGATTGCTTCCCATTAACACATAGTATTCACCAAGGTTGTACTGTACATACAGTATGTCCCCTCTTCTATTAACCATCACGATTTAACTGCTTTCTTTTGCTTTTAGATAACCATCATATTTTAAGGTATCAGGAGAGGGGGCATGGAGCACCATATATCCTTATATGCTGATAAACTCTTGTTTTATGTTAGCAACCTTATTGCTTGTGGATCTGTGATCATGCCATTAATAGGCCAATATGGATATATATGCTTTGGATATAAATAAAAATTTTTTAAACGTGAATGCTTCCCCATTTAATATATCAGTTCTAGAGCTTTTTACTTTATCTTAAGATGTTCTCAAATATCTAGAAATATATGAGGCTTTAAATAGTACTTTACTTTAAAGTACGCCATAGTCTACACTTTACTCCTGCAAGAAGACTTTATTTGCTTGGAGTGTTTGCCAACTGTCTTATCCAAGTAGTTTTTAACTCGGGCAACAAATATATCTTTATTCAGGAAAACACAGTCCCAAGAGTTGCTATGTTTATTTTTCATCTTCAAAGAAATTAGATGTAGGTGGACTGGGCCTTCCCATCTTTATATATTATTACTAGGCATCCAATATGCCACCATGAGTTCAATTCAGCTTTGCTCTTGTCTCATGTCCAATACAGTAAATGTGTTCACCTTCTTACCATGGAAGAGATTTTTCATCTGAAGTCATGTTGAACTGTCTGATCTTTTATTTGATATCTGATAAATAAAAAAAAAACAAGAAAAAAAAAAAAACTTCTATTCAAGTTGAGGAATATTTAACTTCTCATTTCAAATATTAAATATTTAAATAAAATGTAATAAAAATTTAAATAAAAAATATTTTTTTAAATAATTTAAATAAAACACTATTGCATATAATGTTGTGACCAAAGTATTAAGAAAAACACATTATGTTATACAGCCAAATTTCTGTACAACACTCAACATTTAGTATGAAGTCCTTTATATCTTAAAACTTGTTGGATCCTGCTGGGGATGGAGTCACAAAGATGTCTTGAGTACTCTGGTGTCACTTGTTCAAAATGTTTAATCACTTTCACTGCCACCACAAGTTCACATCAGTTTTGCTTCTGGGTCCCATTCATGGAAACCATCCCCCCCCACCCCCTACCCTTTAGCCAGTGAGATTTTAATGGTCTTGGGTGCATTAAGAACTTGTATACCAACAATGTTTAACGGATTTGTTAACTTGTGTAGAGAATATGGATGTCTACACTTCCAAATCCACCACTTCTCCAAGTAAATATTTCCAGAACTACTGTATAACATATCAAAATGTCAGAAAAACTCAACCGTTAGGTTTGAAAATAAGGTACTCAACTGATGACTTTGGATTTGACTGAAAAAATGGATCTGAGTGTTGAACTATAGCACTGAATTGTATTGCATGAATTGTTGGCATGAAAATCTACCACTCCTTCTGTTGTTGTGTATTATTATTAATTATTATTATTATTATTATTGTTGTTGTTAATTTCCTTTTCATGAATGTTGATTGTTATTAACTCACAGGATGTTTTTTTTCCTTTTTGACTGACCGTACATATTCCACCTGACTTATTATGACTACGTGTGGGCATGTGTCTTGTAATGTAGGAGTATAGCTCTAAAAGGCTTAGTATTGCACAGTATTTGTGAAACATTACATTGCATTTATATCTGCTGCCAAAGTGTGTTTGGGGAGGGGGGGGTGGTTGATGGGCGTTTTGTTTATTAAAAGAAATGGTGATAAAAGAATACCTAACATGTACTGTATGATTATTTCATAAATAAATAAATACATAAATAAATACATAAATAAATAAATAAATACTCGTATAAGAAATCCAGATTTTTTTTTTTTTTCGAATATAAAGCACAATTACTCACTTACATGTGACAGATTATTGTTCTTATCTCCCATTCACTTTCTATTTCCCATTCTAGCCCTCAGGAAAGGCATGGTTAAAATGAGCTTATAATCATTTCCATCATATCGCAACATTAACAATTCTCAAACAGCATCCCTGCTTCCTTTCAGCAAATATATTGAAATATGCTCACAGTAAAAGAAAATGAATGCGAGAGACAGCATTCATTTTCCTTTGATCTGAAAGGGTGGGGGTAGGGGTGGAGTTGTTAATGCGCTACTATTGGGTCTTCTAGCACTGTAATCAAATCCAGATTAAATGTGACTATATTGCTCATACAAATAAGTAATAAAGATTTGAAGGTGAATTATTGATTCCTGCTGGTGAATATAACAGTAAACAAGATAAATTAAATGATACTCAATCTGTAGAAATGCATGCTAATTCCCTGCAGTGCAACACAAATGAAATCTAAACTCTATCTATTCCAGAATGTGTTCTTAGTCAGGTATTGCTGCAAGGTAACACTTCATCATAGGGATATAATAATACAATCCCCACCAGCTTTATGTAATGTATAATAAATATTATACATTAGATACTGTAGACACACACACACCACACACACACACACACACACAAAATTCACCATAACATTAACACACTGATTATCTCATTAAAATGAAACCTGTCAAGAGGTGGGATATTTTAGGAGTGCTTGAAGTTGATGCGTTGGAAACAGGAAAAATGTGCAAGCATAAGGATCTGACAAGGGCCAAATTGGGATGGCTAGACAACTGAGTTAGAGCATCTCACAGTGGAACTATTGTAGCAGAAATTTCTGAAAAAGGTCCATGCTGATTATTATAGACAGGTTTCAGAACACTGTACTGTACATTGCTTGCTGTATATGAGGCTTCATAACCCCAGACAGGTCAGTGTGACCAGAGTGACCCATGTCCACCACCATATATATATATATATATATATATGTATGTATGTATATGTATATATATACTGTATGGTGGATTATCCTCTCGTGGATTATCCTTTACATTAGTTTATCCTACTTCCCCCCCCTTGAGATGCTTATATTGGCATCGGGTTAAAGGCCTTCCCCGAGGGCTCAGCCCTCCAATCAGGCAACACTGCTGCTTACACTGTATGGGTCTTTGTGTGTATGCATGTAAGATTTGTTATAGGGAGAAATTTTACCCATGGCTCATTATCAAAATGCCTTTAAGAAAAACAAATATGTGCAAATGAGGGTGGAAAATCCACAAGATTCACAAAACTCTGGTAATGATGGTTTGGTAGTAATTGGCACAACTTCTTTTTGCTAATGACAAGCTAACATGGACTTTCCAAATTTATGCAAAAACTTTTGATACATTTTTTAGATGAAATCCATTGGAGTGTCATACTGTAGGCACACATGCTTCAATAGAAAGGATTAGGCATGAGGAAAAACTCACACATGCTCAATATCACTTTTGCTCACATTTAAACAGGGACCTAAAATAGTACAGACTATTTAATATTAAATATTCAAGATATTGAAAATGTACATAGGTGTATATGAAATATTTTTGTTTCTTTCTGTTAAATATAAAAAAAAATACTAAAAACTTCTTAAAGACTTGACTTTTCCTATTGTTACTATTTCTGTCTTGTTTATCTTAATTTATAGATTCGCTCTGATAATATATTTTTTTTACTTAGTTTTTATTCTGAAAAAGAAATGACAGAGTGATATGTCAAAATATCACTGGTTTATGATTTGAAGCAAGAATCACCTTAGCGAGTTTTCTGAAAATGCACTAAATGAATCGTCACAAAACTTTACACAAAATGTGTTTTTTTCCTAAAATAAAATGAGTTGATATTTTTTGTGCAAATACTCCTTCAAAATATTTCATGGTATCCTCTATTTATATCCAGGTTTCTAATTGAAGCCCAGAAATGGTAATGTTTTACTGCCGCTTCCATTTTAATACTAATGCTACTAAAAACAATGGTGCTGAAGGGAACAGAATCTGGCACAAGCAACCATGCAGAAATCCTGTTTGGTGTAAAAAATGTTTTCCTGGCACTCATGATATACACGATAGAACATCTGAACAGCATGGCACGTCTGGACCTCACTGCAGAGCAAGTTTATCCTTTTGTGGCTACAGTTTATTCACACTTGCATGGACACATCCAGCATGATAATGCCCCATACCGCAAGGGGATGTTTCACTGAATGGTTCCAGATGGTTCCTGGAACATGCCAGTTTCAGCAGCCTCCACAGTTCTCCAAGTTTAGAAGAGATATTAGCATCTTTGGGATAAAGTAAATGGGGTGAGGATGGGGTGGTAGTCCTTTAAGCAAAAGTGTACAATGCAGTTTGATTTGGAATTATACAGCATTTTTGCAGAATGCTTGAAACTTCTGATGGTTTAAATGTTCACTTTGGCAGTTTCAAGAAAAAAAAAAACTCTTGTTATACAGTATAACAAGCTGACAGAAAAATAATGTGCATTGTTTATTTAAGTCACAATAGTGTTAAAAAGCACAACTGCATAAAGTTTACTTTCAGATTATTTTGGTTATATATCAGTGAGAATATTAAATGATTTTGAAAAACACTTTAAATCCACTTTCCACAGATTTGTCATAACAGATAAATTAGCCTGCAATTATGTTTGTAGCTATGTGGATATCTGATTTAGTATCAATAGTAATGTTAAGTTGTCTAATGTCTTAATCAGGCATCAACTGAGTGCATATACTGAATTTTCTAATGTCCCTTAAGGTAATAATTAAGCATAATTAAACAAATGCAACAGCTCCCTACACATAACATGTGTATTTCATGTCTCTTGTACACAAACAATCATGTTGTGTTGTACCGTTACTCTCGGTTTAATTTGCAAATATTTTGTATATATTAGTTTTATAAATATTGATGTGCATAAAAGTACAGAGAAACCACAGTTAATGATAATACAAACCTTCATAACAATAATTAAAAAAATGATATAGACAACCATTTGTGCCCGTGAAGAATAATCTGCAAAACATAAAAGTAAATGGTGTGTATATATATAATTTTACTCTCAAACTGTTCACATTGTCCCATTCAGGTTATTGATTTTATAGGAAAGAGCATTAACTAATCAGGTCATTAATTACTTGATATACTCAAAAAATGTAGAGATTACCAGAGCTGTTTATATGCCTTTCGGTGTATGCAATAGTTTGAGCCCCACAATCATTTGGACATCATAATTATAATATGGTATTCTAAGGAAACACAGAAGGAACTGAGCAGACTGAACTGAAATTGCATGTGCATGTATTTAAAATACAGTAAGTAAGCTATTTAAACCTGACAGTGGAATCTGTATATAAAACAATAGTAATAGTCTCTTAATAGAGAAATAATGAGAACTTCTCTGAAGGAGAAAGGACCTCACCGACCACTATTCATCAAGAAGCTTTAAATATCTAGACCTCCACATCAGTGATGACTTCACTTGGACACTTACCACCACAAAGCTGGTTAAGAGCATTTGTACTTTCTTAGGAGGCTATGGAAGTTTGGTATGTCTCCTATGGTCCTCTCAAATACAGCTGCACGATCAAGAACATCCTGACTAACTGCATTACCGTGTGGTACAGCAGTACTACTGTTATGGACCGTAAATGCCTGCAGAGAGTGGTGAAGACTGCTGAAAAGATCACAAGGACTTCGCTGCCATCCCTACAGAGTATTTACTATCATAGAGTCCGAGAAGAACTGCCTCCATCCTCAAGGACCCTACCCATCCAGAGCACAGACTGTTCTCACCTCTTCCCTCAGGCCGGAGATACAGAAATGTGGGATGCAGGACATCCAGGATAAAGAACTCATTCTTTCCCACTGTCATATTCAGACTCCTAAATAACTGACACGAGTTTACAATCATGGACTACCAACTGAACTTCTATTTGTAGCTGATTGTTGAAACAGATCTTAGAACATTCATTGCAGACTTTGCACAATCATCTGCACAATAATAATTTCGAACAATCATCTGCACAATCATTTGCACAATTACAGACAGTCCACAAATTTGCACACTACATGGTCTGTTTACGGTATATACAATTCTTTTCATATATTTATTTATGCTTTTTTATATTTTCATATTTTATATATATATACTGCATATTTTTCAATATTATTTATTTTTAAAATTTCAATTTTATTTTTAATATATATATATATATATTTTTTTTTTACTATACTTATTTTATTTTATTCTATTTTCATGTTTATTTTAAATTTTTTTGTGGCATTCCTTGGGGGACAGCAAAGAAAGAATTCCGTTGTCCAGGGGGAACAGGTTTCTTTACTGTGCATATGACAATTAAACTTTAAACAGACAAACATCTTGCAAATTCCGAAGTTTGCCATGCAACATTTTTATCATTCAGATATTTTGATATAAGGCATTACTTAGTCCTGGATGATTGTTTTTTTTTAAAAGACACTCAGAATCATCCCTTATTTTACCAAAAGGTCCATTACAATAACCAATTTGACAGCAGATAAAGATATGCAGTATTCAATCATGTAAATGCATATATACAGTAAATTAAATTGTGAAAGAAAATATTTAATTAAACATAATTTTATTAGAGTTTAAGGAAATGAGGTCAGCAATGATGAATATTTGCTTGGTTATCAAACAGGAAGTTCATGATGGTTTATAGCTGATATTATACAGCAAATATGCCCACATACAGTATGGGCACAACCATATAGCTTGGCATGCCATTATTCAGTAAAACAAACAATCAATCAACTAAAGAAAAATACACACAAAACAACAACAGCTACAGATAATTGTTTCGCAAAAATCCAGCAGAATTTTCAAGTGTGCATCAGCAGGCAATAGGAGGTGTAAGATACATTGTAGGGAGACATTATCAGAGAATAAAATTTTGGGACAATGCACGGCTATAGAATGCAAATCACTGACATTATAAAGGCATTATAAAGGCTGTATGTGTAAAGACAGGATGAGAAAAATCAGATTGAAGTCTCATAGATCATCTACAGTCAGAGGTGGAAAGAGTAATACAATTTTGTACTCAAGTAAAAGTACTGTTACTTTAGTGAACTTTTACTGAAGTACA
>JAQQZT010000037.1:6188287-6205687 GCA_030068275.1 Clarias platycephalus | reverse complement strand
TCCTTACATAAATCTTCAACCTATTATGTGAATTTCTATGTTAAAAGCAACATGTTTCATACACCTCTTTAGTGTCGGATTCTGATTATGTGGAACAGTAAAATATGTGTTGAGGGAATAAAAAGAAAGTATTAGAGTAGGCACACAAATACAATACTGTAGCCCGAATTAAACCCCACATTACTTTTTAAATTGTTTTTATTGAAAATTAATTAACACCTGCCAAACCAATTTAAAATTCTATAGTATTGGGCTATAAATCAATATTAATCCAGTACAATAAGGCCATGGGGAGCAATGGCAACATGTGTAGCATTTCCGTGCTAAGGTACACTTTAATTAAAAATCTATTTCTATAATGGAGCTTAAACAGAGTTATATCCTGCCTGGGTGCACATTTTCTGGCTGGGTGTATTACACTAAACAAAGGCACATCTTATTTAATTTTATTTAAGGACTAGCACCAGTAGAGTTATAGTTAAAATTTTTTAATGTATGTTAACATATTATTTATTATCTTGTCCTATTATACTAAATGTAAGCTATGCAAATACATGTTTATAAATGCATTTGGTTTGTACTGAATTTGCTTGTTTCTTAAGCAAGTGTTCCTATCTCCAGAATCATTATTTAAAGGCACTATGTCTGAAGTATTCGTTTATTATGACTGTTTTTTGCTTCTTGAACCTTATCCCTTTATTCCTAGGTGCTGCCACATCGGGTCATTTGATCCGTAAGATCTGGCACAGGTTTTATGCTGGATGACCTTCCTGTCACAACCTATTCAGGGACCCAACAGTGGCGGCCAGGCAGTAGTAGAACCAGAACGCTCTGACCCACGGAACAGCAACCCAGCGTTTTAACTGCCTGAGACAATACTGGCAGTGTGAAATCAACACATTTGTTAAAGAAAGAAAGAACTAAATAATTTATCTAATTGAAATAAAAACATACAAAGTGATGGAGAATATTCTGGTATACACAAGAAAACAGGAAACTATCTGAAATAGACCTTGTATCTCCTTCATCTGTGCAAGAAATACATATAAAAGATATTTGTACAAGTGGTGGAAGACCGCCATCTAAAACGCCCTGTTTTCTCAAACTACTTTGTGTTCAAAACCAGAATTTATCCACCCTCTAAATTTATTACAGTCCTTACTGCCTTCCTCAAAACACAATAAACCAGTTACAGAGACACTCCTAATCTACAGAAATGGAAATTATAAAAAACATTTCTCATTGAGAATGGCCTAGCTGTCAGGTCAGTCTTGGCAAGAAAGACATGGCATGACTTATTATATTACGGCGCTGTGAGCCAGCAGTCAATCATCTGGGAGTTTAATTCCAAAACATTTCCAATAAATTGTACCATGTCTCCATATAATTGCAGAACCTGTGACATAATGGTCAAGTGTTTTTGTAGATATAAATATGTGCTACACATCCATGTGTGTGTGGTGGTGGTGGTGGTGGTGGCGGCTATGGATCATTGAACTACCAAAACTTATTTTGTATCTTTTATTACATTTAGGAGGAAGTAAATCTCACCACCACAAAGCTTCTATCTACTGTACCATCTTTCGTAACAGTGAAGGAGTGAGGCTGGTATTATACCTGATGTGTAACTATGCATATATACATGCCCACGCGGTCGTTATGCTCTGATAACCTATATGCCTGCGGACTTTTTGCACCTGGAGGATTAAACGTTTCATGCACTATTGAGCAGATCGCTGCTGAAGCAGCCCTGCTCAGGAGGTTTTCAGGTTGGTTTGCAAAATTCCATGTAAATGTGGATAATTTGTTCTTTAAATGTTACATCAAAGCTGCATGTCAATTTTTTTTTGCATATTCTCATACCTGAAAGCAATTTTAATAGGGGTGTAACGATTTGTCATTCTCTGTATATGTTCAGTGTTTTGTGTCTTTATCTGGACTTGGATTGGAATCAGAAAAAGGCGTGGTCAAAAACACTGAACAAAAACGTATTGCTGAAAAAAGGAATCAATTTTTCTATTTGCAAAATAGCTCCTTAATGTCTGGAGACATTGAAAAACTGAAGATACACTACCCTAGGCATGTCCTTTGTCATTCATACAGTATGGAGCACTCACTGCATAAATCAAGAATAGTTCTTTTAAGAACAATGCATACAACATACTCACAACCCACACAGAATAGTAAGTAAGTAAGAAAGTAAGATGCAGTTATATTTTTACTTAACTGTATATCCCATAATGTTATACTATTTCCTACTGAATGTAGGATGGCCAGCCATCTTAGACACAATCATGTAGGTAAAGCCAGGCATAATATCAGCCTGAAGGGTTCTGGCTGTCATCAGTACTTTGAACTCCAGCCTTCATGTTCCCCTGCTGGATTTTGAAAGATGATTAAACTTCCGTCCATGAGCTTTTAAGTTTGGTGCTAATTGTGTAGACATTGAACTATAACAAAAGAGAGACATCATACAGTAGGTGTTATTTTGATTGTGGAGATCACTTAAAAATATATACTGTATAAAACTTATTCAAGTTTTAATGAGCATATTGCATATAGTTTGGTTTTGTATTTGCAGATGTAAAACAATATATACCTTACATCTGTGTGTACTGTATGACAAATAATCCAAAAAAACATATAACCAGTTGATATCAACAAAGAAATACATTATTATGCCAGCCAAGTTCTCCAAAAGCTGTGACTTTAGTTAGTGTCTTGCTGTAAGTGCTTTGTAACTTTCACTGCAGCGATCTCATCCACATTTCAATCTTTAACACGGTCAATTAGAATCCCTGATCCATCTTCCTAATGAACGGTCATGTTTTTTAGGATTCGACTGTGCAATTAGAGGCAGCAAAGCTTCTTGCCAATTATAAAAGTTTTATTGCACTAGATAGCTATCAGGGCAGTGGTGACATCAAGGAGAATCATTCACCATCTGACATGGGAGGATTGCTAGAGAATTAATTGAACACTGACTTAATGAATTCCACATTTGTGGCCTCTGCCAATTTTGGGTTGTGAAACTGAAATGCTTTATAAGCATTTTCAACCTGTCCTCTAATGGTGATAAAAAGGGATGAGTGAAACGGGATATTAATGCAGTAAAATATGTGAATCGTTTGGTATTCTTCTCAAATACTGCAATCCAGTCAAGTGCTTATGCAATTTTTAGTTTGTTTTAGTCACTTCACACATTTTATTCTTTTTTTTTTTTTTTCATTTATTTGTTCATCTGTATCAGTCAATTGAACTTGTGAAAAAAGTAGACTTACCAACCAACCTGTGTTGTTATGCCAGAGAAAAGACAAGCCATAGGCTATTTCTCAGCTTTATAGTAGATGCTTTGCTTGTCACTCTGCTGTTGTTGTGAAGTGCCTTGCAGAGGCCTCGGTGGTGCAGAATACCGGGATTAAAGTGGAGACAGCAGGATCATGGCAGCATGATGGGCTTCCGCTTTGGGGCTCTTGGCTGTGGAGCAGTAAGGCAGAGAAAGAAGGCGCAGGATTAAATGGAAACAGTGTTGTGCAAGCTAGAAAGCTAAATACCCGAAGCAACTTTTTTGCTTCACATGTGATTACTCGTGCACCTACATTACACATCAACACTTACATTTTCTTTCTATCCTTTTTTCCTGCTTCTTTTTCTTCCCACAGTATTGCTATGTGCACTTCTAATGAGCCTCAGTGCTTCATATTCACCATCACCATGGTTACCTTTGTACCTTATTCCCCTCCCATGGTGATGCACCCCAACTGGACTCAACATGCAGAACCTGCCTACAGGCAATGGAGGCTATTCACTGCAGTGGAGCATACAATTACAATCTACAGCAGGTAACCACGGTTACTTATTAATTCTGCACTAACTCTATGATTAACTGGGTTTCAGTGGTGGACCGTTATCGCATACTGCTGGTACAGTAGATACTGTGGCAGAAAAAAAGCATCCTGGCTAATTATCTTTTTTTTTTTTCTTTCTCTTTCTTCTTTTCACATTCTTCATCCAGCATATTGATTATTAAATCGGACAAGTTCATTTGTTTGAGTCGTTTAGGGCCCACAGGTCTCTAATGGCTAATGATTTATAGTGCAAAAGAATTCAGCATTCAGGCACTTTCAGGCCTGCTCGCCTTGTCATATTGCGGAGGTGTCACATTACTTAAGAAATTAATGCAGGAGGAAGTCACTGTTTCTGGTTGGAAGATTAATCACGGCTGAGTTGAAGGAGATAGGCAAGAATGCTCCCGCACCCATGCAGCACCTCTGGCACAGCTCAATATATATATATATATATATATATATATATAATTTAATGCAATATTTACTGGCAAATTGGTATGATATAGAAACGGGAGATAAGAACACTGGAACATGCTGTTACTAGAAAATAATGACCCCTGTTTTTCTATAAGAGCAAAGAGCACATTGTGTTTCATTCCATATATAATGCACAATAAACAATGTAATAAAATTTAATGGATTTTCTTACATAATTATACCACTGTGAATAATTACACTGCTGTGCATTTATTTCTAGGTCATTACACATTTGAAGTGTTAGCAATAATTCATTATACAACTTGTGACCCAACTGCACTCCCCACTGTGTCATATAATAGACCTGACAATATAGCTTGGATGTCATGTGACATATTCGGCTTGCTTTCTAGCATTGGAAATCAAGGTGACGTCAGGTATGAGACATGAACCCCTTTATTTCATTTCCATTATACAAATTATAGTATTAAGTATAATTATTGAATGATTAGGTGTTTTTCCTGATCTATTACAACAAACAGGGGTTACTTAAATGATATATATCAAAAACACAAGCATGAGTGTGAATACAGTATCCAGCTACAATGAGAACAGCTTTTGATGGGAAGTTTATTTTGTGGTAAACTCCATGGGATATGGCCTGATTATCGTATTATCTGATGTATCACTAGTGCTGCTATATTTACTCTTTTCCTTTCAAGCTGGAGTTATTTCAGAGCAGATGAGAGGCATGTTTTCAGCTTGGAAAGGTTGATGGCAGATAAATTAACACTGCTACAGTGTTATGAGGGTGTGGGTATAGAAAAAAGAAAAAAATATAATTAAATAAACAAATTTTTTTAAAAAGAAGCAGAAGAAGCATGTTCACCCTCTAGTGAAATATCAGTAATGTTAATGAGAATTTTATTTCTTGTTTTTCTGTCTTTTACCAAATTCAAGGATGATTTCTAACAGACTAAATTAATTCAGGACATCACATCACTTTGTTTATATCTGTAAGTGTAGAATCATAGCTGAGTCATGAGTCTTCAGCAGAATAAACATAGAGAATAAAAAAGTATGTATTTCTTCTGTCTTTCTCCACCACGTCCTAGTTTTCCTTTTTTTTCCTTTTTCCTTTTCTTTATTATTCCTTTTCTTTATTATGATACCTACGATGTTCATGCATGCATTCACCCAAAGAACAGTATACAGTTCACACACAGATACACAGGGCCATTTTTCATAATCACTTCAACATACTTTTCTAGCACCAGCCTTTATCTGAACATAAATTCATATTCATTAGGAAGCAAAGACCAAGAAAAAATGCCTACATCGACATTATTTTAGCTCTTTTTTAGAGAAATATTACACATATTTTATGCACACAAAGGACTAGGAAATGTATGGTGGTATCTACATAAAAACATATTTCACATTTAATTTTCAACATACAATCATATCTCATTGACTGCATTTATTTAACTGTGGGACATAAATAAGTAATGGATTATGACTGAATCAAAAGATAAAGCATAATGTTTAAACACGATAAAGGTAATGTAATAAATTATAATCACAGAGTTTAATTATCTACAGTGTAGTGCTTGTTATTCAGATTATTCAGCACCAAAGCACATGACTTTATTTTGTTATACAAGACCAAGAATTGATTTGCTAGGTAATTGATTTGGCACAGATTTCAGAACTCTACCACATGCCTGTGTCATACAGCTCGTTGTAAATATTCCTGCTAACTCTCAGGCTTAACACATTTACACTCAAATTTGAAGCATTTGGTATCTGAAGTGGCATCCATTTAAAGTCTGCAAAATCTTAAGTCAGGGCAAAACAAACTCAAAGCAATAGTGCCACCCTTAGGTTTAAAAAGGAATTTAGGCACAAGAAAAGGGAGCATTGAGGAATAAAATATACTGAAGATTGCATTCTGTGGCATTCAATGAACTCTAAAGTGGTATAATGATATATTTATTACTGTATAAAATGCTGTGAATTGGAGCTGGAAGACACTGCTCAGTATTCAGTCTTTTAAATGCTTCATTTTTCCTTATTGATATTAAATAAATGAAATTCCAGATAACATGTTTTTTTTTTTCTTAGTGAAACAGGAATATTTATGCATATTTCTCTTGTTTGCACATTTCTCTTGTTTGCACACTACGCATTTGCACATGAAAGACTATTTTGCACTTAAGGCCATGGACAAATCATGCTGCTGCTCATGCACATCTTTCATACTCCTTGTCTCTAATCATAATGCTGCTCTCATATTCCATCTTATATTTTTATATTCAATACTTTTATATCTTTATATTTTAGTTTACTATTTATTACTATTTTTTTTTTATCATGTTCCTGCACAGCTTTAATATTTACTTGAATTCTTATTTGTTTATTAGATTTTTTTTCTTCCAAATTCTATCCATAATTTAATTTTATTTTCAAGCAGAAATTTCTTAATTGTAATTCAATTAGATTTTTCTGTTGTCTTGCACCTCCAGGGTCCAGGTTTGATTCCTGCCTCGGGGTCTGTGTGCACGGAGTTAGTTCTCCCTCTACTTGGTAGGTTTCCTCCAGGATCTCCAGTTTCCTCCCACAGTCCAAAGACATGTAGATTAGGCGAATTGTCATTTCAAAATTGCCTATAGTGTGTGTGTGTGTACTGTATGTGTGTGTGCCCTACACATCCTGGGATAGGCTCTAGGACCCCCTTGACCCTGTATATAAGCATTTCACTGCATGCCATATTATATAATGCTGTGTACGTGACAAATAAAAATATTTTTTTTTATTGAATATTTGCTAACATGTCATTTCAGAGATTCACATAACAGACAGCATAATAAAATACACAACATTTTTGTTAAAAGATTTATTTGTTTGTCCATCATTCATGTCAATCAGATATTATATATACTGTATATTCCTTTTATATTTCTTTGTCTAAGAAAAAAAAAACTGAAATCCACAGATTTGCAAAATATAGTGAAAATGTAGTGCTATGTAGTATAAGTTAAACATTTAGGAACAGTAAATTGAGCACTATGCTTATAATAACAGTTATTTGCTAATTATATGTCTACACACTTATTAGCAATGAATTTATGCTTAATTTGTAAACCTTAATATACAAATGTGTTATCATAAATAATTATAGTATATACATGCCAGCATGTTAGGCTTGCAAGACTTCCACATTGTCTGGCTGGAGCAGCCAGAGCCGAGACATTAACAGATTGTCACGTCTGACCTGGGGCACACTGAGATGACACCTCATGACATGTGATGTGATGTGCCTGTGCCTCGCTGCTGCTCTCGCAGATTGGATATCAGCTGAGCTGAAAGGGGTCAGATCTCTAGTGACCTTTGAGGCAGTTCCCACATTTCTGCTAACAACGAGAAAGCTGGTGCACCTTCAGCAACCCATGAACTCGGTTAACTGGTCCACCACCACCGCTTCACCAACAACAAACAAAAAGACGCAGGGGGTTTTGATACTCAAGCACCTGCACCTTTTCTCCTTAATAGGCACTGTGAAAAGTGTGTGTATTTTATTTTTCTTCCTTGTTGCCATTAGCTATGGATTTGTTGCTTGATCTCTTAGCATGCTTCCTCTCCTTCTTCTTCAGTGAATGAAAGATCAATTAAATAGTAGCACACAACCCCCAGACCACTCATTCCCATTCATTTGAGGAACAGCAGAGTGACGCTGGCTAAAAGAAATGGAAGTGATTTTTGTCTCCATAATAAATATTTAAAATGAGTTTACTTATTATAAACTTATTGTATAAGTCACGTTATATTTAGGTTTATAGGTTTATACTTAGCAGATTATTTGCGCAGTGATTATTATTATTATTATTAGACTACTTTAGCAATAAGCAGCCACAATCTAGTATTATTTGTAGTTGCTTCATAAGAGATACATCTTTTTACTTATTTGGGATTGTTGTGTGCACTTCAGATTCTTAAATATTCTTACTTATACAACAGGAGCTTAAACTGACAAAACAGCAATTTCTAGGTACTCCAGTTTATCATATCCATGAACAATCAGAGAGTAGTCTGTAATGGAGTACCGTCCAAATAATAATTATAATAATACAGTTTAAATATGGGCGGCACAATGGTTAGCACTGTCCCCTTGCATCTCCAAGTTCGATCGCAACCTTGGGTGTGTGCATGGAGTTCGCATGTTCTACCCATGATTGGCGGGTTTCCTTCCAGTACTCCGGATTTCTCCCACTGTCCAAAGACATGCAGATTAGGCCAATTGGCATTCCCAAATTGCCCATAGTGTGTGAGTGTGTGGATGGATTGGCACCCCAGCCAGTGCGTAACCGTTTCGTACCCTAAGTCTCCGGAGATAATCTCCAGGCTCCCTGTGACCTTGTATACAGGATAAAGTGGTGAGAGTGAAAGTGAATAAGTTTAAATATGCCAATCGTTTTTATATTATGATCATAAAATATGACACAAGAATACATTTTCTCTTGAAATATTGGTTTCTAGTTGGTGTTATGTTATTTACTCCATCATGTTACTTTACATGCTATATAACATGCACTCTTAAATACAGTATGCATAGATTAGTGGAATAGTTTTCAGCAATATATTTCAGATTAATATATTCAGTAGTCTCGGCTATGGAAAGGTTGTTTAGTCTGAAATTATTTCACCAGCATGAAGCCAGAATGAATTCTATGGCTGTCACTGTTATTTAAACTAAATAAAGTTTCAATAAAACCCTTGTACTATGGCAAAGTCACTGCGACTAGAGTTGTGTGAAAGAGCATTTAGGGGTGCAGGTTTCAGATCACAATCAAATCCCCATCAGCTAGTTTAAAGCTGTGCATGCCATCTGATAGAGGTTGACCCACGCTTGTTTTTAGACACTCCTGAGGCTGGAGCTGAAGGTGGAAATTCAACACATGTGTCATTAGCGGCCTGGAAAAACCTTAGACACTTCCTATCAAGTGTTAATATCTTTAATATAGCTTAAAGCATTTCACTCACTCACTCATTCATCGTCTATACCGCTTTATCCTGTATACAGAGCCTGGAACCTATCGCAGGTGACTTAGTGCACGAGGCGGGATAAATCCTGGACAGGGTGCCAATCCATCGCAGGACATACACATACTCAGATGATCACTCACACACTATGGGGCAATATTGGCAACACCAATTAGCCTAATCTGGATGTCTTTAGACTGTGGGAGAAAACTGGATCACCCGGAGGAAACCCACCAAGCATGGGGAGAACATGCAAACTCCATGCACATAGACCTAAGGCTGAAACATTTTGAATTATAAACTCAGAATAAACATGTTTAAAATATTCAACCTATTCATAAACTCTTTGTATTAATTTTAAGCATAAAATTACTTTACCATTGTTCTAATTTTAAGGATGCATTTTTTAAAAATTAACAAAGTTATTTGACAATAAAATAATAATATAGTACGTGCACAATCAATAAAATATCTAATAAGCTTAAATTTGGTTCATTATGACCTTAAAATCCCAAAGAAGGCATATCATTGAGCTAGAAGGATACCATGATGGACACAAGCTTCAGAATTATCAGAATAACCAATTTTAACTGATATACTTGTCCACATGAGTGCACTGTATCAATTGGTTTGTGCTTAAACAGTGTAACACACATTTTTTTTATATCCTGCACATTTACTCCACTGATTAATTTATTTTCATCATTAACAGTATAACCAAAAAGGCACTGAAGCTGGAAATGTAATTTGTATCCTGTGCATGATTGTTATCTGAAGTGTGGTTTAAATCACTCTACATTTTTGTTTAACAGCATATAATTGCTCGAAATACCCTAGAATGCCCCCATACAACCTTCAAATGTAAAAAATATGGCTAGTTGGATACTTTTTGAACAACTATTCAACTAGTAAGAATTAAATAATTTAACCATTTACACACACACACACACACACACACACACACATACACGTTTATGTTACTAAGAGTGGACTGTCACTCTACACTTACCAAGGGGGGACCAGGGTTTCTGCTTAGTTTGAAGAAACAAAATTGACATGCAAAATTTTCTTTTAAGGTCTTTTTTTATAATACACACACACACACACACACATCCTGTGACGACTCCCATTGCTCTTTCTGCCAAAAGGTGTTACCAGCTGGCATGGCCAAGCATAATCACATTTCCCTCTACAAATATGACATGCTGGCATCTTAAAATGGTGCATTTTTTCTGCAGCATGACAGCGTGTTAATTATACCATATATATGTCAAGCATGATAGTCATATATGGCACCATATATAACACCTAACATATTTTTATAGGAAAATAATCAACAATGAAGTTGTGGGATGAAGCGCAGCTATTGTACCACTCTGAAGTGAATTAATTTCCAATAATAACATGTGCCTGGCATCAGGACGTTGGCAAAGGATTCCTTGGGTGCAGTGGGTTGCGGACTGGGGCCACTATGTATTGGGCTTGCTTGTTTGAAGCATTTCATGGGTGTTCGCCCAGATTGTAATCTGGGTAGTTTGGAGGCTGGGTCAGTGGCCCTGGGCTCTTTGCCTGATGAACCCCATGTGTGGTGGCTGTGGTGCACTGAGTATTCTGGGTCCTTTCTATCATGGCTAGAATTTACTTTTTTCATTTGTTGTGCTACATTTTCAATTATGTATATCTATTTTTGTGGAATCAGACCAGACAGCCTAGTCTTTGCTAAAACCAGGCATAAATGAGCCTCGTTATGTGGTATGAATGTTATGGCTGATTTGTGTACAATAAAGGGACAGCATGATACAAGTTATATAAGGTAGTATACACCATATTATAATTCCAATATTAGTTGAGTGTTATTTGAATTTACACTCCTGAAAAATAATAACTCCAGTTTTGAGAAACATTAAATACCAGATTAGTTTAAGATATAATAAAAGAAAATTCCTAGAAGGAGATAATGGACACTTCATAGCAGAGTTGTAAAGCTTTTTTTAAATGTCGAAGGTAAAACATCAAAAAGAGAATCAGATAGAATAGTCTCAATTATTCTACCGGTAACTTCACTCTTGTCAAACTATGTTGAAAAGTCAAAGTCAATGCGTCACCTCCAGGAAAGTTATCTTGCGTTAGAATGATCCAGTGCTTATAAATGTTGTATGAATGACCGAAGGTGTCGCCATGGTGACTTTTCAAATTGAAGTTTCAAAAGAAGTGTTACATGAAATAAAAAACTTTTTTAGAATACATATTTAAACCAGAAGGTAACTATTTGACAGACATAGAACATGCTATTACGTTTATTATCTCCCTCTGACTCCTTTTTGCCTCCCAAGGACTCCCAGGTCAACCTCATTAGCCATCATACAGAACATCACAGCTTGTTTAATCCCCTGTGAACCTTTTACATCAGACTCTCCCTACAGGGCTCATTTTTATTACACATCTGAAGGCTCGGAAGGTCACAATGCATAAGCTATTAATTATATACACCATCATAGGGAATAATAAAGACATTTAGTTGGGAGATTCAAAACTCTGCTAACATTATTTTACGGGTCATTTATGGGGATAGCGAGAACCTGCATGCATTATTTTTATATAAAGGGATGACAGGTGTAATTTAGACACAAAATGGCATGGGGAAGGATATGGATGTTATCCAATAACAATATAGCAATGTCATCATTCTTTCTGTTAATACATAAGTAATACATAGAATATTACATTCATTTATCTTTAGTAATCACGTTATCCTGGTCAGGGTTGGGGTGCATCCAAAGCCTATCCTAGAAAAACAAGGCACAGAGTTAAAATATTCCCTCAATGGGGCGCCAGCACATAAAAGCACACCACACATACATTCACACATTCATTCAGACCTAGCGGCAATTTAGCATAACTAAATGGCAATGGTGGGCGAGCAGTTAAAGGAAATGAGAGAACAAACACAGACAGACAGTTACAGAAACTATTCATACACACTTTCCAGATTTTAGGATCAAACCAGGACCCTTTGAACTGAAGGGTGGAAAGTCTTCCATGTCATGTCAACATTCTGTTAAGGTGTGAGGAATAAAACATTTAGTTAGAAAATGATTAGTAATGAGGTAGTCTACTTGCCTTGAGTAAATTTCGTTCATATTTAAACAAGAAATAGTGATTTATTCTAACAATTACAGTGATGTTTCAAATAATTAGTTCTTTTAATTAATTAAGAAATGACATATCATTATTTTATTGCTGCATTTATTATGAGTGAATGTCCATAAAGTAAGTAATATTAAAATAGCTATAAACATTCATTCCTTCCCCAGACTTTTTTTTTCTCTCTTTCTAGAACACAATTTGTCACAAAATCCCGACAGTTTACCTTTGATCATTTTCAAACATTGACACTGGTAATTCTTTCTATAAATGTCTCCTTCAGTAAGGCATAATCAAATAATTCATTACACTTTGTTGTTGTTATTTTTGTTTGTTTGTTAGTTTGTTGGTTGGTTTTCTCTTTTTTTCCTTTTAAACCTGAAAGTGAGCTGTAACAAAACCAACAATGTATTAAATAAGCACATTCATATGAACCTTTTTATTATTCTATTTTAGTTTATGTATTTATTTATTTATTTATTTATTTATTTATTTTCAGAAAAATATTGTTTAGAGCCCCTGTTTTAGAAAATGAACCCATAACTTCTGATCAATCAGAAGCGAGCATTCCGCAATTCTGTGGTATAGCGCATGTTTTTGAAGACAGTGAATAATGACTAGGAACAAAAGGGGAAGGTAATGACAACATACTGTTCCTTTAATTACAGCAAGCATTTGAGGGTATTAGCTACATCCCACTGCCTGTTTTGTCATATGCCATCAAAATCTGTCACTGGGTATACACAGAAGACGCAATGCTGAAAACACTAGCAGAAGCCTGTCATGTATTTTCCAGCTGGATAATTATGTAGCAGTGAGCTCAGTGTGAAGTAGTATAATCACTGTTTAGCCTATATAATATTAAATACTGTATCATCTTAAATTTCATCATATTATTTTTACATGAATAAAATTGTTTTTGTTTGGTAATTTAAAAGATATTTACCATATGTATAAAACAAAACAACAATGATAAAAGGTTTTATAGATCTTTTTAGGACAAATCAATAATGAATATTTCAGTTACATGTAGGGAGATGTCTTATGGTGCTGGTCATATGAGAACGGCAGGGGTTCTGAAAATCTGAATCCTCATTAAAACAGCAGAAGTATTCATTATTTACAAACATCTGTCCACTTGGCTGTATTCATTTCAATATTTGCAAAGGTCTGAGTCGCTATTCAACTAAAATAATCACAGTTTCCAAATTTTACATTACCAATGGCTCATTAAACTAAACCTTGTTACTGGCACCTTGGTCCTGGAGGAACATTGTTTCTTTTCACTGTGTACTAAACTGTATATGATTGAAATTACTTGACTTGATTTAATTATTTGAGTCATGCCATTGGGGAAGAAAGTGCATTGATGAGATGCATCACTTCATGCGCTTATCTTCTTCCCCTTATGTCCTCATTGCACAGGAATAGGGAAAATCTAGACCTACTGTATTATACCACATGACCTTTTACAATGCTTGTAAGTCCAAACTTTATGCCCACTAGCAAATGGAAACCTTCTTTTTTGATTAGTCTCACTAACAAGTTGTTTTTTTCTGGCCACACAACTCTTCATTCCGAATCCTGTTCTCCTTACACTGCCAGAGACAAAAGCAAAGACATAGTGTGCAGCAAACAGAAGACAAAGATCAGAACAAAGACAAAAGTGAAAGCCCCAGCTGAAGTCATCTAAAATAGCCCATGTGATTTGGAGACAGAATGTGGCATGCCATCAGTCTAGCATGGCTCTCAGTGTCAGGTTAAAGTGTAAAATGCACCTAAAATCACACATAAACCCTTAGTAAGGATCGACTCATCCAGTGAGGGCAAGAGCATTTATATTTTAGTTTCCAGAGGGCTATTCGGTCTCGAGGAGGCGACGGAGCTCTGTTTATTTTGTGTTTTCAGTTTTCTTTAGTTTCTTTTTAGTTTCCTAATTAATAATCCCATGCTATCTTCAAATGGGAAGGTCTTCCCATACATATCATAAGCACTCTCACAGACTCCTATTTCATTGGTCCCTCAGAAGCCCTGCATAAGGGCTCATATAAATATTATTACATCCCATGGTGCAGCTCTCTAACCTGGACCACGTAACACTTAATTGTGCTCTCGTTTTTTTATGCCAGGAAAAAAAATACCCAGAGATCCTGGAAAAACAATGGTGAACATCTACTAGACATGCAGGATATCTACATACAGGAAAGCAGAGAAAAGTCTAGGAGAGCAATCAAGCACTTTAGACACTCATACTGCTTCTTCTCACTACTACATTTTCCTTTACATTTAGGCATTTGGCAGATGCTCTTATCCAGATCGACTTACAAAAGGGATTAGATAGAGCCTTACACTGGGTTACTAGGTTACTTACAAAGTACCATCAGTTAAACACTATTTGGCATGAGGTTTTTTTTTTTGTTCTTGTTTTTTGGGTGGCCCAAGTACTTAAGAAACAGATATGTCACTAAGTTCAGGCAATTATTACAACAGCAAGCCAACCAACATAACCTCTGAGTTCAGCAGGAGCTACTTTCCACATGAGATTAGAGTTCTAAATGGGACTTTCAAACAGGTATATATTTCAAGCCTGTTTATTTATGAATCACATTTAAAACGATGAATTAGGTAACCCCCCACCCCCCCTTTCATTCCTGCAACAGTCATGCACTGTGTGTTCTGACACTTTACTATCGAAACCAGCATTAGCATTTTTAGCAATTTCAGCCACAGCAACTCTTCTATTGGAGAGAGTCTTTGCTCCCTGTTTGCATCAATGAGCCTTGGCCACCCTGTTGCTGGTTCACCTGGTTTTCATCCATTTGCTAACTTCTGGTAGGTCCTGACAGACTGCAAACTAGGAACGTTGCATACGAGCTGCAGTTTTGTAGTTGCTCTGACCCAGTCATCTAACCATTACAATTTGCCCGTAGTCACAGTAGTTACAATTTTCTATTACAATAGAACTTGGAAGTGGGTGGGAGATATAAGGCAGCAAATAAACATTTCTTTCCTGAGGTTGATGTGTTGGAAGCAGAAAAAAAAAATGGTGTCTTTAACAAGAGCCAAATTGTGATTGATTTTGCAACTCCAAATCTCCAAGTTTGATCTTGTGGGTTGTTCACAGTTCAATTTGCCCATTTGCACAGGTTAAGCATAAATAAATACAAAGAAAATAAAGGAAAAGCCAAAACAAATAAAAGCATAAAACACAAATAAAAATAGAAATGAATAGTGGAATTGACAGAAATCTTGGAAAACCACAGCCTTTCCAAAGGCACACATTACCCAAACACACAGCAAATCAGGACACTTATATCCTAGTAAACCGTGTGTCTAGCATAAATCAAATACCCTTTGTATATTGTAACATGCAGTCTGAACAAATACAGTATATTCATTGTATCATCAATGTCATCAAAGTTCTAAAGTTACCAAAAAGTTGTACCACTGCTTTTAATAGACTACTAAAGGTTAACCTCAATAAAATGCCCCTGTTCTCTAAATTAATTGAAGTGCAATTTTCAAATTTGTCTCCTTTAAATACTGTTCATTTAATTAGTTAAAAAGGCAAATTAAAAGTGGGGGAAAAAAGTAATGCTTGACACTTCAGGAACACACACACACTTTTTTTTATTGCCACTTGCAATAAACAGGGCTTTTCAGGCAATTTATTAAATATTGTTTATTGACTTTAATTTCTTTTTAATCAGTTGTTGACTTCTTTTTTTTTTTTTCAAAATTAAAAAGCATTGGTTTTAAATTGTCAAATAAAAATATCAAACTAGCGCTTAGATCAGGACTTTTTAAAAAATCCATTTATAGTTATATTTAATGTTTTAGGATTTCTGCAAAGGTACTCTCTGTTATCACTTAATAGTTTCTGTATAAACATTTGTTCCATCAATTTTTATAAATTAATAAGACAGAAAATGCAGACTGTTACCTGGAAACCATAAAGCACAAAACTTTCCCTTACACTTTACACTTCAATCCAGTTTTATCCATGACATTTTTTATTCTTTAAAAAACTTTTGATTTATTACAAACCACACAAAACTGACAATGAACTCTCATGAACTATCTATGACGTTTAATAGTTACCTCCGAAGTCCTTTTATACTTAAAAGGCAACCCATTTTCAGGCTTTTTCATTATCTCTTTCAGGAGTTTTCATTATCTCAAATTTTACCAGTGACTTGGATACCCCTGTTTTGGATAACTTCTCATTAATGTATTTCTTCACATGTATCCTTCTTATCAAATCTGAATCAAATCAATATTTGATTGTTCAAGTTTCTTTGAGCCAATGTAGCTAGGAGATATGATGCTGTTTTGCTTCTCCCTATTTACTTTCCACTTTAATTGATTAAAAATAGTTGTGTTTTTTTTAAAGCATTCTTACTTACCTACTTCCCTAAAACTGAACAGTAATGTAGCTCAGCATAGCTTACTTTCCTCCCTTATTAAGCACTACATTGGTTTAGCTAGTAACTAGTCTGGGTGGCTGCATTTTGAATAAACATGCAGTGTACTAAGTAGTGTTGTGCTGGTTGTGACAGTTACTGGTTCAACTAGAATTTCCTACACTTTTGAGATCATACCGATTCAGGATATACAGTAATTTGGGAATGTGGGAGAGGCCAATAATTATGGGCAATTTGGGGACCCATAATTGCCCATAATAGACCTAGCCTTATCTGTAGGTCTTTGGACTGTGGGAGGAAACCCAGGGAATTGAACCCAGACGTGGGAGGTGCAAGGCAACAGTGCTAACCACTACACCACACACTTTATACACTACCGTTCAAAAGTTTGGGGTCACTTTCTAACTCCATGTTCGTTCCTGATTTTTATTTCTTTCTACATTGTAAAGAAATGCTGAAGGCGTCCAAAAAAATGCATTAATCTCCTTTGAACAGTTGATATTGAGATGTTTCTGCTACTTCTGCTC
>JAQQZT010000037.1:6155435-6170022 GCA_030068275.1 Clarias platycephalus | reverse complement strand
GAAATAAAAATAGAAATAGAAGTATACTGTACATAAAAATAGAATAAAAATAGAAATATACTGTACAATAGAAATTTAATTTTTTTAAATTGAAATTTGGTGGAGGAAGTATGGTGTGCAAGTATGCATAGAAAAAGTGTCTTATTAAGGTACCTTATTAAAGTGTCTTTGTGCAAAGGTCATTAATTACAAGTTTTGTCAGAAGTGGGATTCAAACCCACGCCTCCAGGGGAGACTGCGACCTGAACGCAGCGCGTTAGACCGCCCGGCCATCCTGACTAAATGGCATTCATCTTATAATTCTTGTTGAAACCTCATAACCTGTGCTTTCTGGAGAGGTGGGCTCCACAAAGTACAGTGATGGATTGGGCAACACCTTTTAAAACTTTTTGAATCCTTCCCAGTCTATAATTGTCCACACTTAAATAGGGTAATGAACAATTCTAGACCATCCTGCATCCCCATTTTGAGGAGCGTACCATTGTGTATGGCCACAGTCACTGCTGGGATTGCTGCTCGAGTAGACACAAAGTGGATCATGCTCATGTGCATCGGTCAGTCCTCTCCTTGGGTCTGAAGAAGGGACTGGGCACATTGCATCTCTGTGCACAACACAGGAAGGTTGTAATGTTGGGTATGGTGAGTGCTGCCATAGGTCTTATAAGCAATGACCTCATGATGGCATAACTTGTTCAGTCCCAGGTTTCAGCACCAGTGTGACATGCTTGTGGTTCAGACTTGAGAAAGTGGGAGACAGTCATGTAACACTTCCACAGGTTTTTATTTATTTATTATTTTAACAAATCAACCATCACCATTTTCCAGGATGTAGAATAGCTTAGTGAAAAGCAATAGCATTACAGGTTTCCTGCAGAAAAAAGAAGAAAAAGATAGCAAGCAAATTCCTGGCTATAATACATATGCAAGAATCATTCCATACTACCTGCCATTTTGACCCAGCTCTTCTCCATTCACACCCCTGCTGCCATAAAAATCTCAGTTACTCATGGTAATTTATTTAATATTTTGTAATTGCTCAACCATTTAGGAATAAAATACTTTCAGTATATTTACAGTGCTAGTGGAAATGTCCATACTCTTTCAAGTTCACCAAATTTTGTTTTGCACAAAGTTTTACACTTTTACATCTTATAATGGATTTAGATTCCCTTTTTCCTTATCATTCTATACACAATACTCCACAATGGCAAAGTAAAAAAAACTGTGTTTGCAATTGACACTTGCAATTGAGCCATGTCACATCCTAGTCCTATCATTGGTGCTTGAGACGCATTTGCAATTTGACTGGAGTACATCTGTGCATATTTTGATTCAGCGAACATACAGTAATTAGAACACACCAGTGTTTATAAGATATCACGATAGATTTTGTATGTTTGTGTGAAAACAAAGCCATGTAGTCTAAAGAAATATCTGTGGACCTGCGAGACAACATTGTCATGACACAGATCTGGGGAAGGATACAAGAAAATTTCTGCAACATTGAAAGTTACCAGGAGCACAGTAGCTTCCATCATTCTTAAATGTAAGTGATTTGGAACAACCAACACTTTCCAAATCTGGCCACCCAGCCAAACTGAGTAATTGGGAATGAAAAAGCCTGATCAGAACCCAGGGGTAACTATGAATGACATCCTCAGTTCCCTTGTGGAGATAGGAAATCCTTACAGAAGGACAATCATCACTGCAACACTCCACCAGTCAGTGCTAGAGTGGCCAGACAGAATCCATTTATCACTTAAAGGGACATGATGGCATGCTACATGATACAAAAAAGTTTACCCATGAGAAACAAAATCCTCTGGTCTGATGACAAAGATTGAACTATGTGGAATCATGAAATCAGGCATTTAGGATCGCCCTATTAAAATGATCCCAACAGTCAAACACTTTGGTGGCAGCATAACGCTATGGGAATAATTCTTTCTTTGTAACTGAAACTGGGATACTAGTCCAAACAGAGGGAAAATGGAAACAGAAAAATAAAGAGGTCTCCTTAATGAAAAACTTGTCCAGAGTGCTCAGGATATAACTTTGGTGCAGCAGTTTACATTTCAACAAGAAAGAACACCATCAAGTAAAAACAGGAGTGGCTTTAGAACAACTCTGTAAAAGTGTTGAGTGGCTCAAATTGAGTCTAGACCTGAACTCAATAGAGGACCATTAGAGAGACCTGAACATGTCTGTGCCTATCCAATGAGTAATCGTAGACACTCGAGAAAGAAAGGTGCCATGCTTCATTCACATACAGACTTGAGGATGTCATTGTTGCCTATAGTGCTTTAATCAAGTACAGTGGAACCTTGGATTACGAGCATAATTAATTCCGGAAGCAGGCTCGTATTCCAAAAGACTCATAAACCAAATTTAATTTTCCCATAAGAAATAAAAGAAAAATAAATACATTCAAATAAAATGTTAAGTAAAAAAAAAAAAAATGAACCTGCACTTTACTTTTTAAAAAAAAGTAAAAATAAATCCTGACAGATAAGTGTTTCCGTTTGTACAGGCGCTGTGTATGTGTGTGTGAATCTAAAGTAAGCTCCCCTCTCCCCCTTCTCGTCTTACACAGACCCTTCCACCACTCATTTCACACACACAACGAAAACACTAAACAAGTGAAGAAAAAATAAACAAGAAATCTCTCTAATGACACTTGATTGAGCGACACATTAATGGAATCACCGCTGTAAAGTAAAATAAAACAAATTAACCTGCACTTTACCTTTGAAAAGAATCGCGTGAGAGCAGTGTTTCTGTGTAGAGCAGAGAGAAAGTGTATGTGTGTGTGTGTGTGTGTGTGTGTGTGTGTGCGCGTGTGTGGCACGGTGTCCAATGACGCGTGCACACAGAGCAGACAAAGAGCAGGCTAAGCCTTAAGCAGAGAGAGAAAATGTATCTTTAACCTCTCTAATGAGACTTGCTTTTGCTTTACACACACGCTGTACACACACGCATACTGTACAGACACAAAATAAAATATGTTTTATGCGCACATACGTGGTCACAGTGTTATAGTAAACAGTACACACGTGCACGGATGTTGATTATACCAGTAAGAAACGCGCACTAAGACCCAGGGGGAGACTTATTTTCTGCAGCGCAAGAGAGAGAAAAAACGTTGGCTCAGTTGTGATCACGTGACGCTTGACGTCAAAACAAGAAGCCTACATGATACTAGGTACTCATAAACCAAGACTTGCTTGTTTTCCAAGTCAAAATTTATAAAAAATCTTTGCTCGTATTGTGGAACATTCGCAAACCGTGTTACTTGCAATCTGAGGTTTCACTGTACTAGTGAAGGGTATATAACGTTTTTTTGCTTTTACTTATAGTATGACCTTCTTCTTCTGTTACTTTTTCATCCATCTATACAACATTTTTTGTAGTATACATGATAATGCAAGTATAGTGCAACACAATTAGTGATATTTAAAGTTGCATTATTTATATACTGTACATTTTACAACACATTTTCCAAAGCATGTCCATTAAATACACTCATGACTAAGATATCCTAAAAAGCTTATTTATTTATTTATTTAATTACTTACTTACTTACTTACTTACTTACTTACTTAATGAATTAATTATTGAATTATTAAAAGTAATAATGCTGAACTACTTTTCAAATTATTCCAAACAGACCAGGAATGGCCTAATGGAACTAATTAATATACAACAAGAAAATTTTGTAGATTTAATAAAAGGGTAATTAAAAACAAAATGTTCTGGTTTATGTTTTGGGCTTTGCAAGGTGACACAGCATACAGTGGACATATTAAATATTTATTTAGAGCTGTCATTATGTGGCCATTATCATTTAAATCAGACCATTAAACAGCATGAAACAGCATGGGTAAGACAATTAACAATGTTAAATAAATAAATAGGCATCTATGCTTTTATGTGGTTTGAAGCCATCATTAAAACAGAGGTCATGGCACACACTAGATAATCAGTCAGCTATAATAATTAGATGTGTACTGAATGTAAGTGCTAACACAACCATTAAGCTGTAGCAAAGGCACAAAGTGCTGTCAAGGTTGCATCAAATTACATTTGAGAAGCAACAAAGAAGAATTAATTCGTAGTGAAATGACTATTAACCACTATTAACTATAAACTAGGTAGTTTAGGAAAAAGTGTTTTCCCTAATATTATGCTAATATTGCATTTTTAGGGGTTGATGAATGTCTTGTAATTTGTATAATAAAGCTCAAATTAAGTACATGTAAGTACAGGTTTACTCACTATACATTAAACTTTATTCATAAAGACCTGTATTGCTAGGTAACTGCTGGTTTGTTATGTAAAAGCAAGCAACGATTAAATAAAATAATAATTTAGGTAAATTAAACAAATAACGCTGCATGCAAGGCCTACGAAATATAAAGTTAGCAATATGAGTATATAAGGTAGCATGTAGAATATAATTGTAGGCAGTTATTTATGAAACTAGATGTTGAACACCATAATCCTGTTGTTGTTGCTTGCTTGCTCTCTTGTTCATTTGTGTACTGCAAGTACTAGACTGTGTATCGAAGACCTAAAAGAGTCAAACTGAGTTCACATATTTATCTTCACAAAGTACTTTAACATCCCCGTTCTCACCTCAGATGGTGCTGGGGGACTGAATTAATTTGTTCAGAGTGAAAATTCTCAGCTGCCAGAAAGAGCCACTGTCTCACAATACCCTCTGGAAATCGAGTCTGGAGCTTTGTGTTAAGTAAATTTTTTATTTATTTATTTATTTTTTTGTGTGGGGGAAGTCAATTACAGTCATGCCCATTACCATTAAAAAAGTGGAATGTCTGATCACTGAAAATCAAAAGATAACTTGTTGCCAACTTGAAGCCCATTGCAGTCATTGCCATAAACATTAAGAAAGTGTGTAAGTACAACTACATCAGTATGGAAACTATACTATTTCTACAGGATTGTATGGCCTATGAAAATGTTATTCACTCACTCACTCATCATCTATATAGTTACATCCTGTATACAGGGTCACGGGAGCCTGGAGCCTATCCCAGGAGACCCAGGGCACGAGGCAGAATACACTATGAACAGGGGGGGCAATCTATCGCAGGGCACACACACATACACACACTCACACATTCATTTGCCTAATCTGCATATCTTTGGACAATGGAAGGAAACCGGAGTACCCGGAGGGAACTCGCCAATCTCAGGGAGAACATGCAAACTCCATGCACACAGAGGCGGGATCCGAACCTGGCCAGGAATCGAACCCGGACCCTGGAGGTGCAAGACGACAATGCTAAGCATTAAGCTGCCATAAAAAATGTAGAATATGTATAATATTGATATGATAGTCGAATACGATAATGATGTAATTACTTACTGTTGATCATCAATGTTTTTAAGAGGCACTACAGTATTAACATAATATTAGAACATGCTTTACTTTATAAGAGACAGAAACCTTACAGTACAGTATATAGTAAGAAACAATAGCCTTTTAAATATGCACAAATTACGTTAGTTATTCTTTAATACTTACAGTATGTCAGTTCATAACCACAACACCACTGTTGGTTGGACTGTTTTAATCCAGGTGTGACACACACACACACACACACACACACACACACACACACACCTTTACAACCTTCCTGTGCACGGGGAATGGTCAATTTTTCATATGTTCAGTATCATGTTCTATCATGCCATTCTTAAAAATGTATAGCTATTCCTGAAAAAAGGAATTGAAATTGAAAAATTTAATTTTAGTCCATCTACATGACCCTCCCCGAAGTGATACTACACTTAAAAAAAACCTGTGAGTGCTACACATGAAGCAGCAGCTCATACAGCAATTACTTTACTGCCAAAAAGCTTGATTAGACCAGCTAGCTGGGAGCTACTTCTGCATGGTATTAGCGATTCCTAGTCCTGGAATGAGTCTAAAGCTCATTAAAAGGCCACATCTAATTACATAAATTGACATCAAGAGGTTCCATATTTTCAAGCAAATGGTCTCACCACAAATGAGATCATTGAAGAGTCTCTGTTGATTTTTTAAATTAACTCTGGTTAATTTAGGTTCAGAAACAAGGCACTTAGAATAATATGACATTTTTTAAATACATTGTGCAGTACAATTTATTGTTAGTCAGTTCATTAAGTCAAAAACAGCCGTCAAGTACATTATGTGGTACTGGGTCACGAGGATATTCCTGATGCTGCTTACATGAATGGGCTGTACTTTGAATTAACCATGTGATTTACTTTGGGGGAACTGACACAGTTTTATCTGGTGATAACAGCACCATGCAGTGAGACTACAAGAGCAGAACTGCACGAAAGAGGAATGATTGGTAGAAATCAATGGGGAGGCAGTAGCTCCGGCTGAGAACACAGTGTCTTTGAGTGGACATGGGCAGCAAAGTGTTCATTTGGATAATCATTTACTGGATGATCATAAGTTTCTGAGTCTCCATAACGAGTATACTGGTGCAGTCAGAAGTACAGAGGTTTATACTGTATTTGCAGCTGCTATCAAGTTATTCAATACGAAGGTGTTGTTTTTAGTAGAGACTATGTGATAGTTTGTGTGTTGCTTCTAATAACCTGCTTGACATGCTCTTGCACTGAAGTTGAATTCACTGTTGGTTTTAACAGTCTGAAAAACTAATGAATCATTTTACAAACCCTCTCACCTAAAATATGCATGCCACTGTGTCCCTCTTTGGAATCACAGTTCCCATGGTGAAAACGGCATATGTTCTTGTTCTTGTTCTATCATCTGTGTGTCATTGTTCTTTAAAAAGACTCCACGGTTTTGTATTTTGTAATTAGTTACTCTTAGTCCTAGCATTGTGTTTCATTTATTTTCCTGGTGTTGACCCCATCTTTTGGTATCTTTCAATTTTGATTATGTTTTACTCTGTATTTAGGATGATTAACCATGTTCTGAACTTTACTATATGACCTTTTTTATACAAATTGTGCAACAGCATTCCCAAAAGGTGACATGAAAATTATGACTCATCAATGAGTTGCAGTTTCGCACAGCCACTTAAAAGCATACCGTTATTCACTTCCCCTTCATGCCAGGAGACATATCATTGTTCATTGTGTGGAGGCCTGGTGATGTCAGAGCTGCTCTGCACGAGTCCATCAAAGTGAAGGGCGAATATCTCCATGCTTTCTGATCACAGAAGACATGCCTGGCAGGAGATTTCCCCTCATCCCATCATGTCTCGATAAAAAATGACAGTTTCTGGTAAAATCTAAAGAGCTGGATCTGTCCTTTCTTCTTCATTGTCAAGTCAGAACAGAGAGAGTCATTTGGCAGAAAATCTTACATCAGTACATTCTTTATGACAGAAGAATCAAAGAGAAGAAAAAAGAAAGTACAATGAAAAGGGCATCAACTTATGTGATTGACTAAAATGATTGGTCTCGTTTTAATGACATCATTCATTATACATCATTTCAATTTCTTTATCAATTAATAACAAATACTGTTTTTGTTCTCTTTCTTCCAAACACTGAAATGCTCTGTTGACCATATTGTCCATGATTATTCAGAAACTATGGCTAATGACCAGTTAGATCAATAAGAGCAATTAAAGTAATTATCTGGCTATAGCTGTTGGAGCATTTTTGTTCCAGAAAAATGTATTAATCTTCAAAATAATTGACTTTTTAAAATTATTTTAGGTTATTTTATTTACTTTGTTTTTGGTATTTGCCATGGGAAGAACAGAGCATGTGTTTGAAGAACCATATGCAATGTCATACCGTATAGTTTTTATCCAAAGTTGCATTAACTTTCAGGCTGAGAGATTGTATTGGTGACAGGAGAGACAAACCACTTTGTAAAATTCTCTCCAGCACATCCCAAAGACTTTCAACGTGGTCAATGAACTCTATGGTGGCCAATTCAGGTGTGAAAATGATTCCTCATACTCCAGAACCACTCTTTCACAATTGCAGGTTCATCAAATCTGGTCACTCAGTATGTACAGTTAAAAGTAAAAAGTTAGTGCTCCCTGTAATGTGCTTAATGCCCAGTGCCATGTTGGGTGAAAACCAAATAACATTTCGGTAGAAACACCCAATACGGCCTGTCAATAACAGCAGTGGAGGTGTGACGATTGGGTCTTGTTTTGCAGCCGAAGGACCTGGACACTTTGCAGTCATTGGGTCGACCATGAACTCCTCTGTATACCAGGTTATTCTAGAGTGAAATGTGTGTCCATCCGTCTGACAGCTAAAGCTTGGGTGAAATTGAGTCATGGAACAGGATAATGAACACCAGTAATTAAAATAGTAAGTAGAAATTAAAGCATCAAGGTTTTGGAATGGCCTAGTCAAAGTCCAGACCTCCACCCAATTGAAATCTTGTGACAGGACTGCAACAGTGCTGTGCATAAGTGAATGCCCCAAAATTTCAATGGACTGAAGCAATGTTGTAAAGAAGAACTGACCCAAAACAATGTAAGAGACTAATAAAGTTATTCATGAAACAGTTACTCATTGCTGCTAAAGGTGGACCTACATGCTACTGAATCATAAGGGGTACATAATATTGCTCGCATGTTTTGTATTATTTTTTAGAATGCATTTTTGTTAAATAAATAATGACATGGGGGAATAGGTTAAATGTTGTTGTATTTATCTAATACTAAGACCCACTACACTCAGATGCTTTTATCATGCTTTTAAACATAAAAAAAAATAATAATAACCACAGACTTATAAAAGGGGGCACCAACTTTTACAAATTACTGTATAGTAACTGACTTGTCTAACAGTGTTGAGCCTAGATCTTATCAACTGAAGCAACCCCAGATAATTACACTGCCTCCAAAGGCTAGTACAATGAACAATATGAATAATGGGTGCATTGCATCATTCTGTTCCCTTCTTACCCTGATGCACCCATTGCTCAGGAATAGGATAGAATCTGTACTTATCAAACCATATGACCAATCTTTATGCTCTATTGCAAATTGAAACCTTTCTTTCTGAATAGTCTCACTAACAAGCAGTGGCGGCTGGTGCACAAACAAAATAAAAATTAAACCTTTAATAATCGCCTATAAATAGCCATAAGAAGTGATGGAAAAGCAACGAGTGTAAGCTCATTACGTGATCTCTGGTCATGCTTTTTCTTTCACTAAGCTGATGTTTTAACACTACCTTTCCAGGTTTTAAGATGGTGTTGCATATTCTTTAATCCACTTAACTTATTTCATCTCCTTAGTTGTTTTCTTTGCTCGATGCAGGGCATTTGTTTAATCTACAGTAAATGAAACAGAGTTTAATCTTTCCCACAACCAATGTATAAGTGCTTCAACATGGTTGTTTAAGAAATGACTAATCACTACATTAGTTTTGGTTAAAATAATTTTTCATGTTTAAACATGTACATCATGGTAGTAATTATTCAGTTAAAAGTTCTTCCTGTTTTCATTTGCCTATTTAAATGTTAAAAGGCAGTGTGTATGCACACAGAGTGTGCATGGTGCAGTGACTGTTATTAGATTCTGATCTCTGGAGGTAACTTCTCAGTTTCTTCTTTAAAGTGCTGTGAAGTTGATATGAGGCATGCCTGATGGGAACCTTATTGGAATCCAAGCATCAGATGGGGAAGCTTTATACAAATCTGCAGATCTAGAAAGAGCACATCTTTCTGGGTGAAATAGCTTGAACTTCAGCCATTATCAGCACTGCCTGAAGCCACTGTGTCTTCCTGAATCAACTGTGAAATTGCATTGGAAGAAAGGTAAGCAAGTACTGATACACTATTGCATTTTGTGCTCACAGAGCATCTCATTTCCTGCTATATTCTGCTTCTTTGGGAAAAGGTGTATGCTTATAGCATTGTCATGGTGTGATGCTAAGGAATATGGAGCTTAAATCCATATCTAAATACTCAACGAATGTAATTTGATTCAACGTTATAAATTGTTGCTAAGTGAGGTCTTATAAGATAAGGGGAAAATGCATTCTAATAAAAAAAAAAAAACAAATAATAAAAACAACAATAAAAATATATTTTTTTAAAACAATAATTATTATTATGTTCAATTCATTCAATTAATTATTTTTGTAACCATTTAATTTGCTTAAAAGTGAATTAGCAACTGTATTAATACACTGAACATTTTCAGAGTGAGCCTATTTCAACCAATAGCCAATAATATTAATTGATTTAACAGTAAATTGTGATGTAATTTTTATACGCATAACTATGTATAAAAACTAACTAGAAGTAAAATTGATAGTGGTGCAGCTGAAAATGAAAGATAATATAAAAGATAATATTATATAATATATAATATATAAAACCATCAAAGTGAATACCACAGGCAACCTAACTGTAAAGTCTGGCCATTGTTGTCTAATGAGAGACCATGCTTTGGAAAATCCACACAATTATTAATTACTTTTAAATGTTATAGCTGGCTCTTAACCTCATAAAAAAAATAAATAAAAAAAACATTATATGCCACTGTGTAATCTAAAATGGAAGGTATTGTATTGTTTTTCAGATCATCTTTTCTTAGCTTTATTATTAACCATGCTAGACTATAAACAGAATATAAAAACATAACAAAATTAATTACTTAAAAGTAATTGTAGTAAAATATCATGCATATTAATTATAATATTTACAGTCAGGTGTTATTGATTGTGTTACATTTAATTTATGTGTTTTAATATAAGTTCAGGACATCTTGCCCTTTAGATGTGTGTAATTATTATAGAAGCTGGGAGGTATTTCTGTAATACTGCAAGTTTAATTGCATGCCTTGCTTTAAGGTCATACAAATACAGAAGCAGGTAATGTAATGTGTTTGGAATTGGTCTTTCATAGTTGTATGATGATTATAGTAACGTGGTTATAAGAGACGAGAAATTATGCATATTTAAAATTCACATTTTATGTTTCATAGGATAATGGAAATGCACAAGAGCCAAAAGCCATATTGACATGTATTTTGGTGTCACAATAATGAAATACTCCAACAAGGGATTTGTATCTGTATTCAGGTGACCTTGAAATGCAAATTACTGGGGGGAAAAAGACCAGGGAGGTTTAAATTAGTGCATTCTAAATGAGTGGCATAAAGTAAATTTAGCCAGTCTGAGGAGAGAGCAAATGAAGAGGAACCAATGATAAAAGCAACTTCTAATGGGAACACTTTTAAATCAGTAAGTGACCGATATTGCTAGGATCTGTCCTCATTAATTACACTAAAAATGAGACATTAATGAATTTCCCTGTGGGACTTAGTCACCACATTTATTTATTGATTGATTGATTTTGACCTCCAAGTATCTGATCTGGGTTTAGGTGAGTAGAGTGCTTTATTTTTGCATTTAAATGTCAGATGATGTATGTGTTTCAACTGTTCAAAAACAACAGTGATTCACAACAGCTTTCACACATGATTAAATCAAATTTGTACTTCAAAATAAATTAAAAGAGAAGCTCATGCATCAGGGTCAGTTAGAAAAATCTATAGTTTTGTGTATATTTTTTTAAATGTTTAAAATTTACAAGAGCTGCAGGTAAGACCTAGTGATGCCTTTGCTACAGAACCGTAAGATATGGGATTGATTTCTGAGCAGGGGTGTGATTTGTACTGGTTTACAGTTAAATACTATGATTAAATTGATATAATAAGTGTTATTACTAATTACTATTGAATTAATTTGCTTTTTTTTTTTTTGCTATTCCATCATGTTCTATGCAAAATATTCATAAAAGCACAAAAGATTTAAGAAGCAAATCTGTAAAATAAAAAGGTCCTGAGGACTGAAGCACTCTTTCGTGCTCATGTTCTCACCATGAGGAAGATTAAAATGCCCAGGAAATTAGGTTTTCCTGCCAGGATAAATGACCATGAAGTATAATTAAAGACATTTAGTTAATTTCACTGCCTTTAGTCCCTTTAAGTAATTTTAATCATTCAGTCAGACTGGTCATGCATAATTTCAAAGGCTTACAAACTATTAAGTTCTTCATGTAGGGGGACTATGAAGTGAGGGAATAAGAAAATTTCATGCCCTCTTCTATTTTAAGAGCACAGCAGCTTTTTCATTTACTGAATAGCAGTATTATATTGATTAATTGATTGATTTAATAAGGAAATGGTATTAAAAACAACAACTGAGGCTTTTAAAATATATAACACAGGTATATATTTTAATTATCTTTCCTAGTCATTTGATTTAATAAAGCCTGCACTCCACATTCCTAATATTTCCTGGCAAACATTTCTTTTAAAATTATGCCTAAAATGTCCTACCTTGGTCTTATCAGACCATAAAACATTTTTGGCAAAATTTATGTGCAATTGGATTTTTCCCACTACCCCACAGCTCAGACATTTGAAGAGTATGAGATATTGCTGTCATATAAAGCGAGTGACCAGGACATACTCAATATTCCTGCAGCTACTTTAATGGTGCTAATGGTAAGTCTCTTTAAATCACCCATGATAATGTTTCTTCTTGTCCTTATGTAAGTTTTTAAGGAACATCCTATTCTTGGTAATGTCAATATATCAGGGTGGCAATTATATGGAATTATAATTTATAAAGCACTTTATGTAGCATTAAATAATGTATGAAAATGTGCTATACATTACATATTTTAATGATGCATTGTGTTTAATATCCTATAATAACTTGTATGTTTCCACTCAGAGATAATAATAATAATAATAATAATAATAATAATAATAATAATAATAATAATAATAATAATGTATCTACAACTGAACATAATGCATGAAGGAAACCCAGGATAGATTTCCCTGTTATTGGTAATAAGGTTTTACAAACACTATTTATAATGATTTTGTTAAAAATTAATAAATGCTTTTAAAAAATTTTGCTAAAAATTATAATGCCTTTTACTAATAACTTTACATATAATAAATGTTTATTGTTTCTAATTAATGCATTATATCATGTTGTACAATTTTTTTGATTTTAGGTAGATTAGTACAATTTAACAATGTAATGAACCAAAGGGTGTAGGTAAACCCTAAAAGCAGCATTACAGTCCCACCTGCCTTATCACTTGAAAAGTGTTAGAACCATTTAATTGCATTCTCCTCAAAGCTTAAAGGCTTGAGTGACCCCCTTTTGAGACATATAATGCTGAGGACATTATGTCCCCTTTTCCAAGGACCTGGCAAATTATACACTGCTGCACTAATGAGAAAAGCTTAAGCATTGTATAGAATGTGAAAGTAACTACAATTGAATGGTTTTGTCAGATTGAGACTTCATTGAGATTTGTTTAATGTTGGCCTCCTCTGGCCAGTCTTCAATATTTAGATAAGTACTTTGAAATCATAGATCTACACAAAATATTACATATTATTCAAACGTGTGAAGCAAGGCAGACCTAGAAGTAAACCTGTCACAGTGGGTACCCTAGGTGAAAGTTTCACTTTTCAAGAGAAGCAGATACTGGATTAGTTCAAAATCAAGAACCTCAATGCTCAGACCACAAAACAATTAAAATTGTGTTGCAAAAGATTCTATCTAGGAATACCATGTTATTCTGTGGTCAGAACAGGATGGACACAGTTTGCAACAATCCACTAGGCTGTGGCATTTAAAACATGCTCAGGTGGTAATAAGGGGGCCAAAGTGCGGCAAAAAATATTCCCCAAACATTACACCAACCCCAACACCCTGTACCATAGCTATAACGTATCAATGGTTCATACATACAGTATGTTGAAGTAGAAACTGAGACTTATCATTCCAGGCAACATCTTGACCATGTCTACATTGGCTAATTAGAAATTTGTGTTAACAAGCAGGTGAACAGGTGTACCCAATGAAGTGGCTGGTGAGTGTGTGTATATAATATGTAGATATTATGGCTATCTAGTCAATTATAGATACATTGGAACAGATGAAGGAGATTGGAACTGTCACGCTTTTCTGCTTCTGTAGCCCATCTGCTTCAAGGTTCGACATGTTGTGTGTTGAGAGGTTTAAGGATGCTTTGGTTCTAATGAGATATTATTTGAGTTACTGTTTCCTTTCTATCAGCTTAAACTAGTCTGCCATTCTGTTCTGACCTCTGGCATCAACAAAGCATTTTCACACAGAGCTCACTGCCACTCACTGGATAGTTTCCTTTTTTTTTTTTTTTTTTTACCATTCTCTATAAACCCTAGAGATGGTTGTACATGAAAATCCCAGCAGATCAGCAGTTTTGGAAATACCCACACCAGCCCATCTGGCACCAACAACCATGCCACAATGAAAGTCACTTAAATCACTTCTTTTCCTCATTCTGAGGCTTTCACAGATCATCTTGACCATGTCTACATTGGCTAATTAGAAATTTGTGTTAACAAGCAGGTGAACAGGTGTACCCAATGAAGTGGCTGGTGAGTGTGTGTATATGTGTAGATATTATGGCTATCTAGTCAGTTATAGATACATTGGAACAGATGAAGGAGATTGGAACTGCTTCAGTAGACAAAGGCCGTCCCTGCGAGGTTCCTGAGGCATCCAGAGAAGGACCAGCTCCAGCCGGATTCTGCTT
>JAQQZT010000037.1:6048464-6078491 GCA_030068275.1 Clarias platycephalus | reverse complement strand
CAGTTAAAAACAACTAGTTTGAGATTTATATCTGCTCATCTTTTTTGAACTACGCTAGAATGCCTCATCCCACCCCCACTGTTAAAAAAATAAAAAAGTAACTCGGTAACTTTTACTCTGAGTAAATTTTTTATGAGCTACTTTTTACTTTTACTTGAGTACATTTTTATAATGGTAACTTTACTTGTACTAAAGTAAAATTTCACTGAAGTAACAGTACTTGTACTTGAGTACAAAATTTTATTACTCTTTCCACCTCTGAGTTAATACAAATAACACTTTCATTGTTGGAGACTCAGGAACAATATTGTTTGTGGCAATTTCAGTTCTAAAGTTATTGAGTGACGGCGGTCATGATGTATTACAAAAAAAAAAAAAAAAAACTGTCTGCATCGGCTGAGTCCAAGGCCATCTTCATGGTCATCAAGTGGAACCGTCTTCAATCACCACACGCATCCCTAAGCAGACCACACAGGGCCATCCTTAGCAGCAGCCAGGGGCTTCCATGTGACAAGAACTTCAAAAAGACGTTCCAGATAGATCCATATGGCAGAAGGGGTTGGGATCACTGGTTAATGAACATTAACTGAAGATATCGACCTGAATATACATAAACAGCTTTCTGTAACTTCCCCATGAGTCACTGTCTGTGTGTGAGCCTGCAGTGATTTCCTCTCAGTGTCTAACCATGTCCATTTGTGAAGGTTACAAATAGCCTTGTTTCTTATTCTCTTCATTACTGGTATTGGTACAATTCATCAAAGACCTGAGCTGCTTTTGCAACCCCAGTGCTTTTCTCCTATTTTCACTATATTTTAAATTTAGTTTGTTTGTTTGTTCAGTCCCAAACAGTAAAATTTGCAGGTAATTTCTTGCATTACATAATCAGTTTATTATAATGTAATTCATTTGGAATAATAATAATAATAATAATAATAATAATAATAATAATATTTTTATTAGGAACACAAATATCTTTTCTTATCCTTTCTTTTTTGTCTATATTATGTGCCACCAGACTCAAAAACATTCAGCTACTGAATGCATTGATGCATTATAATTGTAGACTTTAATGGACCATAACAGAGAGCATTGATTTGGACCTGTAGAAACCCTACCAAGTGGAAAAAACAAACCAGTTAATAAATTGATTTTGATGCAGGTCTGAAGTCAGCATCAAAATACCATCAGTTTGTGTGACTGCATTGATCTTCCTGCAGAACATTTTTTTTTTTTTTTTTTCAGGTAATAAAGCTGAACACAGATTTATTGGCAGTAGACAGTTACCTTTTGCCTCCTTTCCTGTTCACATGGCCTTTGTTCCTGCTGCATAATCTTTAAGTACTTGTACTGGATCACTGGAGATGGTTCTGGTATTATTGACTACCCTTTGTTCACTGTCATAGAATGTTTCTAAAAATCGTTTAAAGAAATACACAATGTTGTTATAGATTTGGGCTTTTGTGGACGACTCTGTCTGCCTATGTAATGGAACAGGTTGCTCTTGTTTTGTATAGCAGAATTATTCTAGACCATAATCACAACAAAACCAATATAAAGTCTGACAAAAGTTCTGTAGAAAGCTATTTTCATATTTAACCATTTAGTCATTCAAATAAACTTGGTCCTTGACCAAGTTATCACTGACAAATCATATACGAAATAGATAATCTGTATATGTGGCGACTTGGGGAAAAAAAAAAGCAAGATCACAAATTGTTGCAATTTATGATTTCAGTATAAGAAAGGCACAATGCGTAATTCATGTTTGTGACTTGGTCCAAAGTGTGTTACATAAGTCTTTAACTTTTTTGACTTTCCGATATATATATTGTGAGAATCATAAGCTGAAATTGAAATTTACATAATTAAATTTATATTTGATACACAAGTTAATTTAACAAAAAAGGAGATACATGAGACAGATATCTGAACAGTTTGACAGCAGAACACAACAAATGTCATTTTTTCTTTTGCCATTTTACTCATTTTGGCACATTATCATTGTCTCATACACAAGGTTGACTATAACAAAATGTTTAGTTTGAAAACTGTGATATAAACCTTCTTTTATAAGCCGGAAACTTGAACGAAATGCATCACTTCTTATCACATGATAAGAAAAACAAAGATACTACTTGTGCAACAAAGCAGCCTGCCAGAAATGGCTTGAATGCGTTTAAAGCAATTTTGGAGAATGTTTAAGTCAATAAAAGCAATTGGAGTCACTTCAGTAGTGATAAATAACAGGTAGGCGCTTGACGTCTGTGTTCAGGATACATTCTGTGAAATGAGATATGAGATTTGAATGTTGTTTGAACAACATTTATATACATACAACTATGTAGGATTGCATGAGCAATTGAGTACAAAAGATATTAGATGCATACGGTGTGTAGAAAGAAGATGCACGTGCTGTGTGTGTAAAGCTGCTGCATTCACTGTTGTTTTGTCCATTACTATATTATGTATATTAATATTATAATACTTAGGATGGACATGCATAATGGACTTCATGCAGTGCACAAATAATACTATCTTATGATGATCTACTATCAAAGAGGTAATAAAGGATGTAGAGGAGGAGGCCGAGAATGCTGTAAACTAAAGATTTTGTAAGATTTTGAGTCTCATGATCTTCAGCAATCTTTGAAATTAGAAATAAGTAATTAAAAACTTGTTTTTCCTTGACCTATTTTACTGGCACTACTTTCTGTTTGACTCATTAAAAAAATCACAGTCAAAGCAGGAGTTCGCTATATTTTTTATTAAATTTCAACCAACGTATTCTTTATACTAAATTGCATACTTAAAGAACCACAAACACAACTGCAGGCGGATTTATCCATTGTGCTAAAACTGTGGGAGGTGGAGTTATGGCTTTTTGAATAAACACACAAAATTCACATTGATCACACTGAAACTTTTAACACCTTTGTGATCCAAAGGAAACATGTACAAAATATTTTCTGTTTGCAATACTTCTTGCTTCACTTAAAATAAATAAATAAATAAAAACCATAAAAATGGAGTTCTCATTTTGCTGTCAAACTGTTCATGTTGTTTGTTCCGTTAATTCTACCAGATTCCAAGTCCATACTTATGGAAAGCATCCCCAAAATGTGATGCGCGCACCTTCATGCTTCACTATAATGATGAGTAGTTTGGGCTCTTGCCACATACCAATGGTTAAAAACAAGGGCGAGTCAATAATTATCTGCACTCTGGCTGTAGAATTTATTTTAATTAACCTTTAGAAAAAACAAATATAATTAGAAATTACAAATATATATTTTTTTATATAATCTTGTTTTTTAAAACTAAAAGCTTTCATATTCCCTCATTAAAATATTTTAGGCTTAATTATTCCCTCATTAAAATATTTTAGGCTTAATTTCTTCATCACAAGTAATTATTTGTCCTTGAAGGGCTGCTTTCAGGGGACCAAACATGTCCAATGAAGCATGATCGGGATTATATAGTGGATGCATCTCAAAACAAAGTGTTTGCAAAGTGTTGACAGTGTGGGCAGAAGTGGCACAGTTACAAATGAACTTATGCGACACATTCAAACATGGCCAGTAGTGACTGGGGAGACAGTAGCCTTAAACAGAACGTGCTGATAACTATGGCCAACAGACATTTTAATATACCTGGAGTGCAGATCATTTTTGATTCACCCTCATATATTTATCTTTTGAATCAATATATAATCCTTTGGACACGTTGCCCTTCCATGGTAAAATGACATTGAACAATTGCATTTTCTGAAAAAACAGATGCATAAAAAAAATAATAAAAAAAACACCACTTATTTTTGACACATTACTGAAGTGGAGCTACCAGCTGTGCAAAATGGTGCCTGTTGCAAATAAACTTACATGCTTTTAATGAATTTGGAGAATATTAATCTCCACAGTCTGTTACTGCCTTTGAAGTTTCCCCAGGACATACAGTATAGGCTACTATGATAAGGCGATGCGATCATCTACCAAAGTTGTACCAAAGTAAAACTGAAACCGGTAGAAGAGGAGGCTAATATGCAGTGTACACTTATTGTTTTGTAAACCGATCTGTAAATGTTTTTCATATTCTTTAAAAATGGTTGTGTGCAACAAAATTTCAATTGTTCCAAAAAAGAACTTATTTATCTGGTGAAAACCCATGAGTGTTCAATCAGATTGTGATCTAGGGAGAAAGCTGGGTTGATGGCCCTGGGCTCTTTATCTGCTGTGCCTATTGCGTGGCTAGCTTTGGTGCCGGCATCCTAATGCCTTCTATCATGGCCAGCATTGACTTTGTTCTGCGATTTGTGCTGTATTGGCTTTTCTGTGGGATCGGACTGGATTTGTGTGCTCATGATTTTGACACCGGTTTACTGGTATATAATTGATAATCAATGTTGATCTGTTAATGCTATGTGGTGTTACGGTTGATCAATGTTTGTGTGTCTGTGATTTTAGACATTACCTAAATTTTAGTAAATGACTGATTATTTTCCAGAATTCATCCAAGCAATATCTGACAAGATTTTTCCAGACCACCACATGTTATACCATACTTACACAATACACTTCCTTTGCAAAGCCAGTAACCATTGGTGTAATGTGGACCCGAAACGTTACACAGTCCTCATGCTTTTTTTCTGTTATTGCCAGGCTGGGAAAAAGACTGATTACTTTTGTAATAGCCATTTTGTACTTTCCTATTTGCCATTATGAAAACAACGAGTTAACTCATTTTGGCATTACTGACAAGCACTAATTTCCTACTAATTTCTCTCTAGGTAGCATGCTGTTTATTAGTAGATGCATTTAAGCATTAATTATACTTATTAAACCTTGCTTATTCTTGCTCGTTTGTTTTCGCAATGTCATTGTGCCAGTGAGCGATGTTCCCTATGTAAAATGGTACACACTGGCAGCCGTGGTCAACATGAAATGGAGAAGAAACTACAGCTACAGTAATTAGATCTTGTAGAAACATTATATAGTCTATAATCTGTATTCTCTGCTTCTCTGCACTTGTCACACATTCTATCATTTTTACACAGTAGTTTGACCTTTACATTAAACAAGCTATATCATTATCCAGTACCGACACTTTCAGCCTGAATAAAACATCAGTAGACCCAGAGAATAATGACAAAATTAAAGGGTATATTCAAAATTAAAGGGTATATCCTGATCTATTCCCTACAGCAAATTTGAATCAAATCATTTTATCAAAGCACCTAAAACAAAATTAAGCATGACATTATATTTAAAATAAATAAATAAATGAATAAAAATAACAATAAAATAATAAGAAGAATCACAACTGACTGGAGGAGTTATGAGACATTCTAGTGCTTGTTTAAAAGGCACTATGTTACCACGTCAGTTTAACATTCTATGAAAGCCTCCTTCAAATAGCCTTTTTGACACTTGCACTATACAGCTGACCCTAAGTTCCAGTTCATGGAAACCTCACCATAAAACCCATATGTACTTAAGTCCCCCCCCCGTCAGTGTTATAATAACCCCCACTTTTCACCAGATTTGGGAGTGTGGCTCAGTCAATTTTTTCTTTTTATTTTTTTTCCTTACTGCCACATAAGAGTGATATTGGTTGAGAAAGGCTGTGGCATAGTAAGCATCCGAGTTCATCTCAAAGGTGTTCAGTGACGTTGAAGTAAGTGATCTGTGCAGGACACTCAAGTTCTTCATCTCCAACCTTGGCAAACGTGGTGTAGTGATCAGGTGCCCACAAACTTTTGGCCATAACTACAACAGTCACACACCATAAACACAAGGTCCGAAAAGTAATAATAATAATAATCATCATCATCATCATCATAATGTCCAATTGTCACATAAATAAAGAGAGAGTGAAGTAAGAGTGTGAGAGAGAATCTAAGTAGTAAAGCAGATGTAAAAATAAGGCAACTTGAGAAAATAAACAAATGAGAAAGATGGGGGAAAATGGGGGAAATTAAGACAATTAAGGTACAATACAGAAAATACTGGCAATGTAAATGCAATAATAATTATAACAATATTAACAATTAATTACAATCTACAACACCTACCTGTGTTTATAAAATGATATCAACACATCTGAAAGTCTAACACAGCTTTACCATGGCAGTGAGCAGCACTGTTAATTTGTCACAAAATACATGATCTGCAATGTTAATCAAACATGTAATTTCATTTGTAAAAAAAAAAATGATAATAATAAAATAATAATAATGATTTGTTCAGGAGTCAACTGATTATAACAAGCCATAATGTAACTCTGTTAATGAATATGTTATATTACTATTTAATCAAGCACTTATGTCAAGTTTAATCTTGTTTACACCATCATTGTCATATAAAAACAGTGGACATAATTTTCCAGTATTTAAATTGCTGAACAGCTTAACCAAAAAAGGATACTAGTAAATTATTAACATTTACATGACATTTTTATATCAATTGATCTCCAAAACATACTGACATCACTGTATTCAGTTTAAGGAAAGTGCACTGTCACTGGAGGAAAGAAAAAAATAGAAAATTTGCAGTCATATATACGTAGCAAAGGTCCCACCAAATGTTTTAAGTGCTGCTCCATACAAGAAAACTGATTTACACTTGTGTCGAAGTGAATGTGGAAAGATATACAGTATTTTATTCAATAATTAAGTAACTTCTTTTATTCATGCACAGTCTCCTCTCTGTGTGTAAACATATTTTAGATGTCTGACCTTTTAGTTGTTAGCTACAAAGTTTGGTTGTCTCATAATCAAGAGTGTTTGGGAGTCGAGCACTGAAGGCCTGGAGAGAAGAGTGAATGCGCACCACCTCATTGACTGTTAGTTTAAGCCGATGGCGCAGTAAGCAGGAGAATAGGTCCAGAGGCTGCTGGCCTGGTGGAGACAGTCGGTTAACGCGATCTCGGATCTCTAGAAGCTGCATCAGGGCAGAATCTTGTGAGCCCTGTGTATATGGATAGTCCAGCTGGAGAATCAAGTCCCGGATTGCCTCTGGGTTGAAATGCATACTGTAACCAAAAACCTGTATGCTGTTGATTTTCATGTACCCCAAGTTTCTGGAAGGGTCTGTCATTTCTAAAGGTTCCAAGTAAACACTATCGTTGGCAGTAGAACCTGATGTTTTAATGTGGCTCCTCAGATAAATGTGAATTGTCTCAAAGAAGGTCTTCCACTTGTTACCCAGCGTCAGGGTCCAGTTAAAACACTCAAGTGGAAGGTCTAGCTTAGTAGACTGCCAATTTGGGTATTTGTTCTCATTTATAGGTATCAACCAACTTTCTGAGTGGCTCCCACCAAAGGGGTTGATGAAAAGTGTTAGGGAAGGTTCCAGGGTGCTGTTCTTAGTAAGGCAAATCTGAAGGGAGATCCCCAGAAGCATGTGCACCAAGTTTGATTTGTATTTGTTGCTCTTTAGTGTGAGTAGCATTCTCTTCCTCCATGAAGGGTCAAACCAGCTGTTGAGGCGCATATCATTGCTAATAAAGATAGCATGAACTTCCAGGCGACGGTCAGACCTTTGCAAGAGGTAGCGCAGCTCCAGATCCTGCAAGTCAGTCTCAAAGCCCAGATAGTTGTCAGTGGAATCAGCCACCATAGGCCGACATGATCCTTGACTTAACATGTAGCCAGGGTTGCAGTTACCACAGCGAGTATAGTTGTCACTGGCGCAGGATGCACAAGCTGAACCCTCACCTACAGAACATGGAGTGGGTACCTGGCATGAGTATTGGTCATACGTGCAAATGCAGGTGTGCAGCTCCTCTGAGAAAAAGCCCAGCTGGTTGTTCTCCGAGCAGTAGAGTAATGATTGAAAGTAGTTCAGCCAGTATGACCGTGGCCTACATTGGAAATAGACAAAGTGAGGATTCAATAATTTGTTAAATGTGAAGCTCTGCACTATATGTGTGGCTTATTGCCTGAGACAGTTATGGAACAATGTTCAATATTCGCAGAATCATCTTGGAAAGAAAATTAGGCATGCAACAGTGTACATAATTTGCAGTTAATTAGGATTCTAGCATTAGCACCTTATTGTGAGCCAAAATCATGCTTGTACTTTAGTAAAAAATAAAATTAGTAAAAAGCTTCTTGGCCTGTACACATACATCTTTGTATCACTGACATTTGGGTTGCACATTCAGGACTGTGAATTGTCTGAAATATTTAGAATTGGCATGAAAAAGGCATCTACTACTCATTCCTGAGATGAAATCATTCATCTGCTCCTCATGAAATGCAGATGAAAATAAAAATACTTTCCTTATTACTAGCTTGGCAGCATGGTGATTTAGTGGTTAGCAATGTCACCTTACACCTCTTTTGCATTTTTTTCCCTGTGCTTGGTGGGATTCTTACTGTTACTCTGGTTTCCTCCCACAGTCCCAATTAACGCAGATTAGACTAATTGGCATTCCCAGATTGCCCATTGTGTGTTAATGAGCATGTGAATATTGTGTGCCCTGTGATGGGTTGGTACCCTGTCTCATGCCCAAATTCTCCTGGGATAGGCTCCAGGATCCCCCATCACCAGGTATACATAAAGCAGTATAGACAATAAGTGAGTGAGGTTTGCTAGCTTTCAGGTTTAATATATTGTTTAATCTTTTTTAAATATACTATTACCAATAATGATGTTTCTCACTCTCTGTGTGACATTATTTGTAGCCTAAAGAATTTCAACCCCAAAACCACATCAGCATTTAAAAAAAAAAGGGCAATTGAATGTGCAGCTACCTACAGAATCTGTATGCAATGGTGCTTAACTGCACTAAACACATACTGCGTTTAAGCCCTGCTTATGTGTTTTAAGACAGGTTGATTGTGGTCTAGGATTGGCTGTGAAGATTCAACCATTCATAGATGAGACTGATTTCTTTTAAACAATCCTAATGCAGAAAGTGGGATTTGTCATAAAAATATTATTTTACATTTTATTGCAGAAAAACATGCTGTCAACTTTACTTTTAAATACTTAAATGTTTTTTCAAGCAATCTTAAAAAAAGTAAAGAAACCCTGATCAGTCTTGATATCAGCTAAACCTTTAATTATGGCTACTGATGCACTATGCCTTTAGCACTACTTAATATGGTGTCTGGAAGTGTGGTGGGTTGAGGTCAAAATTACAACTCCTTTGTAAACTTTTAGCTAGCTTATTTTAATTATGTGAATTAGCTAACTACATTAATTAATTTTAAGTAAGTAGTCTTGGGAATGAGAAATGGAAGTGGCAATGGAGAAAAGCAGATTTTGTTCTACTTTAAAAAATAAAAAGCACTTCTGTCTGTGATATTTTTTCTTCACTGTTAGCATTTGTAATTCCCTTCCGGAAAGCATCTGTAACATAGACTCTTCAACCACATTGAAATCAATCTTAAGGGCCATTTACACAAACACACTTATCCCGCACAATGTAAGGTTGCACTCAAATCTTTATATGTCTTTATATGCTTTTAGGTGATAACTCTGACAGTTGTTTTATTTAATATTGTTTTACTGGTATTTACTACTTGATGTTATTTATTTATTGACGGTTGAATTTTTAAATTCATAAATTCAACCGTTCTATCATTAGAACACATTCAGCTTGTTTTAAGGTGACCTTGGGTGACTAGAAGGGCATCTACATAAATAAAAGTTATATTATTACTATATTATTATTGTTATTATCATTATTATTATTATTGGCTGTGGCATTGGTTGTTGATGTGTGCTGCTAGCAATTAACTCTTCATGGTGAGTTTTATCTTTGAGAAGACTAATTCTATTCTTAACAAAGAGGCTATATTTCCTCCTCTTGATTTTTTCACATACAGTACAGTAGCATGTGTGCTTTGATTTTATTGGCAACAGTAAACATAAAATATGTCCAAATCACTGTCATTTTGTGACATCAATTTATTAGCATGACAATGTAAACTGCTGGCCAAAAAAGTCAGCATTTGAATTTAAATAAGCAATTACTTAAGAGCATTTGATTGCATGATTACTGCAGTGATTGATATGTTTCAGCTGGCCAGAATTCTTTACAGAATAGATCCTCATTTCTTATACAACCATGTCAGAAGAGATATCCGGTGGTGGTAGAGAATATTTCAGTGTTTTTTAGGATGGTCAAAATATTGCCCTGCATCAAGCAAAGAAAACAATTGCTATCATTAGAACACATTCAGCTTGTCATCTAAGAAAATGGTGTCATCGAAACACTTAGCCACTCACATTAATGGTGACGGTGACTTGAGGTAAGCACGCTTTCTGTGAAAGAAAACCCGTTACAAACTATATGCGCTCCACAACGAGCCAGGAAATGCTCAATGGACTCTCCAAAGACTGGACTTCAAGGACATCACCAGAGAATTGGCTGCAGGAAAAGTCAGCCAACTTGACTTAAAAACACTAAACACTAGTCAAGAAATCATCACAAATTATAAAATATACCCACAATGATGAGTATATAAAAATAAGCTGCTGTTTTTGGTGTTACTATCATCATTTTGGTGGAGAGAAGTATACTCTGTACAGTATTAAATTTTTTTAAAGAATCTGACCAATAGTTTGGTTAATGCTGCCCTCAAGGTGTACTGTAATTGAAAGATGAGTAAATGCATTTATCCATCCATGATTAGATCTAATGACTTAAGGCTTTGCAATAATTTCTTAAATTAGTGTTTTAGATTTTTACTTTCCTCTAAGCATAATTTGCTGGTCCATTTATTTTTCAGTCCTTGTTTTGTTTTTAAGTAATTTTGTTTTTAAGTAATTTTGTTTGTAATTACTGAATATGATTAACTGTAAATAATGTAAAAAAAAAAATTTTCCCTTAACATAAGTGTTTTGACCTTTGCGCTTTTTAATCAAATTGTTATACGAGGGTGAGTAAAAAATGATGCACACTCTGGCTGTAAAATTTATTTTAATGAACTTTAAGAAAAGACGATGTAAGAAGATGTAATTTTTCAGCATAATTTCCTTGATTTTCCATACATTTTGTCCATCTGTCAACAAGCTTTCATATTCCCTCATTTAAAAAATGTTTTACGCTGCGAGCCACAAATGCACCGTAGAGCTGCTTTCATGGGACCAAATAGGTGAAAGTCCGATAGAGCAAAATCAGGACTAGAAACAAAGGATGCTCTAAAATCTCAAAACAAAGTTTTTGCAGAGCGTTGACAGTGTGGGCAGAAGTGTGCGGACACCCTCACATATTAGTCCTCTGCGTTTAATTAGAAGTTTAGGCTTCAGCCCTTCAATAAGCACCCACTGTAACGTGTTGATTGTGGAACCTTTTTCCTGATAATGTTTCTACCTACATCATGTACATTCGCTGCTTTAGTGCTCCTCCCATAAATCCATGCTACTGTACCACTCCAACGACTATTGGATTGACGGATAACATTAAATCAACATATCAAACTGCTACCAGTTTTAGAGAGATTAGTTAAAAAGTTAAAAACATGTTAAAAAAATATATAACTCTATTAAAACTGTACTTTATTTCTGCAGTCCTTCCACAATTCAGAACTACAAAACCTTAAAATTTAATTTTTTTTAACTGGTGTTTGGAAAATTCCATTTTACTTAATCATTTTAACTAGATTTTTTCATTTTACTGTGAAGCTCTTTAGCAAACATCTAACAAATAACCAGACTCAGATAGGTACCTCCACTATCCTCCAGTACAACAGTGTGATTTTTTTATTATGCACCAACTGTGCTACGATGCACTTCATAAACTGTGCTACCCAGAAGTGATGTAGAATTTTTTTTATTAATGCAGTTCAATTGAAAAAAAAATCCCATTAATTTATATGGGTAGGATTTTCTGATAAAGTAGGAAAAGCCAATCATACATGTAACTATCATTTTGAGCTACGGTAGGAAAATCTGATATGCTCGGATAAATCATTACAACAATGACTCGTAGTGATGGATCCATGCTTAGGATATCAATCCAAATTTAGTTTGCAGATATCCAAATACCTTCTCCATATTGCCCACAAAGTCTTCAATAAACAGTGGCAATGGGTACATCCTTAGACCACAAAAAGAAAAATTCACTGCACGCTCGAACCACAGTTACAGATGAAATGATCTAACACATTCGCACCTGCACAGCAGTGACTGGGGAGACAGTAGCCTTGAAAGGAAAGTGCTGATAAGACAGAAGTTTTAATATAACTGGAATGTGGATACTTTTTGACTCACCCTTTTATGTATGCAAAACAGAGCATGGCCTGAATCTAACTATAACAGTGGATTTATAAATGGTTGTTAGAGACTTCATCTGTGTGTCATTAGCCTGATGATCAAGTACTTATTTACAATTGGCCATTTTTGTTATTACAGCAAAAGTTGGCACTGTAGGTGTTGGTGGTGATGCAGTGGGTGCAGTGGCCCAGTCTGGAAAATCTGTCGTTCCCTTTCAAAAGCTACACTCGATGCTGCACGAAAGTGCTATGGGAACGCTCTTCGCGCGACCAGTTGTTGAAGCATGTGTGTCAAACATGCCAAAAATTTTGGTATATATAATCTCGGCGGTCAGGTGACGTCATTTGATTAGGTTCACCTGGAGGTTATAAATAGGCATGAACCGGAAACGTCCTCAGGTCTTTTTGTCTTCAAGGACTGCATTGTGTGTGTGCATGTGTGCAAGCACTTTTTCAAAGCAAAAAGAAAGCGAAAATAGAAAGTGTCCTATTAATCACCAGAAAGATGGCAGAGTTAGACAGGCGTGCCGTCCCTCCGGGTAAAAGATATCTCGCTGAGGGCGATCTCCACGCTTTCTGTTTTCAGTGTTTGGGGGAAGAGCACGCTATCCTCGGGCTTGAGGGAGCATGTGAGCATTGCGATCTCCTCCCTATTAAGAGCCTCGTGATCGGCTCGCCGTCTTTAAAACGAAATCGCGAGCCACGGCCTCAACGACGGCCCCTCCCCTTCTTTGGCGAACTTCATGACGAGTTCATTCAACTCATTCATGGAATAAGCCGTCAAAATTCATCCTGTGTTTTGTGCTATTTATGTGAAAAGCGCGGTTCTATATGATGATATGAGGCTGGTGCTGCCCTTCACACTATAGCTTTGCAGGCATACCAGGCTGACTTACTGAGAGATCAGAGCACTGGCGGGTCTATCGTCGACACGGCGTTTGCAGAGATTCTGATTTGGGGCACAGAACAAGTTCCAGGGCATATGAATATGGGAGCAGACTTGCTTTCCAAGCAAGCTGTGACACACGGGGTATGGAAACCCCACCCCGAAGTAGTCAGGCGATGGCCCATACGTGGCCCAGGCTGCGTCTTATGCATTTCCTCCTATAGCTCTGCTCTCGGGAGTCCTGGCGAAGGTACGTCAACAAGGCTTGCGCGTCGTATTGATAGTGCCCCGTTGGCCGACCAGTGTGTGGTGTTCAGATCTAATATCTCTCCTGTGAGGAGGGAGCTTCTGTCTCAGTCGCAGCGGACGACATTCCATCCTCGGCCCGAGCTCTTCTACCTTCATGTCTGGCCCAGTGGGACCAGTGAAGAGAGGCTGGTCTTCCAGCCAGTGTAATTGAAACTATACTAAGTGCTAGGACTCCCTCCACTAGAAGAACTTATGCCCTCGAATGGAGTGTATTGAAAATTGGTGCATATTAAAACATGTAGACCCAGTCCACTGCCAAATAGTTTCAGTGCAGAGTTTCTACAAGAAAACTGACCTCGGGCTTATGCCCTAGTATTCTCAGAATGTACGTAGCCGCTATTTCGGCTTGTCATGTTCTGACAGTATTCTGGTTTCTGTGGAAAGCACCCTTTAGTTGCCCGCTTTATTCGTGGAACTAAATGGTTGAGGCCTGACACCCCTTTTGAACCACTAGAGTCAGCGCCTGTCAAGCTTCTGACCCGTAAGACGGTTTTTCTCATGGCCATTACTTCTCTGAAGAGAATTGGAGATTTGCAGGCTTGCAAGCTTATTTATAACCTCCAGGTGCACCTAATCAAATGACGTCCCCTGACCGAGGTTATATATGGCAAAATTTTTGGCGTGTTTGACACACATGCTTCAACAACCGGTTGCGCGAAGAGCGTTCCCATAGCGTTTTCTCCCAGCATCTCGTTCCGTCTTTTTCAGGGAACAGGGTTACAACAAAGTAACCAGAGACGAACACTATAAAAAATATTAGAATAGGGGTAATGTCGTTGAAAAAAAATTATGACCATAAGTGGCCTTAAAAAGACAAAGGAAAGAACAGTACAGTGCAAAAGTCTTCAGCCACTCATAATTTCTAATAAAATATATAAAATTTAAGAAATGGGAACAATTATTAAACTGTGACAGACTGCAAAGTGCTTAAAGGTACAATAAAAAAAATCATTGTTTATATAACAAACAGAGCAGCAACCTCATTTCCCCTTTCATCTGTTCCAACCACTCAGAATTCAGCACCACCAGTAGACTAATCACCGGCCTGATCATCTGTCATCATCTGCACCTGTTTCTCACTGGTTCATGCCTTAAGTTAGATTTTTTGCTTGAATTATTAATTGGTCATTGTGTGGCTTAAAAGAAAAACTAAAAAGAAATCCTCTGAAACTGGTTGGGTACAGGAAATGGATTGAAAATGAGAAAAAACTTGCCACAAATGAGAGCCAGAAAGGTCCTTCAGGAATCCTGGAGAACTATTCCTCAAGACTACATTAAAAATACAAAAAAGTCTGGCTCTTTAGAAGCACAATATGAAGAAATGGAGTGTATTTTTAGGCCAGGAAAGTGAGTTGAAATTAGTTTTTTCTTCTCTGCCTTGGTTACCAAAAACTAGACATTTTCTCTGAGTAATTCCAAATTTTATTTCCAACTTTATTTATTTTGCCATATAACTAAATGAAGCCATGAATTACTAACTAAATCTCAAATCAGATTTGAGGCTTATTGTTAGTGGGAGTATTTATTTCGCATCAAAAGGCAATTTCTTTAACACCTAGACTGAGTTACCACAATACTACAAACAGCATGTAGGAGTTTTATAGTTAGTGAGCTATGTTTTTGACTTTGTGTGTGTTGATGGCTGAATGAGAAAATCCTATGAATCTTTTTCTGGATTTATTAAACTTTAGAGACTATTGTGGGCGAGATTCCCCAAAGATCAACATTTTCTGAAATAAAAGGACATGCTGCTGGATTTATTCAAGCCGAGGTACAGTATGATCAGGTCATTTCCCTCTTTGCGCAGAAGGAAAGAAGGATGGAATTTGTTTTCAAGTAAACAGCACTAGTGAGCTCATTATATTTAAATCATTTTTATTCTTGTTGATTGTTTGATAAAATTAGTGGGTTACTGTTTTGTTCTTCTGTACGATTTCACATCTGAATGTGTGGTTTTATTTGAGTTTTAATTGCTGTTACTTTTATAACTGTTCCAAAAATTGAAAGAACATTTTGCTGCTGCATTGTTTAAAATGTTTGTTTAAAGGTATCTCACTGTTTTGGATCTAATTGAAGTTTCAAGTCTTAATCATAAAATGTTTAACAGCAGAAATAATAATAGTAAAAAAAAAATAGCATTTTCACATTCAAAATGTGACATAAAATCACAGAATTTGGACTAAATATGGCTGTGTGATCATAGGAAAACCACTTGTTAGCAAAAAGGTACAAATATCCAAAGTGTAAAGAGTGGAAATAGAAAGCTTTGGAAAAAGGTCATGTACAGGTAATCTGATAGGATTCCAGAGTGACCCTATTCATCAGCATAAGAAGGGAAGCGTGCATAATGCCCACTGTACAAGCCTCTGGACACAGTGTGGCGGGTATCTGGGGTTGCTTCAGTTGATCAGGTCTAGGCTCAGAAATGATATTTGGCAATAAAATGAAGTCAGCTGACTAACTTTACTGAATGACCAGGTTGTCCAACCTATGGAGTTTTTCTTCCCTGATGGCACAGGCATTCAGAAGACAATGACAAGTTTCATCAGTCTTAAATTGTGAAAAATTGGTTCTGGGAGCATGAGGAATCATTTTCACACATGAATTGGCCACCACAGAGTCCTGACCTTAACCCCAATGAAAGTCTTTCGACTGCTTCCTCTATCTCATCGTTGATACAAGATCTCAAGAAAAAAATAATGCAACTCTGGATGAAAATGAATGTTATGATGTTGTATAAGGTTGTTGAAACAATGGTATGGAGAATGTGTACCATAATTAAAGCTAAAGATGGTTAATGAGATATTAATGGGCAGCTTTTTTTGGCCATGCCCATTATGTTTATGGCACATAGTGTCAGATGGTATGAAAGGTCGACATCAGAATAGGTTTGATACAGCCATAGATGTTGAACAGCACATGACAAATAAAAAGTATTGATGTTACACTGACTTTTTATTCTTTTATGCATTGTTAACCATTAATTTAATTCTCTTCTGATATTTCTTTTTTGCTTTGTTTGGTTGCCTACTCAGTATTGTGCTTCTTTGAAGTCTTAAACTTAATTTTGTTCAGCTGGAGCTAGCATTTTTATTTTCTCAAATCGTATGTTTTAGACGTGTGTAAAGCAGGCACAAATGTTACATGTAGTTAATTTTTTTCTGTCTTCTCTTTAAGCAGTTTTTTTTTTTAACCTGGTTTGCAGTACATTTGCTTATTGTTTATACTCCAACTTTTTTAACAAATTGAGTCTTTGCACTAAAACAGAAAGAGTTTAATTTAATTAAAGGGAAAGATGTTTGACATATCAAAAGCTGTTGTTGGCATTAAATGTGTTTACTCAGCTGATGTTCTCAAGCTGCACTGCTTGCCATTGGGTTCATGTACTGTATGGGGGGAAAAAAATCCCATTCCTGAATTAGCTTTTAGGCAAATCCACAATGTCTCAATGAGAAGATAACAAGGCATTTGTGCTCACCATTCACGTGGTAAGTTGATAAGGGGCTGCTTTTGACACCTCTTGCTCAGACTGAAGAGCTTATACACAACACGCTGGGCCCTCTTGAACAGACCTTTCATGCTGCTTTCGAGCATTTCATAGCGCCGCTGAAACATGCCATCCAGCAGCCATAAGTGGTGAATAGCAGAGGTGTTGAGGTAGAAGTTCTGAGGCAGCCTCGTCAGGAATGCCTTGAACTCATCTGGTGGAGTTAAGGGGAAAGTTTTTTTCTTTCTTTCTCCAAGACAGGTACAGTTTGGTGAAGTAAGCTGCCAACACATTTTCTACGGAGACACTCCCAGCATTTCATGTTAACTGATGTGCAAAACACTGAATGTCTTTGCTATCACTCAGAGAAGAACACATTTACAACATAGGTATTAAAACTATTTCTGTCTGGGCCTTCCCACACTTTCCCTTAGTTATACATTCTGTAAAACAAATAAAAAAAAACTGCACTCAAAGATTCACAAAGACTATAGCGTTTGCGAATTCTTATTTGTCTACTGTGTTCGATTAAATCCATACGCATGCAGTACATACCTGATTCCTTGAATTCTCTGTAAAGGAATTCCCAGGATTCAGAGATTCGAAGAAGGCTCTCTTGCATGGCTTGAATATCCATGTAGGGGCAATTACATTCTGGATACTTTGGGTCACACTTGCACCAGCAATCACTGTCCCGGCATACAAAGTCACCTTCTCCATTGCAGGCAATGTAGCCAAGTGCTGCCTGGACAAAGGTATGTCTGAGGTAGTCTGGCAAAATTACCTGTAAACCTTTCATTAACAAAACAAACAAACATCCTCTTAACATCAAACCTCAAAGTTATACAGTATATACAGTATTATGTAGTTTTTATACCAGTATTAAAAAAATTCAGTTGAATTAGAATGTTTAAAACGTACTATAGCTGCATTTTTAAATAATTGGTTTTTCACTCTGTGTATATCTGTATGGTCTCTTTAAGCACAGCACTAAGAGCAGCAGTGTTGCCAGATAGTCAAAAGCAATTCATCTGACAGAGAACCCAGAATAATCATATTGCAGGGCAATTTATCGTGCATTGAAAATTTGATTGAATCTCCCCCAGTTGGCAACTTGTATAACTGCATCTACCAAGTAAACTGCAAAGGACTGCAACTATTCAAACGATTATTTAAGAGCAACAATTATTACGCCTACATAGGCTACTCTATGCACTTCTAGATAGCTAGGAGATGACAGCAGTGGAATAACCAGACTGGTGAGGGTAAGGGTGGCTCAGTGGTTAAGGCATTTAATTATTGATCAGAAAGTCCCAGATTCAAACTCCCCCCACCAATCTGCCTCTGTTGGGCCCTTGAGTAAGGCCCTTAACTCTCAACTGCTCATATGTTCAGTGAGATAAAAATTCAAACTGCTTTGTATAAGGGCTTACAAAATGCTTTAAATGCCAAATGCTTTAAATGTTCCAAATCAAACCCACGCTGTTAAACTATAAAATGCAATTATCTTACATTTAGGGATTTTAAACAATTATTGATTGTACATTTTACCGAAACCCAAATTATTGTACAAATATGATAATTATTGTACATCTGGAAACACTGAACAGCAGTGATGAGATAGCAGGAAAAAATGCCTGAGTTTTAAGAGAGTCATGAACAACAGTAGAGAGAGTCGAGTACTTTTTTCGTTTTATTCAAAGAATAGACATGAGGAGATGGCCACAGTAATGAGGTGACCCAAAGTGAAATATGGAGATATTTCAGTAATAAATTGAGTGAAAATGGCAAGCTGCAGCAAAGTGCGGTAGAATGGGTTTATATTGGGATATTCACTACACATTTGAGATTCTCTCTTCTATCTCTTAAGAAATAAACACTCAAAAAGGACAAAATGTGTATTTTCTTACTTTGGTGTGGACAACTGAATATATGAACCGAGTACAATTGAATATATTATTAAATTTTCACCTGTTAAAATTACTGGCACTTTTTCGTAATGGTGTTATATTAGCATCAAAAAAAGCACGAGCATACAAAACTCAAACATTACATGTGCATTCACTAGGCTCAAAGGTAGCCCACGATAAAGCACATTTTCTAAGGTAACACAAAGACACCACAAGACTGGTCTGTGGGCAAACATGAGTAAACAGTGGAGCTGCGTTTGTCCTGAATAAAAAGCACTACGTTTAAATTTCTTAACCAATCTCAATGAGTTTCTTTTTTAAGGATTTATGATTAATACTACAGTCTTAAAAATAACCACAGTATGAGTGATTACTCATATAATCCTATTGTGCCTTATAAAACCACAGAGCAGTCTTAGCAACTACAGCAAGCTGCTGTAAAAAAAAAAAAAAAAAAAAAGTGTTTCATTCCTATTTTTTAAATAAAACTTAACTTAATTTTACATTTGGGTCTGCACTTGCTCGAAGACACAGCTCGATTTTAATAATCTGACAATATCATACAACCTAATCCTATATCTAATCAGCATCATCAAAATGTTTTTATAGTATCTTATTAGGCCTCTGCTAAACTATTTATCATCAGAAATTTTCTAACTAATTTTTTGTGCCATAGAAGTCTAATGCCAGTTGCTCAGAGAGTAAGTATTGAATAGTATCGAAATGAAATGAAAGATGATACTGGTATTGAAACAAAAATGTTTGTATTATGACAACATTAGTATCATGCATATTATATGGCCAAAAAAGGTTGCAGAATAAAATTTTATTTGACCACCTTTAGCTTTGATCTCACAATAAGGTGGACAATACATATGTGAAAATTATTCTAAAATAATAAGTTTACAATTTGAGCCCTGGAATATGTTGAACACTTCTCCTTATATGATCTCCTTATTTGTTTTGTTTGCCTGTTACAGTAAAAAAATTTTGGGGGGGACCAAGCATCATATAAGAATTTAATTATGCACAATATATGGAATGGAATATCTGTACAAGGGCACATCGAACTTAAAAATATTTTTGACAGTGTCTGCACCCTGGCCAAAAATAGTGATTTTCCTTTCAGTTGTCATTTTCTTTAGATTTCTCTTTATTTTTTTTTACAAATTCAAGGTAACTTTTAAGGGCTTTATGAGGGAAAGACTTCTCATTTATTATGAGCAGACTAATTTAAATGTCATGGAAACCTCCACAAGCGGCAGCTTTTGCGTGCAGCGTCTTGAAAGCCTTGTGCTCAATGTTCAAACCACTCTATACCCTCATTCTCCTATACAGGGTAACAGGCGGCCTGGAGCCTATCCCAGGGGATGCAGGACACTTGGCAGGGTACATGGTGCACTGGATGAGGTGCCAATCCATGGCAGCTCACACATGCACACACACACTCATCCAGTGAGTGGGAGGAAACTGGAGTACATGGAGAAAACCCACCATGATTGGGGAGAACATGTAAACTCTATACACACAGACCTGAAGCAGGAATTGAACCCCGATCCAGGGGGGCGAGGACAAAGTGATAACCATTACGCCTCTGTGCCACCCAGTTCAGGCTATGCAAAATGAAGGAAAAACGGTCTAAGAACAGCTGCAAAGTGCAGAACTGCTGCTTTTGTCAGCATTTACAGAACTTGGTAGACCTTTAGTATCCACATCATAGCTGTATGGGCTTATTCATTATAGTAACAACCCTTAAATAGCCATGCTTTCAGGTGCTGGAGAGAGGCTAGATGGCCCCCATTCACCTGTGTGTTGAGTACTAAACAGGGCCACTAAAAGATCCCATGGAGCACTTTCATGAGGAATGGAGACACACAGTGGAATGCTTCACAGCAAGGAACATTGTCAGCAGGTCTTGACGGCTACATTTCAGGAATACAAACTTCAGTTTCGCCATTGGCCTCCAGCATTTTAAGAGCACAAAGGATTGTCCAGAAGGCTTCCAAGCCATTTATTTTCCTTTGATAAATGTGTAATATATAAGTAAGCATCAGCATACATCATTCAGAAGTATAATAACGGTTTGTGACTGATTTAACTGGATGGGTGAATGAATGACATGTTCAAAACATAACAAAGAACAGTACCTTGTAAGTGGACTTTGTTTTCAGGACTCTGAACCAAAACCGAACTGACAGAATCAAGGTTGTCATAGTTACTGCATCCCAGAGGGCCAGTCCTTGTCTCAGTTACCTGTACAATAAAATACAGATCATGTAATAATAATAATTTAAACAGCATTTAGCCTTTGCACACAATTTAACAACAATATGTTGAAGTGAAGGAGGTAAAATAAAATGCATGCTAATCCCATCAACAAGCTCTTCATTTTGTGAATTTATAGCACATTCATATTTATATCCATACAACTTAGCTCTTAGAGGGTTACGGATATGGTGGGGCGGCTTGCTGGGATTTACACTCATGACATTCCAATCTGAAACACAATGCCATAGCACCTGAGCTAACATTGCAACACAGCTGCATGACATTCTGGTGGTTAGAATCTAGAGGTTTTTTTTTTTTTTTTTTTTTTTAAGAATCATTGAATTATCATGTATTTGCAATAGAAAAACAATATATTTAATACAAATGTAATGTATGTCTATAATTGACACTACCTTTTAAAGTGAATGTCAGTTCTGCTTATTTGTTATAGACAGTTTGTTAAGAAGAGTGACTGCTGTTCAGATACATCATGTGCACTTCTTCTGATGATGCCCAGATTCTATGGTGAAATTCTCAGCTTACTTCTTAACCCTGTCATGCAGCCCCTAAACTGACAACTCCTGCTAAAGAGTCAGGCTTTCTGTGGTGCACACAATTCACTGCAGTCTTGACTTGAAGCGGGAGGAGGCTGAGCTGAACAACATAGTTATTGATGAGGTTCAGATGCTCTTGATGATGGCTCTGTAGGGCTGAGAGAGAGAGAGAGCACTGGATGACAGATGTTACATTTTGTACCTCTGGTTTAAAAAAGGGTTATCAGATATTATAAGCAGAAGGGAGGGTAGGGTGGGCATGTTGATGTACAAAGTGTAGAGAAGAGGCAAGAGTTCATAGTCTTGTTGAGCCCACATGATAATAGATGAACGTTCTAACTGGTATGTTTGTACAAACTGCATATTGTCTGATAGGAAGTCCACGATTCACTGGGAGATGGTGGAGTCTACAGTATACCTTCTTGTAGCAATTTTCCGTGGAGCCATTATGACACACCTGTATTAGAGGCTGTCTAATTATGACACTAGCATTGCAGCCTGGAGTGTCCAGATGATTGAGGATGTAGTGAGTCAAGTTAACTGCATTATCAGCTGAACGGATTGTCTTACAATTAAAATTAAGTGAATCAAGGGGAGGAGTAGTGATGGTGATGAATTTGAAACGAGGCATATCAAGTGTTTCAAAGCATTTCATGATTACTAATGTTAAGGCCCATAGTCATTAACACTGGTTGAATTGTTCTGCACTATTTCTCCACTGACTTACTCTTTAGGGATGTACGTAGGTCTTAGACGCCAAGGTGTTCTCAAAATGTTCTCTGTACTGACCTGCTTGTGTCAGTGACTTACTGGCATTTGTGCGGATACTCATTCCAGTCCTGGACATTGCTCTTACTACATGTGGTCTTGGGCTTAACTGAGAGCTTGTACAAATAACAGTCATGTTCAAATTTATAAAAAAAAGTAATACCTTTTTCTATAAAATATTATCTAAGAACTGGCGCAATGCACACATGGAGTCACCCTAGCCGAATAAAACCTTGGCCTCAAGCTGGAATTAATGATTTTTAAGCTTGACCTTGACACTGTGGTCTTGGCTACAGATTCATTTCTCCTGAATATGACACTCAACCTTACTAGGAAATTGGTGCTTACAGAACGATGTCTTACTGTCATTTTAGGTAAGTATAAATAACAACATATAACTGATTTGTATTTTTCTTAAAGTATTGTAGTATCTGTATATTTTGCGATGTATTTTTCATTTATTTTTTATCTTCAACAAGTAAAATATGGATTGCTGCTGCCACTTCATCATAATCTCTCAGATACATGTGCACTTCCCATCCATCTTCTATTTTTAACTGTTTCATTTTGATTTTAAATCATTTTTCAAAGTTTTATTGCTAACTGTTGTATCTTGATTTTAAATTACATGTTAAATCATTTAAAAAGTTTTAATACTACTGTTTTCTATTTCATTTTATGATTTTTTTTTTCTTCTTTTATGTAAAGCACTTTTAATTGCCATTGTGTATGAAATGTGCTATACAAATAAACCTGCCTGTATACACACATACAGTAAACTGGTGACAGATCATGGCCACCCAAGGCTCAATTATAGCTGTGGGGAGCGAGGGCCAGACTATCTGGACAAATTCCAAGAAAAGTCAACAATGGCTGGAAAGGCACTAGTACACCCAGTGAAACACAACCCATTGAACACAGGCAAAGAGCCCAGGACTGGGCGACCCGGCCTCTAACCTCTCCTGATTCCAATTGGATTGTGCAACCATGGGATGCACCAGACAAAAAAGAACTGTGCTTTATTTTAGTTTTTCCATTGTGTGTGTGTGTGTTTGTGTTCGTTTTAATCTTCAGTGCTATTGGCTCATTTAATTGAACTAATTATTTTGATTCTTGGAGTGAAATTTAAAATTGCTTCATCAGTTGGACGGAATCATGTTCTAAGAACTGATGTAAAACTATGGGCTACTAAGAACTTGTTAATGATCACGTTCAATACATAAATGCACACAAAAAAAAATTAATAAAAAGCATTTCTGAAAGAAAAGAAAGACAAAATATAATAAGATGAGTATATGCATTCACTATTACACTATGAAATGATACAGAAAAGAGCAACGTTAACCAACAGCAACAAAACCCTTTTAACAGCTGCTATTCAAACTTTGTTCATAAAAAAAAAAAAAAAGTCTAATAGCAGATTATGCACCACCTGAGCCTCTGTCTGTTGTTTTCCCATAACATGTGGCATTAACAGCCTGAACCTCACATAATGCAGTTGCTTCGGACTTGATGAGCTTCCAAAAGTGGGCATTAAACCAATTAAATCTGATGTAATTCTAACAAAACAACTTTATAAATACTTGCAGGTATGCATTTATGTTGCCTGTTGATGGACCAAAGTATTATTATTATTATTATTATTATTATTATTATTGGTGTTGTTGTTATGGGAAAAAAAATGTTGCAAAGTATGTTATAAAGTTTAAATGCTATTTAAATTATCTATCACTTTAACATGTACAGTACAGCGTGCTTGGCCTTTCACGCACTTATCTGCTGAGCCGCACATTTGACATTAGTTCAGTGCATAAAACTATGCAGATACATGTCCAGAGCTTCTGCTCCTTTACATCAGAATGGATTAAAAAAAATTTTTTAAATGTGACTTTGGATGTAAAATTACTGGTCTAGATTTATTTAAGTATAACTGGATTGTGTTTGAATGAATAAATTAATTAATTAATGGCCAATTCTGCTAGTCAAAGTGCCTTGTTGAACAGAAAGGTCAGGAAATAATGCCCTGACGCATTTAAAGTTTCATTTGAAGTGTACACTGACGCCAGTAACCACTCTTTGTAACCATGCTGAGCAGAACATTATGTCCGCAGACCACATCACTCTCACCAAAACTAGCCAGTTTTGGACTTTTTGGACTATCCAGTTATGCTTAATTGGTTTACCCTCCATGTGAACCTGCCTTTAGTATTGCATTAATTTACTCTGTGCCATTAGAAACCAAACACTTGCTCAGTAATACATCTTTAAAATACAGAAATTAGTATAAAACTGAGCAGAATAGAACAACACCAATGTGTCAAAGGCTGCCTCATAGTTTTCTATTAAAAGCTGTGGAATCATAAGGGAGAACAGAAGACCATTAGTGGCTCTAACGAGAGCCCATTCATGGGTCATGAGATAATAGATTAACAAGACTTGAACAGGGCAGTTTGGTCAAATTAAGCTGGCAGATGAATTGAATAAGTTCTAAATAGTATCAAGACAAAGTCGCAATTAGTGAATGTGAAGTGATCAAATGATTGTACATAGTTGTGACATCCAGACATGCCTCTGCCACCAAGTAGACTTCCTCGTATTATTAAAGAAAAACTGTTGCAGACATTTGACCTTGCTGCGACCTTTACCTTATTTAGATCATTTCCAAAATATAATCAGTTCATATTCTGCTCGCAATGATGTTTTTAAATACAGTAGTGTGCAAAAGTCATGAGCATGCCCCCGCACCCCCCCCCCCCCCCCTTCATATTTTACTTCCAAAGAACCAAACATTCTTGTATTTTTAATGCAGTCTTGATGAATTGCATTTACACACTACAGGCAAGTTGGAAAGGCCAATCACTCTAATCTGTATGTCTTCGGACTGTGGTAGAAAACTGGAGCACCTGGAGGAAACCCTCCCACCACGATGAGAACATGCAAACTCCAAGGCAGGAGTCGAACCCAGAACCTGGAGGTGCAAGGTGACAGTGCTAACCACTATTCCACCATGCTGCCTAAGAATTATTCAACCATTAAAAAAAAAATCTAACTTAAGGCATGAACCAGTGAGAAATGAGGAGTGACTTAAGACTTGCACAGTACTATATATCCTAAAACATAATCAGAAGGATCACAAACACAAGCACAGATGGATGGACAGGCACACAATCATTTGAAACAGAAACGTCTCCCATTGTGTGGTGAAGGTTTTCTGTTTCTGAGTTAGATTGAAAAAAAAAGAAGAAGGTATTTTTCATTGTGGTGGCACACTGGCAAAGAGAGAAAGATCTAGAGACTGATATGGGCTGAGCATATTCCTGTGACATACGGAGATTCATATTTGTCCCCTCAGGAGTCGGGCCAGCTGATTTCATGTAACACCTAAAACTCCAATCGCCACTACCCCAGACCACTGGCTTCAAAGGCTTCTCGTGTTATGGTGCCAACATCAGTGAGGACCAGGATATAAGAATGATAGTGCTAGTATTCCCTGGCTTTGCTAACATAAACACATAGTCTCTGCCAGCTGGATTGTGTCCACCAGAGAGTCAGGCTGGAGTCACTGTACCCAATCAACTGTTCTGCGCTATGAACTGTTTCAGCACCACTTATTTAGCCAACTCTTTATTATCTGTATTGTAAATAAGTACATATTTCATGTTTCCAAGAGCATACGAAGCATATGGAAATGAAATTTAGCAATGAACCAGACTGAATATGTAGCCTAGCTTTAAATTTAACATTAATTTTGCCACTTCAGCGTTCTCCTGGAAAACATCGCTGACCATTTGAGAAAGTTGATGGCCAAACAAAAGATTCATTATTTTATTATTATTTTTTTTTACATTTAGAACCTGTGCCCTTAAATGTCTGCTTCTTTTTTTTTCTTTGCTTTTATTCAGCCCCTCCTTTACTTTTTGACATTTGGCCAGTGAGACCAGTCCCAAAACTTAACAGATTCCCATGCGCAGACCAAATGACAACCATGCACAGAGGGGACTGTAGAGACGGACAGGGCTGGTAGAAACTTTATGGATTTTTTTATTTTTTAGGACATTTTTTTTTGTTTGTTCTGATGTTTTTTTGATAGCCAGTAGGCAAACTGATGCATTGGCCCACCGGGGTTTGTCCTGGTGTGTAGAGTGGCTAGGACACCACTGCATGTAGCTGAACTTTCTAAGTTTTATGAGTATATTAGTTTTACCTTTACTCCACTACATCCGACAATCAATATCTGTACCTTCTACCTCACTACATTTCTGCATTAAATCACCTGCTTACTATTTCCCAGCTATACAGTATGATTTTCCTTCCCTCTGTCAAATCATGTAGCACGTGTTTTAAATGAGAAACGGAGATAGTTGCAGATGATTATGAAAACAGTGTGTTTCTAATTTGGAGAGAGAGAGAGAGAGAGAGAGAGAGACACTTTTATTATGAATTAACAAACTCATTGATCTAATACAAGGGTAGCACTGTCTATACTCATGTACATTTAAAGTGGCATACTCTTTAACTGAAGTAAACATGTAAATCAGGGACATCTACTTTTACCTTGAGTAATATTTTACCTGGTAGATCTCTACTTTACCTGGTTAAGTATTAAAAGGTAGCTGTTGTCACTACTCTATACTACTACTGTACTTTGTAAACAAGGAATTTTACATAGATGGACCATCACAAATTTAAAGCTAAAGTCTTCTCTATAGAGCATTATTATTTTTTTTGCTTGTTTTCAAAGCTCAATATAAAGATGAGGGGAAAATATCTGGCTATATTCCACAGTTGGTAAAAGTTAATAAACAGGTAAACAGATAGATTTAAAAGAGAATCTTCTAATAAACACCAATGCTTTCATAGGCAGCCCTGCATGGTCGCGTGCTAGATTTGGGAAATGGTCAGCTTATGAGCAACATGGTGCCAGTCATTAATGGAGAGGCTTAAGTTGTTCTATGTTAGGAAGCAAGCTGTGGAGAATCAATGCTGGAGCGATGTGTCATGACTTTGTAAAGGCTGTTTTTATACCCACCATTGCATTAAAAAGATTTGCTGCAAAATGCGTTGCTAAATTTCTCTTTCACATCACCCAATGGGGTAGAGCTCAGAGCCATATTCCTCACTCGAGTACCATTTAATTTAGAATTCACACAGCAGAACATTTGCTTCTGTCTGTCTTGTGAAATTCAGGCATGGGTCAAAGCTCAGTAGAAATGATACATGTGTTAAAGGCCACTGATTCATTCTCCTCAACTGATGGAATTGCCCTACACTGTCATACTCATTGCTCCCATCACTCAAGGAACATCTTGGTGTTTTGTGCACTAACACATGCTTTAATAAGATCATGAGCAACTGTAAACAAGCAAAAGACAGAAAAAAAACCTCAACCAAGTGAGATCTTCTCTCCCAACAGCAATGACAGTGTCTAAGTGCAACAATTGTAGGTTGTCGAGGCAAAGTTCTTGTACTGAATGTAATAAAACAAGGAGCCATAATGAAGGGGTAGCCCAGAATAGGAGCATCATTCCACTCCTACGACTGTTCGGAAGAAGTGAAAGTAGCTCTTTGGGGAATTTGGTGTGCTTTGCTTGGTCAATTTTCCAAGCTTTAGTTTATTAAATATTAACAGAGAAGGAATATACTCTCAGAGGTAGTACAACAATAGTTTGTCTTTTAGTAAATTTAATAAAATATTTGGTGAGACTGATTTTCTTCACTTTTGTACGTATGGTAATAATTGCCAATCAAAAATGACCAAGAACAGTCACACCACAGTTGATTTGCATTAAGACATGCTTAAAGTCAAAGCTCACAGAGACTGACTGAAAAAGTGTGCTAAATATATCAGTAATTACAGGGCACTGGTTACCATAGACACTGACTAATTCTTCCTCCTTTCATAGGGTGCCTTTTATATGTCTTTTGTCCTGATTGAACGAGTAGTCTTACTTGTCTTCATTTTAAATTTTTTTGACGTACTAAGATACTAATATTTCTTTTGTCAAATTAATGTGTACAATTAAAAAAAATTAAATAAGCATTTTATACTTGACAGCAGCAATCGGTTTCTGTATGTCGGAATATATAAATTATGTGGTGTCCCTCAAGTATCTCTTCTCAGCCCTGTTCTTTTCACCAACTACATGTTTCCCCTTGGAGTCATAAGCCAGTATGGAGTATGGAGCCTCGTTTTACTGCTATGCAGATGACACCCAAATATAACGTATATTAAAACTGCTCCCTGTCCTTCCAAAGCAACTGTAACCCTAGCCTCCTGCCTTAAGGCTATACAGACTTGTATGACACACAATTTCCTGCAGCTAAATAGAATAAAAGCTTCTTTTCAATTCACTTCCTATACGTACATCATATCCTCCTGTCTTAACATATCCGTTTGACTCTCACCTCACATTTGATAACTACAGTACATCAAACACCGCTGTAAACCTTTTTTTCTTCACCTCATGAACATAGCAAAGCCTCACCACAGCATCAGCCTTGCAGTCTCTAAGCCGGACTATTGTAATGCACTTTTCATTGACATCTATTGCTAGAGGCTCTTGAAACTTCAAAACAGTGCTGCTAGAATCCTGCTGAGAGCAAGAAACTTTTACCACATCACACCTGTCCTGCAATCTCTTCACTTGCTCCATGTTTCCCACAGGATTGACTTGCCAATGCATCCCTGGGACAACCTCTGTTTATCTTCTGGCTCTACCAAACTCCAAATGAAACTGTTAAGCCCACAATAGCTGGATCCTTCATCTCCCAGTTACAAAGGTCTGTTCAGTAGCATGGTCGATAGCTCTTCGCAAGTGGAATGTCATCCCTTACTAGCTATGTTCTCCATAGTCTCTTTTAAATCCGACCTAAAAAGGCTTTAATCATTTAGTCAGTTGCTTTTATTTTTCTAAACCATGTTTCTTTTGATCTGTTTTGTACGCACTTTTATATTGTGCCCCTATTATAAATAAATGTACACAACCTTGGGCACTCACAATTTTCTAAACTACCTAAATTTTCATGAATGCCATGTTGCTTGCATAAATGCTCCATTAAATGATTAATGAGTATATTTATTTCTATCCACCATAATAAATGTTTAGATCAAGCTGTTGTATAGGTATTTGTGCCATGGCAAAACTGATATATGCTTAATCATTAAACTTTTTAATGGGAGACCAGCTGTCAAAACATTTGTGATGCTTCTGCTTTGCAATGTTAATGGAATTTTTCCAATTATTTTTTTTTCTTTTTCACTTTTTGGGTAAATAGACTTGAAATTGCAATAATGGTACCTTTGGCTTATATACAATAGAAAGCATATTAGTTAGAAGAAAACTGAAAACTGTATCCTGTTTTTTTTTTTTATTGTATATGGGGACATGAAAATTTGTTTTTGAAAGTGTTTTCCTAACAAATACAGATATTAATTGCATTAGTAATTAATTGATTGTAACATCAAAACAATTACCATCAATTAGCCCATGCCCTGTTCTCCCCGTGCTTGATGGGTTTCCTCCGGGTACTCCGGTTTCCTCTCACAGACCAAAGACATGTAGGTTAGGTTAATTGGTGTTCTCAAATTGCCCGTAGTGTGTGAGTGTGTGTACGTCTGT
>JAQQZT010000037.1:6022408-6048364 GCA_030068275.1 Clarias platycephalus | reverse complement strand
AGCCTCCTGGGATAGGCTCCAGGCCCCCCGCGACCCTGAACAGGATTAAGCGGTATAGAAGATGACTGACTGACTAGCCCATGCCCTTGTTTCTGTCCCTTTCTCATGGCCTTATAAGAAAAGGCCTTTAGGTGTATTTATCCATTTATGTAAATAAATCCCACTTTTTGCATTAGACCTAATAAATAGTTATCTAAATAAGAATACAGTGTATGTGGAGAACAGTGTTGGGGGACGTTACTTTTTAAAATGCAAAATTACTGTCATTAAAAAGTAATCAGTTACATTACAGCGTTTCTTTCTGATAAAAGTAACTAGTTAGAGTACTGTTCCACTGCAGAAAATCAAAACTCCTTTGTGATTCCTCATGCATATTGTTTTAGTCTATACCGTTATACAGTAATTATTCTACCATCATTACTCAGCGAAGTTTGGCCCATAATCTGTTAACTACTAATACAATACCCCTATCTCACCTACGCGGTTTCGCGCTGTGGCCGTAAGTACGGTTCATCATGATTCACCGCGGCTTTGGCGCTTTGATTACATTTCCAAGCTCGCGGACTTTGCAACCCGCTTCTCACCGCGAGTCAAAACACATAGGTGTGATAGGGGTATTAGTTAACAGATTATGGGCCACCATAGTCAGGAATAACAGAGGGGGTGGATTATCGGGGGCGGTGCTTGTAGGACGACTTTCACACACACACAAACACATACAAATGGAATGACTGCTGTCTGGCTCACAGATTACGTAAATTGTCTAAATAACGGATTACATTTTTGAAAATATTACTAAATAACTGAGTACTTAAATGGCGGAAACAATGTGTTAGATCACTCGTTACATCAAAAAAGTAATCCACGTACTCTAACGAGTTGCTTTGTAACGTGTTACACGTGGAGAAAATGTATCTCATAACTAACCAGAGATGTTGTATTTTCAGCTTCAAATATCCTGCTATAACTTTGGGTTATAGACTCGAGCAAAGTAGCCTTTGATTTCGGCTTGTGCATCATGTTATGGTTGTGGAGAAGAATAACAAAAAACAATATGAGTGCAGTTAGTTGGTAAGCAAAACCTTTGGTTTGAGAGTATTTCTTGAGATTACTTGATGCCGACCAATGCACATAATGTGCAGATAGCTCAACAGAGCTAACAAAGAATATTACTATAACATCCTGACATAAGATACTATGGGGATCACATCATGAGATTCCAGTGACAACCCATTGGATAAAACAACAACAACAATGCTAAGACTCAATCAATGTTATGATACTATGAGAGTTGGTTTGGCATGATTATTTGGGAGTAACGTAATCCAATTTCACCCAAAGACATAACTAATGACCCACCTTGATGGCAGTGGAGGCAATCTGGAGGTGGTGCAGTTTGCGTAGTGTACTCTCTCTGTCTATGAAGTAGGAAGCAGCCAGCTGGTGAAGTGCCTCCAGAGTCACCGCTGTACTGTTGCTTGTGTAGTCGCTCACTTCTGCTTTCTTGCTAAGCTTCCTCTTATCTACAAATATGGTTAAAGCCTCTTCACCTTAAAAAAGAAAAAAAAATTCAATGATTATCATACTCTTGAGATTACACATTTTTTATGTAAATAAAAATATAAATGATTAATTCTTAATATTTTCAACATGTCATTTAAGCTCATTTAAGGCATATTTCACGTTGTCTATAATTTATAAGTGAGACATACTGTACAGTACTGGAGTCCCCCCCTCCCTTAATTTCTTCATATTTTTTTCAAAGAGTCAGCTTTTCCTGTATTTGAAATGTAACCTCGAGGAATATTTCCTAAGGATTTTTTTTGCAAGTTTCTGATTCACATTTTCAGTCCAGTCCCTGTACCTGACCAGTTTCAGAGAAAAGTATTTTGTTTGTTAAGTCACACAGTGATCTATAGTGACCTATAGATCATTTCAACAATCAAAAAAACAAAGGTTAAGGTATGAACACACAAGAAACAGGTACAGATGAAGACAGATGATCAAGCCATACTGACCAGTTGGAACAGACAAGAGGGGAAATAAGGCTGTGGCTAATGTCAAGCCAAAAATCCTGTCCAAATGTAAAATAATTAATTTTGTATATTTTCACCCTGTATGGAGTTTTCCTATACAGTAAGTCCCCGACATTCGAATGAAAGCAGTTCCGAAAGCTCGTTCTTAAGTCCACCTTATTCGTAAGTCCAACAAACATTGTGAAGGATACTAAGACAATTGGCTATACTGTACACAGTATAAAATTAATATGTTCCATAATCTTGACCTTGTTCTTTAGAATAATGCTAATGGTTGAACAATTCATGTTAAAAGATCGTTATTGATTGGCACTTATTAGCTGTACCAGCTTCATCATCACTGTTTTTACACTTGCTTCTGGACATGCTATGATGCACACTGCACACATGTGACAATGCACGCCGGACATGTAATCCAACTTCCATGAACATGCGCAAATGCATGTTCGTATCCTCGAAAGTTCATAACTCAAATGTTCGTATGTAGAGGACTTACTGTATATAACTGTGTATAAAGTATTGGACATGGACATATTCAGGTTATGCCACAAGATGCAAAACCAAACATAAGCAGAAAGAATCAGGAGGCCAGATTTGTAAAAAGCAATATAAAGATGAGGCACAAATGTGCTATACCAAGATTAACCTCAATCAAAGTGATAAAAAGCCAAAATGTGAAGAAAGAAAGAATTTGTTTAAGATCCAAATCACAAGCTTATGGGTTAAGCACGGTAGAGGTAGTGTCCTGACTAGGGCTTGCATGACACTTCCGTAATAGGCAATTAACAATCCATATTAATAAAAGTAACTTGTGATCATTACAGCAGAACGAATTCAGAAGTCTACAGAAACATTTTTATGCTAATTAACAGAGAAATACAGCCAGAAAATTTATCAAGCAACAAGTCAATGACCCAAAACACATTGCCAATAACCAAGTAATTCAGCAGGAAAAAAGTAGAACATTTTAGACTGGCCAAGTCAATTAGCAGACATTAACCAAATTGAGCCAACTGAGCAAGATTTTCATCTGCTGGAGAGGAGGCTGAAGGCAGAACAAAAATAAAGAAAATAATAAATATGTTACAATTTAGCCCTGGAAGAGGATCACAAAGATAAATGCAACTGTTTGGTAATGCCATGGGATACCTGGCTTGATGCAATTATTGATGTAACAACGTATGAATTCTTGCTCATTTTAAGTAACTTTGAGCATGTCTGTCCCAATACTTTTGTTCACATAATATTTGAGTGGTTAGCCAATAAAGATGACCATTTTTAAACACATCTAGATCTGCAGTAAATACTGTATGAGGAAATTAAAGTTGAAATCTATCATCTTGTGTTTGTTGTTTAATCTCAAGAGCATTTGTCAAGCAAAACTCAATAATCACTTTGACATTCCAATATTTTAGGAGCAGATATACATCTTTCATATATACAAACAAAATACATACATCTAAACTCTGGTATGTTAATTACATGACTCTGTTTGGCCTCTGCTGAAATAAGGTTATGAGGTTTGTTTAGACTGATTAGACTTACTGTACATTATTCAGATGTGATGCAATTTTATTTTCACCAATGTACATTAAAGATAATCTATTAGAAGCTGCTAGATGTACGTACCATTCAGTGTACATTTCTTATACGGTGAGCTACAGAATGTTAGAAAGGTAATTAGAAAGTTTAAAGGCTATGGTGTTAGGCAAGATATTTGCATTAGCCTTGATGAAAATAAATCTCAAGGCTGAAGAACCATAGCTGGCAATTTATTGGTCAGTGTGTAAGAAAGCAGTTTGATGTGCTGTACAGTACATAGTAGTTTATGTAGAAGGATCTAGCCAATGGTACAAAAGACACACCATGAGCTCATGCCATTTAACAGTTCAGATAATTTAATAAAGGAAAAAAAAGAGAAAAAAGGAAATTATTAGACATTATTATTTTTGCCATTAATAAATATGAAACATAGTATACGGGCTTAATCTAAACGTGTCATTTATGTTGTCTGTTTAAATGGTTTGTATCTTTTCCTCAGCTGGGAGCAAAGAAAAATTTTAACATGGTTAGACGATTAAGGCGTCTTCTCTTTTCTTCTATTCTATTCTATTCTATTCTATTCTATTCCATTCTATTCTATGTTCTAAAGTGCAATAATATGATAGCAATATATACCAATCAACTACCTGTATAACAACCACTGACAAGTGAACTGAAGAAAATGTATCACTAACTATAACCAGCAAACTGGTAACATGATCATTAGCACTCAAGGCTCATAGCCGATGCCCATTGGGACCACAGGCCAGCCCACCTGGTCCAATCCCACATAAAAGACAATGCAGCACAAATCATTGCTTAGGTGGTTTTAAGGTTAATGTTTTTAATGTTGTGGCTGTTCAGTATAGTGATAAGTTTTTTTTTTTTTATATATTTTATTTACAAATTGTAAATCATACACATACTCATAAGTTTATAGTTATGCATAATCTATGAACAAAAGTCAACAAAATCCTCTGTCCTGAAGACTTTTCTGTGGTGGAAAACCTACTCAGTGTCAAAGTGCTGACACTGGAGACTCCTTCAAAAATGTAAAATAAACTTCCTTTTCCATCATTGATTATGTATATTCGCCAGTAAAAATGCTTTTTAATCTATTCACCATTAAGCTTATATGTAGATCATCTTATATAGATTGCATAGATTGCATTATTAATGAATGAATGAATGAATGAATGAATTTTAATATTCATTTTTTTCTCCTCAAATTATTCCCACATTTAGTCTTGGCCAATTCCCCCCTACCAGTTATGCCTCCCCTATCAAACTGGCAATCATATGCTTCCTCCGAGACACATCGAGCCAGCTTACTGCATCTTTTTAAACTGCTTCTCATGCTGTGTCAAAGGCTAGCATAACACAGTTAGAGGAAAGCGCTGTCCCCCATTTGCATGCATCAGCTCACAGATGCCCATAATTGGTGAGAATTACTGTCACTATGGGAGAGGGAGTGTGTCATCCCTCCCACCTCTTGGACTCTTATAATTTTTGGGATTTAAACTTGCGAGCTCTGAATGATAAGGGTAAACATTTTTCATTTTTATTTTTAAGTGTTCTTTTATTAGAACCATATACATTATATAAGCTTTTAAATGTCTCAAAGTATCTTGATATAATATTAAGGCAATATTACTCACCCCTTTACAGCATGTAGACAGATATATGAGTATATGAGTTACACCGATATGCTGTAAGCACATACTGTATATATAGTCATACTTCTAATTGACATTTTTTGTTAGATCAAATTTGCTTTTTTAATGCGCACTTTATGTTCCTATACTTTTTTCACTATATGTTGTAATTTATTCAATGACTTCAGTTTATTCAACAGTCGCTCATGCAGACTCAAACCAATCACTATGCCATTTACCTCATAAAAAGCACAAGCTCCATAACCATACGTCTAGAACTTCACTTTGAAGTTTAAAAACGTTTGTTGCATAAGTCAGAGGCTTGGCACTCTATTTCCACTTTCTCACAGTATACAATATTTCTTGTTTACCAAGGCAATGGAGGTCACCTGCCACCAAGAGTTTTGCATTACATGGAGCTACTTCTAAGCACAACCTTTGGTAGTCTGAGTGCAGAGAGAATAATTGACAAGTGTGGTTTTCACAGAGGAATCCAATTTCAGACATGATCTCCGGCTTTGTTACTAAAATAATCATGTCACTGTTACATTAAAGCTATCTAGCTGCACCTGCTTCCCGCACCTCACTCCACACCAGAGTAAATACAGGGCACAAGGAATCAACAGTCACTTTTCTTGCTTTAAAACAGTACAAACACTAGCAGCAATATGCTTGTCTGCTTGATCTAGGACTCTCTGTTCCAAGCCGACTTTTCCTTTCTTGTTACAGTAACTTCCACGTTGAACAGGCTGTACTCATGTCTTGTTGCCTAACATGCACTTTTTTCAGTCATGTATACTTATGTGTATCTTCTGATATGCAGCAGGATGTGAAATAGCTCTACCTCCTAATGTTGCCGACAGGAGGAAATGCGTCCCATATTTTTTAATAAGGTTGTCGGTAATTAGCTTTGCCGAGGGTCTTCGTCCGAGCAGTCGGATGTTGCGGACAAACTCAGGCGTGAGAGGTAAGGGGGAGTCCAGGAAATCCCTCCGCTCCACGGCCAGGTTGTTCACTTTCCAGCGCCCGAACTCCCTGGAAAAATAATCACATTAAAACAAGCTCATCCTGAATTTAATTTACACGCACACACACTTCTACAGTGGAGAGGAAAGAGGACATAACCCACGCTAGTCCATTAGTTTTCAGTTTTAAAAATGTTTATTTGAAGAATAAGACTTGGCAGATTCTATTTGTAATAAACGCATCAGAACAGAAATCAGGCCTGACAGGAAGGTTTACACAAGCATAACCAGCTCTGACATGTCCTGTATTCATAGGCTTACAAATAAAAGCAACAATAAAAAAAAATCCTTGACAGGTTTTGGGAAAAAAAAATGGCTCAGTGGCTCAGTTTGGCTCAGCTTAATATACTGGTCAATGGGGTCTTATGCTAGTAATATATATACAGTATATATGAGTTACACTGATATGCTATAAGCACATACTGTATATATAGTCATACTTCTAATTGACATTTTTTTGTTTTTTATTTTATTATATGTATATTTATTAATTACATAAGACTCTCTGAGACTGGTTTCGAGTCCTCCAACAGGTAAAATGTAAAGGCATTGTTGAAAGATCGAGGTTTGACCAAACCTAACCTTTCTTTTATTTATATAGATAATTGTTAAAATGCGTTGCTCATTATAGCCATCTTTATCATGCATTATCTGAATAAGATGCAGGACAAGAAGTGACTGTAATGCTAATACCAATGTTTTCTAATAACAACAAAATGCCTTGTTCTCCCAGAAACTTTGAGCCTTGGAATATGCCAATGCCACAAACTAAGGGAAAAGAAAAATAGATGGGATATCCTGGTCATTTAGTACATTCAAGTAGTCGGCTCACTCAATACATTCAGGTAGTCAGCTGACTTATTTTTAGTGCCAAATAACAATGATGAGCCTGGACCTGGAAAACAGAAGCAACCCCAGATCATAACACTGCCTCCAGAGGCGTGTACAGTGGCTCTCTTATTAGGAATAGGCTTAATCTGCACTCAACAGATGACATAACCTTTTTCAATTGCTCCAAACTTTATGATCCCTAGCAAACTAAAGCCTGTTAAACTCATTAAACATATCTATCTGCATCTGCTTCCAACATCTCACCAAACACCAGGGTGTGCACGGCACAGGGTGTGCATAAACAGTCACAGTCCTTGCTTTCAAGCTATCTTTTCATGTCTTGTTACAGTTACTGTAACAAGTAAGCGTGCAGGAGTGCTGCCTCCGCGTGCTCCGTTCTGCCACTCCGCCCACCGCCCGCATGCCAATGTGGCCAACTGCCCCCGGACCTGCACGTGCACAACCTTTTCTTCCCTTTCTTTCCATCCTCCCTCCTTTAACCTTTTCCTTCCCCATTTTTACCTAAATAAATTGCCCTTTTCCCCATAAGACCTCGCCTCGTATCCGTTCTTCATGGTGCTGCCCGTGCACATAGGGTCGAATCCGTTACACCTGTCATCGACATGACTTTTGCACGATGTTTGCTTTAAAAATAGCACCCCACACCTTAGTAATCTAAACCAGCATCTCCATCCACAGTAAAACCAGTTGCCTAACTTTAGTTTGCATTTGGTAGGTACTAACCAATGTATACAGGAAACACCCCACAAGTCTTGCTGTTTGGAGATGCTCCGCCCCAGTTTTCTTGCCACCACAATTTGGTCAAGTCCTTATACTTACTTATTTTTCATTGATTTTAAGAACTGACTGTTCACCTCCTGACTAATACAGTATATACCACTCCTCGACAGAGCTATTGTACCAAGATGATCAATTTTATTCACTGTAGCTGTCAGTCGTTTCAATGTTATGGCTGATCGATGCATAGTTGAAAATAAATTAATTGCACTACTTCAGGATACCACACTATTGTATTTTTTAGATGTTCTATGCTAGAATTTCCTGCTTTCAGCAATATGTTTCAGTAAAACGGAGCTGAATTTCCAATATACTGATTATATGAATCAAAATCAATTATCTAGATTTATAATTAAATGCATGTAATTATTTGATCAAACTAACTACCTGAGACAAAAAAAATGCTTTGCTAACCTTGTGTCAGGGTCATAAATAACTCTGAGATGGCTTTGTCTTAATAAAGGCTTTATCATATTGTTTGCCTAAAGATAGGATTTGCATTTAGGCTCAGACAATTAAATAAGAAAGCTCTTCTGTCATCCCCTTACTTTGTTTTACTCATTATTTCTCTCAGTCATATCTCTTCATCATGTTCCTTTCTAAGCAATCAAGCATAAATAAAAGCAAGAAAAACAAAAGCAAAAAAAAAAACACATGTACCTGCATAGGGCTTTACTGATAATATCACAGTATTATGAATTCACCCATCCACAGAACTGTATAAATGACGGCATGTTCTATCTTGCCTTTAGTCATGTGAGAAACAGCGGGCAACCTCGTGCGAGGGTGATGGATGAGGTTAGTAAGGCCTTTTGAGAGGAGATACATCACATTAAATCAAAAGTAATGACAAAGACCTCCTGACCAGATGCTTGATTGATTCTTTCCAAAAAAATGAACTTAATTTACCTGCCGATTTGCAATTCATAAAGCTGCAAAACAGGATTGAACGTGAAATTATATTAAGAATAAAGTGTACTACAGTACGATACAAGCTGCTCATTTGGAAGTAAGTCAAATGTAGTTTTCAGGAATATAATAAAATGAAATTTTAACTGTTGTGAAAGAGTCAATATACCTGGCATAAGGTGCTATAACAGCCATAATAGGGCCTGCCGGCTTTGCAGAATTTGATGATTTATCTCAATTTCATGTGACAAAATGATAAGCCATCTATGGCTTGTCTAGCAGATCTACTACGGGAGCTGTAAGTGCACTCACCCTCAGCAGTTCAAAGGTTCCATGCAGCCGAGGGAGAAAATCCGCTCTGTCATTTTATTCCTCAGTTACTTGTGAGCCTGATAAGCTTGCCTTGTTTCATCTGGAGCCCTTATTAGGTTTTGCCATTTGAACCCCAGCAGGGTATTGGCCACTCTCTGAAGCACTTCATGAAGCTTTGAGTGGGAAACCTAATTTGCTCATTATCCAGATCCCCTATGTTTGAACCCTTTGTTAGAAGCAAAGAACAGCTATACCGTGTTTATGGTTAATAGATGTGTGACTTCTTTTTATTTTATTTTATTTCTTTTCAACCAGTTCTGAGCTCTAATTTGCTTCCTTTGATCAATAGAAATCGTAAGCATGATAGTAGTAGTTTCCACAGTTGTGCTGATGACACACAGTTATATGTCTCAGCAAAGCCTAATGAGAAACGTTGAGGAAAGTTTGAAGGACGTTAGACATTAAATGCTTATTAACTTTCTGCAGCTTAATTCTGACGAGACAGAAGTACTGGTACTATGACCATGCGCAGCAGGGTCACAGAAAATCTGTAGTCTATCCCTGGAAACTTATATCTTTGATATACCCTGGTCACGGTGGTAATCCATCGCAAGGCACACATGCACTCACACTTACACACTCATTCACACAACGGGCAATTAGGGAACGGCAATTCTTTTAATCTTCATGTCTTTGGGACTTAGTGGATAGCACTGTCTGCCTTGTACCTTCAGATACCGGGTTCGAGTCGCGCCTCTGGTCTGTGTACATGAAGTTTGCATATTTCCATGTTTCCCCACAGTTCAAAGACATGCAGATTAGGCCGATTGATGTTCCCAAATTGCCATGTAGTGTGTGAATAAGCATGTATATATGTTTGTTTGCCCTGCAATGAATTGGCACCCTGTGTAGGGTATACCCCACCTCGTACTCTATGTCCCAGAGAAACACAGCAACTATGGCGAGAACTTGCACATTTTATTCAAACCGGTCAGTTTAATTCCTTTTTTTTTTGCTTTTTTATCAAGCGATTTCAGATATTTTTTGTGGCCCAAAATGTTAATAAACTGATCTGAAAAATAAATATATAATAAATAAATAAATAAAACTTTTATTTTTCAAAACTATTAAATAACACATATGGCATTAGGTTAGTAATAACAACAATAGTCACTTGTTATTTTAAGACATGAAGGTCAGCTGTTCTGGTATTACTGTAGTTCTTACCTTACACAAGCATCATAATTTTTTTTTTTTTTTAATGCATATTATTTTTTATACTATATAATTTTTCCTATTTCAGCTAAAATTAAAAATTTTTCTGTCTGTAATAAAAGTAGATTGAATTTTGATAGGAAATTGGCCATACAAGCCGTAATGCTTAATTTATATACAGTGAATATATCAACGCTCAACCTTCTACATATGCATTTAGGGGAGACATATACAAAAAAAAGTGGTTATTCAGTGCAATTAAGTGGTTCTGGTCGATTTACTAAAGTTTAGCCAATTAGCAGCAGCTAGCTTGGCAGATAATTTCCTCCAACATCCAGAAAGAGGCATAAATTAGCATTTTGCTTGAAGCAATAGAGGCACTGTTGCCAGGTGCATAGTTTTCCAGCAGCATTTGTAGGCTATGAGTTGGTTTTTATTTTTGGCCATTTTGGCAAATATTCAATATTTAAATAAAGATCATTAATGTATTACTATATGAATGAATATGAGTGAATTAATTGAACCTGCTGATACCCTCATACATCTTCTACTATGTATAATAATATATAATAATACGAGATTTTTACATTCCAAGTAATTTAAAGCTCTGTCTTAAACTTGTTTTTCTCCATGATTTCTGTGCAGTGACTCCTATGTCCTCCTTATGTCCACATGGCTTTTCCCAGGGTTTGGTGTTATTTTCTCTTTGTACAAATGTTTTACTGATACTCTGCAACAGACTGGCATCCCATTAAGAATGCATGGGTAGATTTTTGCTTAGAAGGGTATGGGTTTGAACACCCTTGAGCAATGCCCTCAACTATAAGCTGCTCAGATGTATAATAAGAAAGCTCTGAATAAGGTTATCTGCCAAATGGAATATACATAAATGTAATGTAAAGTCAATACATTCCTTTTTGTGTTTATGTGTTAGGCTACACATACATACTTGGTGCTGTTTTCATGATCTAAATACTGTAGTTAAGTGGAATTCAGAACACTATAGACACAACAAGCACTGCATGGGCTTACCTATGTACACCTAGACCTATGGACCTGAAGGTGTAATTGAACTTATTCAACAGAGGGGAGGGGAAAAAAAAATGTATGAGGGTAACTGTCAATAAACATCTCAGCCTTTCAAAGACTTGACCTTTTAGAAGCAATCTAAAATTGAAAAGCAATTTCCCACTTTTTACATCCATTGGTACATCAGTGTCTATGGCAACGTTTCTTTGGCAGTGGTACACTAAAATGCTGGAGAAAAACGGTGTGCTGGAGAAAGATGCTGTGACATCTCAGGCATCGTGTTGATCTTCCTAGAACTTATTTTCGCACTAGACCAGGGAGGCTAAAATAAAAAATAAATAAATAAAAAATCTATTACAATTTAACTGTTGGTCAGCATCTACCTGGTGACCTTTGTATTAATTGGTTTGAAGGGTGTAGCTCTCCTATTATCCATTCCCCAAGTCAAAATGGAAATGGCAATAGCATTTATTGTCAAGTAACATGTAGAAAAACAGTGCAAAGAGTGGGGTGGGGGAAGACGCAAGCTGAATAATGAAGTGTAATGAAAATACAAGGTTAAACATCTCCATCAAAAAATATATATATAAGCAAACAAGTTATTTTGTGAAGTTTAAGTGGTCATGGCTACACTTCATTAGCTAAATTAAGCTGACTAATGATGCACAATGTTACGATAACACTAGCTTTAACAGTGCACTCACATCAAGTTACAAAAGTTTGCACATTAGCTTGTACTTCATTAGCCTAGGTGCAACTGATGGTGCAAAAGGTTAACACCAATCAGTCATGATGTTACAATGCAAAACATGCATGCCCAATATTGTGTTGGTTTCCCATGTTCCACCTGGGCATGACGAAACCTGTAAATGTGTGCTTTGGTGTCTGGCTAATGGACGTTGCAAGAGGATCCTTCCAGTGCTCTTTGTTGCGGGATGGGGTGTCTATACTGTAGATCAGACTTGCTTGTCCAGCACATCTCATGGGTGTTCTGACTTTTTATAATGGTCAGCATTGACTTTTATGTGGCTTTTCTGTGAGATCAGACCAGACAGGCATGTATAATGGATGCCCATGATCCATTCATCAGTTTATATTTATATTACTGATAATCATTAATGTATTAATGTTATGAGGTATTATAATGTTATGGCTGTTTGGTACAGTTTGTCACATAGCCAAAATACTGTACAAGTTTACCATTAGGTGACACTAAATAAGTGATTCTTATAGTAGGAGCAATGTTAGATTGGCAGTTAGATTAACATTATAAATATGTTTGAGCTTCTACAGAATATAAATACATCAAACATCTAAACAAGTGTGTGATTTCATATTCATGGCCTCATGTATGACATGTATAAAATGGTCCATATACCTTGTGTTTGGGCATATAATGTACATTGAAGGCATATATATGGCAGCACGATGGTGTAGTGGTTAGCACTGTGTTCCTCTAGGTACTCAAATTTTCCCCCGCAGTCCAAAGAGATGTGGATAAGGTTAATTTGGCCTTCCAAAATTGCCTGTAGTGTTTGTTCGTGCATGTGCTTGTGTGTCCTGTGATATATTGGCACCCTGCCCAGTACCCCACCTTGTGCCCTAAGTCTCCTGGGATAGGCTCCAGGCCCCCTGCATCCCTGTACACAAGACAATCAGTATAGAAGATGAATGAATGAATGAATGAATAATATATAAGCAAAAATTCTCGTTTATTAATATATAATTTAATTGTAATAAAGAAAATCCTAATGTGCAGGATAGAAAGCCCCAGGTAAAAAGGATTGGCTCAAAGTCCAACACCATAGCAAATGAATATGTCCCCAAGGTAGATTGGGACTGAAACCATTCACAGCTTGACTAATTCCTCCAACTGCTTGCAATGGGGTAGTTGGAGTTAGCATTCTTAAAATAACCCTTTTAATGTGCTGTCTATGACTTTTTAAAGTCGCCAAGGGAAACTCTAGCCAGCAGGGAACCTCTGAACTCTGCTGAACTCTTTGCCTCAAAAGCTCTCATAGAAGCAAGCTGGTAATTTCCTACACATACCCTTCCACCCATCCCATCAATCTTATACAATAAACCCTCCAGGGAATTCAACTTGCCCTCTGGATTGTGGATTTTTTTATTTATTTTTTGTCTGACCTTACATATTACACATTTCAAAGATGGCTTCGATTTTAAAAATGACTTTACTGCAGAACACAATATCTTAGCATGTAAAAATATCAGTAATATGGGTTTATATAACACATACACCCAGTGGCCAATTCATTATGTACACCTTGCTATACTCAGTTGGACACCCGTTTTTCTTCAAAACTGTCAAAAATTATTTTTGACACAGATTCAACAATGTGCTTGAGATTTTGGACCCATATTGACATGAGAGCATCTGCAGCTTTGTCAGCAACAGAATCGGATCTCCCGTTACACCACATCCCAATGGTGCTCTACTGGATTGAGATCTAGTGATTGTGGGAGCCATTTAAGTATGATGAACTCATCGTCATGTTCAAAAAATCAGTTTGAGATACTTTTACTTTGTGACATGGTGCGTTATCCTGTGGTCATAAAAGTGACAAAGTCAGCATTAATACCTATGGCATTTAAACACTACTCAATTGGTTCCAAGGGGGTCAAGAAGTGCCACGAAAATATCCCCCACACCATTACACCATGACCACCAGCCTGAAGTGTTGATACAGTATACAGCAGGATAAATCCATGCTTTCATGTTGATTATGGCAAATTCTGACCCTTCCACCTGAATGTAACAGTAGAAATCGCCCCACCTATGTGACTCAGATTCCTGTTCTTAGCTGGCACCCGGTGTGGTTGCCTGCTGCGATTGTTCATCAGCCTTAAGGTCTGACATGTTGTGCGATCACAGATGCTCTTCTGCATACCTTAGTTGTAACAAGATGTTATTGTTCAGTTATTGTTGTCTTTCTGTCACCTTAAACTGGATATTTTTTTTCTTTCAGACTATTTTCTGCAAACCCAAGAGATGGTCGTTTTGGAAATTCTCATAGCAGTCCATCTGGCACCAACAACCATGCCATGTTCAAAGTCACTTAAATCACCTTTCTTCCCTATTCTACTGCTCTGTTTGAACTTCAGCAGACTGTCTTGTCTTCTTGTCTCTATTCTGAGGCGCTATTATTCGTGATTTCTGAGGCTGGTAACTCTAAATGAACTTCTCCTCTGCAGCAGAGGTATGTTTTGGTCTGACTTTCCTGGGATGGTCTTTATGATAGCCAGTTTCATCATGGCGCTTGATGGAGTTTGCAAATTCACTTTGCGAAAAACTGTTTTCGAAGAAGTATTCCAGAACAGCTGACCTTCATGTCTTAAAATAACAACTGACTATTGTTGTCATTTAATTACCTAATGCCATATGTGTTATTTCATTAGTTTTGAAAAAGAAAAAGAAAAAAAACGTTCTAAAATTTTCTAGAATGTAAAAAATAAATTCAAACTTGTGTTCAAACGTTTGACTGGTGTGTCCCAACTATTGACCAACCAGCTTACTAAGCAGTATATAGGGCACAAAATGTATATGTCAACTACCATTCTCATTTGAATCTTCTAGTTTGTAATACCTGGTACACATCAGTGCCGTTTAAGATACTACCACCAGATGGAAAAAAAAAAAAATCATAAAAAAAAAATTATAAAGCTTTCTGTATATTAATTATTTTAAAGTTTTAATCCAAAACTTTGCTTTCATGTCTCCTTTCCCTTCTCCCAATTTGCATCAGGTCCATATGCCCCACCAGCTGAATCTATCAACAGAGTTGTAAAATTAACCTGTCAGTTTACTGCTTCATTTCAGGTTTTCGGCCACAGCAATGCTACACTCCAAAGAATGGCTGGTTCAGAAAATTATCTTGTCCATTTCAATTTTTATAGACCTGTGGTGCATAAAATCAGCTGTTTTCAGAAAGAGTGACATATTCTGCATTAAACCTCTGCCAGAAATATTGTAAAAATAAAAAAATAAATAAAAATGCACTGGCACTGAGGAATCAGATATCAGCACATGAGGCTTCTCATATGGAAATTCTAATATAATAAGTGCAAAAGGGAATTCATAACACTGTTTTTACTCAGCGTATTTTACTGTATATATATGTTCTATTTTCTTTGGCATACAGTAGATATACTGACTGACTAGTATGGATATTGAGAATCACTCCTGAACTCGGATTTTGGAAGGATAAAAAGCTCATGCTTATGTGAGTTCCCACATGCTGATATAGTACTGCCGCTCAATCAGAGTGTGAATGTAATCTCCCCCGTGTCTAACCCAACCTTGCTGCTAACAGTTGCCTCTCAAGAGAATCCCGATAATGCAGTATAATAAGTATTAAGAACCCACTAATCACTTGGATGCATGATAAGACTATTAATCTCACAAAGTACGCAATGAAATTCTGATGTCGAACGGCTGCCAAAGGCAAAAATAAACACAGGAAATCTTTTAATGGTGAGCCAATCATAGGAGCTATAAAGTACAGGCCACAAATCCATAGATGTCAACCATAGTCACCGTGACCGGAGGAAGATTAAATATCCGTGCTCTGAAGAGGGATAAGATTTATGGCGTATTGCTTTAATTTAAATAATTTAAGTGCACATCCTCTAACAAATCAACCATTTTTCACCATAAAAAAAAGTCAACAAGTCCATGTCCACTTAGTAGAATCTGCATGTTACTCCAAGGTGCAAATATGAAAGATAAATAGATGTGAAAAACATTCTGGCGAAAGACATTTATAAATAAGAAAAAGTGTTAAAATGACTCATTTTGTCAGACAGGACAAACTCATAAACATGAGTAAGCTACCCAGGGATTGGTGATACATTTGTAATACACTTTTAAAAGTTATTAAAAGTTATTATATTTAACTTCCAACAAATAGACAAAAACAGATGAATGCTTATTTTTTTGTTCTATTTCCAGGAGAGTTCATGTGATTTATAATAATTCACGAATCACCCACTAAACAGGTATTATTATTATTATTATTATTATTATTATTATTATATCATCATTAGTTGTTAAACAACTTTAAATGGTGAAATTAACAAACGAAACTATTTCAAAGAAGATTCTCAGTCATCTACGTATGTCAAATTGTCTGGAAGTTGAGTCATGTCTCCTGGCCTTCTTTTTGTTAATTTAATTACTCGTCTGAGGAGTTACCTCAGCCTAAGAAAGGTTGGTGAGGGATCCCAAATTGGCCTCAATGGGCCATTTTTCCTCTGACCTAAATTGGTTCACTGATGGTCAACAAATTGAGAATGATGAGGAGTCGTTTAGATGTGATGGTCACACATCTTGTACTCCCTTGCGACCCCGGGGCTGTACTGACTTATAGGTTCTTGTATGTGGACGACACCTGAGGAAAGATCAAGGTGTAAGGGGAGCAGTCCTTCACCACAAGGCCACATACAGTAAAAGCATCTGATGCTAACATCAAGCTCACCAGGAAAGATTCCAAGTACAACAGGCTGGCTTTCCTTCAGTGCACAGTTGTCATAGTGTCCAGTGGTAACCTGGAAATAGAATTCTACAGAAACCCACACATACACAGACTAGTACCTGCTGATTGATTCCTAACATCCACTGCAGCAAAAGTAAAACAACAACCCAAAATAAAGAAAGACGGGCATCTGATAACATCTCTTATGGCTTGAAACACACTATCATTCCTTACATGGTGGGGGTATCCTGAAATCTCAAGAGGATCACATACCTGTTTATTTTAACCTACCAACATCCTAAGAGAGACTGGTCTATCCAAAAGATCACACACCAGAACATAAGAAGAGTATGACATCCAGTGCTATGAGGACTGTTCAGGGCTTTATATTTGAGGAACCAAACAGCCTTTGCACAAGCAAATTACTTAGCAAAGGGGACCAACACTTCAGGACCACAATCAGCAGAATACCTGCTGATTGTTTAAAACATAAAGTAAACATATTTGATGCCACCAAGATACACATTGAAAGGGGTTAAAGAAGCTGTCAAGAAAAAAAAAAAAAAGTGTAAACCTCTTCCTTCAACAGAGGTGGAGAGCTCAAACCAATTCACCATGCTGCCCTTTCAACCATCCCCAGGAGGATTACGAGCAGTTTACAAATCCAGAAAGGAGGCCAAACTTAATGTTTTCCCTGCATTTTAAAAGAAACTGGCTTAGTTTCTTCTACTTTTCATTGATAAAACTGAATGGAACATTTTTTTATATATATAATTTAATGAAAAAAGTGAAACTCATAGATTTCAAATTCATTAAGAAGAAATATTTCAAGGTTTTATTTTATTTGAATGTAAATGATTACTGCTTATAGCTCCTGAAAAATCTAAAATCCAGTATCTCAAAATATTAAAATAGTAAGTAAGTAGTAACTTATTAGTACAAAATAAATACTTTGTATCTCTTAAAGTATATGTCGAAGACTGATGACTTGTCCAGAAGACAATCATCAACATTTTCCACAAGGAGAGGGTAATCCACAAACTTTCCACAGAGCTGTTTTGAAGCATATTCGCGGTCATTTTCCACACTTCTGCTGACGAGGTAAATCAAGATGTTGATTTAATATTCCACCAAGACATTATTTTAGGCCGTACTCAACAAGTGAGGGGCAAATGGACAGCTTTACGGACAACTCGATCTTGATCATCCATTTGCATTGGTTGGTTCCGTTCCCCTTGTGACACTTTGATGTGCATTGGGCTAGGAGCAGGGTCCAACCGTTACAACCCAGTGATGGCAAGGCTTGAATCCCAGAATCTCCAATCAGCAACCCAGACCATCTGCCTGCCTGACTGACCACTTACTGCTTTGCTGACCCTGATATTACTGTGTTTGATTGGCCAGTCAACTGACCTGACCTGAACTTATGGGGTATTGTGAAGAGGGACGTGAGAAACATCTAACCCAACAATATAGATGAGCTGAAGATTGATATCAAAGTAACCGGACTTTCAATAACTCTTCTGCAATGCCACTGGTTGATTTGAGATTTGAGTGCATAAACATATTTTTCAGAAGTTGGGCATTTATGTATTGTCAATCCTTTTTTGATTGTTCTTAGAAAATATTCTAATATTCTAAAATACAGGAATTTTGATTTGAAGACAAAAGGCTTGAGCTTTTTTACTTGATTTGTACTGAATCTAGAATATATGAGAATTTTACTTTTTAAATTCACTTTTCCACAATATTCTAATTATGTAAGATGAACTGTACATTTGTTGACACACCATCTCCTGCAACATGTTGAAATCGTGCAATCGTGTAGATTATAGGTTTTTTCCCCCAATAATGTCAAATACCACATCTATGTAATTACCATCCTTGAAGGGCTTGTTGGCTGTTTGATGTTTTTTTTTTCTGCTTCAGCATGGTCCTTTGTTGCCCTGGTTTTTAGATTCTTTCATCCAATTTTCTTTGCTTTGTGGTCTGCTTCCGGCCAGACCCCATTGCATTAATGTTTTGGGAGATTTCATCTTTTTTTTTACTCACTTCGCCACCCTTAGTAGAATCTAAATGTCCCACTATTGAGGGATAATGGCACTTAATACCCTCCAGCTGTGTTTGAGTTTTGCACAGTGTAATAAGGTCATTTTGTGTCAATGGTTCAACCTTTTTTAAGAAACGTAGAGTTTATAGCCCTTTGGCATGATTGATTTAATTGAACATAAGCCAATTACACAGCCATCCTATTCAGTCTTTTTCAAAAGACTTACAGAGAGAAACTAACATGACAGGTATTTTCCATTGCCCCCAGCAGTTTGTTAAAAGAGGATACTGTCAAAGGGTGTACGTTGAGTATTCAAAACCACTGGAGCAGCACACCACCAAAGAACTGTGTGTACAGTTTGACTTTTGGAATGCAGATATAAATTATACTGCAGACACTCTCAGGCCAAAACTTCAACTCTGAGACTGAAGGAGTCACTCTCGGTCTTTGAGTGATATTGTAAAAGCTACATCAATAAAATTATGCAGCCTCTTCAATCAACTTGTTTATGAGAGTCAACTTGTTATTTTCAAAGAATGTCCATACTGCTTAAAACAAGTTTTTTTTTTTTGTTTTTTTTTACTTTTAGGAAACATGGCCAGTGCTACTGGGATTTTACTGTACACATATGTGCACATACTATACAAGCACATATGAGAGGAGAGAGTCAGAGAACATCAATCAACATGGGAGGCACATCAACAACATCCAGCTTGTGCGTGATGCTGACCTCATCATTACAAACTGCATGGTAGTTGGGTCTGTCTATGATGTGTGTATTTTGCGGAAAAGAAAAAAAACTAAAGTACCCTTTTGGGTTTTGCAATAAAATATAAAGGAGCAAAGTGTGACAGTGTTACCAGGAGAACTAAAATCTGTGTATAGCACTACTGATCATAAAGACCATGATCATGAAGACCTTCTCAGGAAAGCAAGACCAGAACTTACCTCTGCTGCAGAGCAGGAGTTCATTTAGAATTACCAGGATCAAAAATCACCAATTAACAATCAGCATATTGTCTTAAAATAACAACTAACTGTTGTTGTTGTTACATAATTACCTAATTCCATATGTGTTATTTCATAGTTCGTGTGTGTGTGTGTGTGCGCGCGCGTGTGTGTGTATGAGTAAGTTAATTTAAATTTTTAATGTAAATTTTGTCTAGCTGTTGTGAACTTTAATCTTTAGACTGAAATTGTCTAAAGATTAAATTGTTGATTTTTAATACTTTTTATACTCCCTTACATATTTTCAGAACTCAGGAAGGAATAATAATGCTAAATAGGCATAAAACCGGAGATAGCACCTCATATTAAGTTTACCCTTCTTGGCTGCTTCACTGTTGTACTGTCCTTTCCAATTGTCTTTAATGCTTTCCATGCCTGTAGCCAAGAGGATTATTCTGCAGTGAGGGACGTCCACAATTTCTCTTGCTATGTCAACTTGGTTTTTTTGTTGTTGTTTTTTTCCACCTTTACCTATGATTTTCTGCGTGCTGTGGTTTTAACAGTTGTGCATACATGAGCATTTAAAAAGCCTCTTAATATTGCAGAGATTCCTTGTTGTGCATGTTTATGTTTATATTTTTACTTCATTACTCACTCCACCTTTTTTGGTTGATCTTTGTCTATTCCTTTATTGTTTCTCTTCTTAGGTATTATTTATTGGGGAGAACATGCAAACTCCATATAAACAGACCCAAGGCAGGAATCAAAATTCTTGACTCTGAAGGTGCAAGGCCACAGAGCTAACCACTATGCCACAGGATCACCTTTGCATGTAATTTTATTCTTAAAAATGCATGCAATTTGGGGGTGGGATAAGCAAAAACTTTAATCTAGAATGTCGAATAATGGTAGCCACTGGTCATAGATCAAAACACAATTCATATTCAGACTCCAAGTGGGCTTCCACAGTGCCACAAGAAAAGAAAAACCGATACAAATGCCAAAACTGTCAGCAGTATATGTAAATTTTGTCTCTGAAAGCTGCATAACCTGAATTTATAACTGGTCTCAACAAGAGATTTTTTTAAATCCTCACTTCTACAGTTATTATTTGTTTTGTAATAATATGTATAGTGGACTTAGTTCCATTTTCCAGAGAATGGCAAATTAAGTGCATCACATAGTGACTCATATTTCTTTGTCCCATGACCTTCATACAGTATCTGACTGACTGGCCATACAAGGTTAAAAAAAGAAAGAAGAAAAAGACAAAAGAAAAACTAGATAGAGAGATAGAGAGATAGATAGATAGATAGATAGATAGATAGATAGATAGATAGATAGATAGATAGATAGATAGATAGATAGATAGATTTGTTTACATGCTGTGCAAGTCAAGTCATTGTACTGCAGTCTCTGAATGTGCAAATGGAATTATCAATATAGTACACATTATATACAGCATCACTTAATAAATGTCACATTATTTGCTTTTAGCATATTTTCCAGACTCCACATGTCTGATTTAATGGAGGAGCGTTGTTAGTATACCCATTAATCCCCATTTTTAGACAAAAGCAAATACTAAATGCCTTAGCATTTCCATCCACATTTAAACAGCAGCTATTCTGGCATGACACTTTTAAAGTGTCAATGAAGTAGGCCTGTTACACACCCCACTTACACGCAAAGCAAAATGTGTTCAACCTGAAAGTTAATTCAGAGTGCCAAGCACATTACACTCTCAAATTAAGCCTGAGGAATAAACATTGATGTAAATGGGAAAAAAGTTCAATTGGATCATGTCTTGATCACATCTGGCTTAGATAAACATCACCTCTCAGGGGTCCTGGCAATTATATGTGAAAACAGCTGTCAAACATGCAGCATTTCCAATGCTAAAATGAATCTATGTAATAATCTAGTAGATGTAGACCTTGGCTCCTTTTACTCCCTTTCTTCTCTTTTCCTCTTTTGCGAGTTTATGTTAGAAATTTACTTGTGGTTGAAATTCAAGCACAGAAGATACATGAGCTCTATTTGGCTTGGATTAGTTTAACAGGTGGACATATTATTACCTTCCTTTGCACATGTCTTCAGTGATAAAACCCTCGGATCAGGACAGAAATAAAATGACCACAGAAGGAACACGTTTCTAGCGAGTTGTGTTTTCTATAAATTCTGAAAACTTTGTATATATGTGATAAATTAATAATTGTACATGTTGGCAAATTGCTGTGGTATAGAATGACTTATGCAGTTTAGGATGCACTGATCCGTTTCTGGTTGCCATTGTGGGCTATTTTACTATAACAACATTTAGTTACCTTAATGTGTGATTTGCTTACCTGTATATCTTGTAGCGGGTAGAAAAGCCCTGTCGGTTCCTCTCCACAAAGTCTGTGTACTCCTGGGAGTGATGGAAGGGGCCCTTGTCGGAGAGGAGCCAGTCCAGGGGTCCAGCAGGGCCTTCCTCACTTAAACTGGCACATGAAGCCAGCCAGCAATGAAAGCTGAGAGATAGCAACAACTCCCATAAAGCCATGAGAGATGATTCACTGGCTCCACCATTCAACACTGGATGTCAACATGATCTCCCATTCCTTATGCAGAAAGGAAAGACTTAACACCTGCACTTAAACACAAACACACACACAGAGACATGGGCAATTAGCCAAAGGTCCTCCTGTGTTCTTCAACGATTGAAAATCACTTAAAAACCACAGAGAGATCTTGAAATTATAGAGTGACGAAAGACATGCCTGCTAATTGTTTGAAAATGAAAAGAATAAGGATGCACTTCAAATGCTTTCTATGAGATAGCGAGTGTCTGCTTCTTCCTCAGGGAAAAATTGATGCCTGACTAACAACAAAAATATGAAGTAGAGACATCCTCTCAGAGTGTACCTGTAGTGCTCTTGGGATTACATCATATTCAAATTCTGTCTGCTAATATGACAGTTTGCATTAAACTATGAAAAATGAGCCTGTCCATAAAAAGTTATAATCCAAAGCTTCAAATATTGATGCTATAAATCAGCACAACACCATCATCCATTCTGTATCTATTTTCTGAATAATTTCGCTCCTGGCATTATGTCCATATTTTTTCGCTGCTGTCAGTCTTTTTTTTTCTAAAGCCACGACTGGAGCAGATGTTTGAACAAAGACCTTATTATTGCATAATGACAACAGTCTAGAAGCTGTCTGGCATGTGACCAGATGTGGGCACAGCTCTCATAATTCTTGCATTAAGGGTGGTATATGAGAAAAAGCAAAAAAATATTACACACATACATGTTGGGTGTAACGCGTTAGTGCTTGGTTTACTTTTTTGCTGTACAGTAACGAGTATTCTAACGCGTTAGGTCCGCCATTTAAGTAGTCAGGTATTTAGTTATTTTTTTCTAAAATGTAATCCGTTATTCAGACAATTTATGTAATCCATGAGCCAGACAGCAGTCATTCCCAATCCATTAGTGTGTGTGTGTGGGAGAGAAAGTCGTCCTACTACAAGCCCCGTTCCCCGATAACCCGCCCCCTCTGTTATTCCTGCTGTTATACTCCTATCTCACCTATGCGGTTTGACTATATGAGGACCGACGAGTGGAAACATGGAAACCTAATAACAGCGCCAAAACTCGCGGTGAATCATGATGAACCGTACTTACGGTATTAGTAATAGTAGCTTATGGGCCAAACTTGGCTGAGTGATGATGATAGAATAATTATAAAGGTCTTGATGAAAACAACATGCATGAGGAATGACAAAGGAGTTTTAATTTTCTGCAATGGAAAAGTACTTGAACTACAGTAGTTACTTTTATCAGAAAGTAACGCTGTAATGTAACTGATTACTTTTTAAAGACAGTAATTTTGTAATGTAATTAGTTACTTTAAAAAGTAACATCCCCCAACACTTTATATCCTATATATATATACTGTATATATCAGCATATTTTATAACATGACACATTGAAAGTGTAACTGTTGAGTGTATACACAGGAAAGCTAATTATTATTATTATTATTAGTAGTAGTAGTAGTAGTAGTAGTATAGATTTTTTGCTGCCATGGTATTTTCCTGCCATGTCCCACAGAAAGGTGGTGCCTTTAATTGACCACTACTACAGAATGGTGTTCATACCATTTCTTAACCTAGTGTTCAACAAGCTCTCTGTAGATTAACCAATACAACTGTGGTCAGCAGAAGCCAGCATCGTGCATCCTGTAATAGAATATGACTGATTATCTCCTCAGCCTAATTTCATATTCTGCATTTGCAATTGTCAAATTGTTCTTTGAAGTGGTTTTGCTGGTGGTACCTGGTATTGAGTGTCTGGCCCTGTGCTGCTCTAATCAGGCTTTCAGTCACTCCCTTCAACCCAGAGCTGCTCAGCCATGCCACACTTGCACTTATATCACTGAACAGTCTGATGAGGCTCTGGTAGAACTGGTGATGCAGTGGCTTGTTTTTTAAGTATTTGAATCGTCTTGGCTTCAGTATTGATCTTGGTTCTTTGCTTCACTGAAGACAGGTCTACAGGCTATGCTGACAAATGCTTACAAGGGAGTATTCTTATTCCTATTATGTTTAAATATCAGTATGCTGTAAATTGAAATAATTTTCTCACCCCAATAACCACATAAAACGCTCAGTAGCAATGATTAGGGCAAAATAAATATTCACGTTGTTAATCTGGGGACTGAAGCCTTCTAGATCACCATTAAGACTTGTCTGATTTGCATACCTTTATATAATTTTTTATTGCATATCCACGTTTTTTTTTTTTTATTTTTTTTTTTACCCTTGTTTTCTATATATAGTGTGCAGGTTAATGCATACTGTACATGAACTGGAGAAAAAAAAACACTCTCCAATTGGTGGTCATGAAACATTAGAATGTAGAACAGATTGCATTTACATTAAACCTTTAAAGATTGGAAATAAATATGAACAATGAAAAAAAATCTCACACACACACATATATATTGAGTTTCATCAGAAAGTAATGTTTTACCCTGACAGACTGGAGCATAATACAGTAGGGCCGGTAGTTCCCCAGGAAATAATGGTCTCTCTTTCACAACAAAAATGCAGGATTGTTGCCTTTTATCACAGTATTATTATGATTGTGTGTTTGTGTGCGTGTGTGTGTTTATCTGTATTAGAGATTAGGAAAAATCCATTCAGTGACGTATCGAGGTTCTTTCATGTGGTAATTTATGTATCGGCACACTGAACCCAAAATCGTTTTTCCTTTCTATAATCTTGCAGGTGGCACACTTTAAACTTATTTGCTAAGTTTGGTCAAAATTGTAACAAAAAAAAAAAAAAAAATTAATGTTGAATCAGGATGTTCATAAAACTGTGATGCTTAAAAAAATACATTAAAAAATCAGATTGGCCGCCAGGAATCATATCATATTGGGAAGTCCCTGATGATTCCGATCACAAGTGTTTGTTTGTGTGTGTGTACGTACATGTAGATGTACAGTTTAGAGGTGTACCAAAATGTTCCTTAACCCATAACAAAAGTACATGAAAACACAAACTCTTCTTTCTAAGTATTTTGATGCACCAAGCTGTGCAAGAATTGTAACAGCAAGTAATCCAAACAATGGTTCTTTTAAACAAGTGATATTTAAAGGATACGTTTAAACATTATTTGCATTGTTACTTTTTTTTACAACTTGGTGAACTGTTCTTTTATGACAGAGTTTATTGGCTACATGAAATGCATGAGCTCCTCACCCGTTTATGGAGTGACTTCAAATCAACATGGCTGCACACAACTTCAAAATTAAATAAAGTTAAACGTCTTGCCATTAAATTAGTTATATTGTATTTACAAATATTAGCTTAAGATGAATCAACATACGGACAAATTTGTAATATACGGCCTTCTTTTGCGGGCAATCCAGCCCGCAATCCCATTTGTCTTGGGAATGACAGATACAAGTCCTGCACAGTGGCCAGAGGGATTTTGAGCCATTCGTCTTGCAAAATAGTATTAGTATCAATAATATTTTGACGTGGTGACTGTGCAGGCCATGAGAGATGTTCAACTTCACTTTCATGTTCATCAAACCACTCTGTCACCAGTCTTGCTG
>JAQQZT010000037.1:6002053-6017854 GCA_030068275.1 Clarias platycephalus | reverse complement strand
TCATGTTTGTGGCTGTAATGTGACAAAATGTGGAAAAGTTCAAGGGGGCCGAATACTTTTGCAAGCCACTGTACATAAGAATATAAACTGTACATACACAGTGGTGGACAGAAATCAACTTAAATGTAATTCAGGAATGTATTTAAGCCCTTCTTTTTACATACTGTATCTGTACTTTATTTAAGTTTCCAGTTTCCATTTTGGGGGTGTTTTTACGTTTTCTCCACTTCAATTCACAGTAAAATATGGCACTTTCTACTCTACAACATTGTGTGACATCTCTCATTCCTTATTACTTATGGGTGAAACACAAATTGTGCAAATTGTAGCACAGCAAGCACACCAATCAGGGTACAGTGCACATTTTATTTTGCCTCATTGACTTTGACCTGTTGGTTAAACCTATTAGATGCCTCTACATAGTGAACAGGGAAAGTTAATATTGTGAAATCAGTGCAACTGAGTGTAATACTGAGTGGCTGGAAAAATAAAGCCTTGACTGTAGATCGCCACTCCTACACTCCTTATTTTAAAGCGTTTTTCCCCCCATGTTGCATAACAGAAAAGAGAGTTATTCATTTTCAAATGATTTCTCTGCATAGGTAATTGAACAAAAACATGGAGCTAAGCCCATTTTTGTGCTAGTGGTCATTGTTTTTTAAAAATGGAACAACTAATGGTGGCTTGCAGTAGTAAAATCAATAGTTGTGTATGTGTTTTAAATGAATCTGTCACTACAACAGCAGCAAGGGAAATAATATCTACTTTGGCTTGCTTTGCATGCAGTGGATGATGCTGAAATAGTTGGCAGGTGGAGGGAAGTTACATAAAGTTACATATTTTTTTGCTGCGGAATACAGCCATTGGTGTATTATAAAAAATATTTTTAAAGTATACGTTACATTCTTTATTGTATAAGGAAATGTGGATCCTGTGCATGACTGTTCACATGCGTTGTTCATTCTCATGCACAACTGGACTAAGCCATTTTCTGTTTGTTTAGAAGTCATCTTCTAAGAACAAGTTGGATAAGTGGGTCTATTTCTTTGTTAATTAATCTGTAAAAGAGACAGTTTGGGTCTTTATCATATGAGCTGGTATCAAAAAGTTTCGACATGAGCTCTGTTCAAAGACAGTACTTACAGTGTGTTTATACACTATCACCTTCAATACAGTCTTGCACAGCAACACAGTGCTCCCAGTGTTCCTGCCACTTTTGGAATATGTCCTGGAAGTCTTCTTTTTGAACATCTTCGGCAATTTGTGCTGGATCTTTTTAATGATGTCAAAACAGCAACCTTTGAGCTGGACCTTCTGGACCATCTTCAGGAAGAGAGCAAAGGAACTAAATCTGGCGAGAAGGATGGGTGTGAAAGTACGATCATGTTGTTTCCGGCGAGAAACTCACGTGTTAGGAGAGCTCGGTGACAGGATGCATGATCGCCGTTAAGCTTCCAGTTTTCCACAGATCTGGTTGAACTTGGCAGCATAGCATATGTTCAAATCACACGTGAGGATTGCCTGGACTGTTCTGCAATGTTGCAGACTGTTCTCTGACAATCATGATGCAGAAGTCACCAAATGGTTTCTACAATTTCGGGGGTTGAGTTTGTTGAAGGACTTCCGAATCTCCCATCTTCTTCCAGTAATGCTGTGTGCCTCAAAAAATTAATTGCAGTATCACAGGAAATCATGAATTCTGTGGCAGATTTGCCCAGTTTCATGTATGGTTTCAAGTTCATTCTTCGTTCTAAATTGTTGTCCATAATGAAATAGCAGATGTGGTAATAGCACCAGTTGCACAGTTGTACACAGGACGATGCCTTTTGATATGCTGACGTATGCAGGTCGGTGCTCCCTGTGACTGCATGTAGCCGTGTGCTGTTGGCTCTGTTGGCATGTTATAAAACTAGTCTCCAAACATTTTGATACCACCTCGTAATTTTTATAGGGTTTGTCTTTTCTTTTTGTGTAAAGTTAGACAGACAAAATGTAAATGATGACATTAGCAAGCCAAATGCTCCTTGACAAATGCTCAAGCACCTGCCACTTTGGCCCTTGATGTCCAAAACTGTGCAGCGGTATTACAACAAAATGAAGTGTTTTTACAAACATGCAAGTTGCCATCTAGTGCCACAGTTGTGCAGCTTGGGGAAAGTATGAGTGGCTTTGCCTTGTTTGGTAATTCTCTTTTGTCATGGTTCAAAACTACTTGTGTAATTAATAGTGCATGCCCATATTTCTGAAGTTTAAACGTTCGTATATTTTATTATTTTATGTGTACTATAGTTTGTTTGTAGTTAATCATGATATTCATAAAAGAAATAATTAATATCATGATTAGAGAGAGTAAATGGAGGAGATTAAAAATAAAGTGGATCTGTGCGAGGCCGGTGAACAGATGGTTAGAAACAGCACAACAGCTTAGAATAACACATGTACCGTACCACTTGTTCACATTGCAAATGTGTTTCGTTAGAGACAGTAGCAATAATAAACACTTTATTTCAATCTATTCATTATTTAATGTTTTCATGTGTTACTTGGGGGTGAGTCTATTATTGATTTGGTGTCAAAGAGGTTCATTTTGCAAAATAGGACATACAGTAAAGACAGCGAGTGAAAGAAGTTACATTCTGTTTGAATGTGGGTCACTGTAATTCATCAGGTTATGCTGTAAATTATGGTGATGTACGGTTTGATGAAACTTTGAGCACCTGTCCCTCTAAAGGTCTTTGCATGACCCTGCCCCTTAACCAGGGCTAGCTCGCCTCAAGGTTACATAACATCTTGTGGATGCATTGGTGCCTGTCAACAACTGTGTAACAATAACTTTAGCATCCAGTACGTGCATACCCAAATAAGATAAATGTACATTCTGTAATTAGATAAAGGCACAAATGGAATCGCTAAAGAATTAAGGAATAGCTGATATGCTTGTGTGCTTGCTATGGGAAGATAATTTCTTATATTGTGCCTAAAATGGTTTACTAATGCTTAGTTTTTAGCAATATTTGTATATGGTTAGTGGTAAATTTGTATGGAAAAAAATGACACCATTACAGCAGCAATGAATCTAAAGACATTAAGGTGCCAAACATTTAATCTAGTGAAATAAACTAGCAGCCCAGTTGTAAAGTAGTTGTGGCAACCATGGCCCTTAAGGCTGCGAATTGTAGCCTCAGTTTCCTATTCTTAGCTGACAAGAGTGTCATCCGGTGTGGTCCTCTGCTGCTGTAGCCCATGCTTCAAGGTTTGATGTGTTGTGCTTTCAAAGATGCTCTTCGGCATATCTTGGTGGTATCAAGATGTTATTTGAGTTCCTGTTGCCTTTCTATCAGCTTGAACCAGTCTGGTGATTCCCCTCTGACCTCTGGCATCAACCAGGCATTTTCACACAAAGAACTGCCACTCACTGGATATTTCTTCTTTTTCAGACCAGTCTCTGTAAACATGATGGTTCAATTCAAAAGCAATTGTACATCTGGCACCATCATTCATGCCATGTACAAAGCAAACTTAAATCACCTTTCTTCTCCATTTTGATGCTTGCAATTTCAGCAGATTGTCTTGACCATGTGTACATGCCTAAATGCATAAGTTGTTGACATGTGATTGGCTGATTAGACGTTAAGAAGCAAGTGAACAGGTGCACCTAATGAAGTGTTTGATGAGTATGTATATCATGACCAACATGCCAGTTAGTGGTAGTTTTGGCAGAGTGGTCAGGTGCTAAATCCTGCTGAAAAAGGAAATTGGCATCTCCATAAAGCTTGTCAGCAGATGGAAACATGAAGTGCTCTAAAATCTCCTGATAGTGGGCTGCATTGACTTTGGACTTGATAAAACACAGTGAACCAACACCAGCAGATGGCACGCCAAATCATCTGAAACTGTCAAAACTTTACAATGGACTTGTGTCTCTCTTCCTCCAGACTCTGGGAACTTGATTTCCAAATGAAATACATAATTTACTTTCATCTGAAAAGAGAACTTTGAAGCACTGAGCATGGATCGAGTTCTTTTTCTCCTTTGATTGTGATTTTATCTCTGGTTCAGAAGTAGCATGATATTTGGGATATAACAGTTGTAGTGCATTTCCTGAAGATGTCCACAGTCATTTCCCTTACGACTTTACTTTATCATTGTGGAGGAATGTGGGCTGATTCTTATTTAAAACATTGCCTTAGTTTATTGAGTTTTTTGGCATTGGCTTGTGCATAGCTCTTCTAAGGTCAGTTGGGTTGAGGTCTTTTCACTAGGCCATTCCAAAACCTTGATTCTTATATTTTTCACACATTCTGATGTAGATTTATTGATGTCCTTCGGATCATTTTCCTGATGGCCTCTCATGTGCCTCTAGAATACTCTGGTATACAGAGGAGTTCATGGTTGACCTAATGACTACAAGGTATCAGGTCTTGTGGCAGCAAAGCAAGCTTTATACTGTACATTACCTCTCCATTGCCGTGCTTTACAGTAGGTATGAGGTGATTCTGCTGAAATATTGTTTGCTTCTCACCGTTGGGCATTAAGGCCAAACAATTTCACTTTGTTCTCATCTGTCCATAGGACACTGTTCTAGAAGTCATGTGATTTGTTCAGATGCAGTTTTGTGAATCACAGTTATGCTTACATATTCCTTTTAGACAGAAGAGGCTTTCTCCTGGCAACCTTTCTAAAAAAAAAAAAAAAACGTACTAGTTCAGTCTTCTTTTGAAGAGGATGTCATGGACTTCATTCTTAGTGTGGCCTGTAGAGTCTGAGATATTACACCTGGATTTTCTTTTTGTATTTCTCTGAGCATTGCATGGCCTGATCTTAGGGTGAACGTGGTGAATGTCAACTTTTGGGAAGATCATTGTTTATGTCCTTTCCTTTTGGCATTGTGTTAATACACACCTGAATGCTCCAGACCAGCAAACTGCCCAAACCTCTCTGTTTATATAGAGGTCTGCACACCTGCTGATGATCAATTAATCAAAGTCTCATGCTTAGCAGCACCTGGCTGCAACTTACACTCTTAAATCCTGTCGAATCAGTAAAGAAGTCCTTAGTATTGGCCACATATGCAAATTCCAAATACTTGTAGTTAATTTAGCATATTTTGCTTCAATACAAGTCCTCATTGACAAGCTACCTGTACCGTTCATTCAAATTAACCAATCAATGAAGAAAATAGCCCAACATTAGTAGGATGAAAATATTTAATAAAAGTGTATTTAACAGCATGCCATTTTGACTTTAATGACTAGTTTTGTTCAGTGACTTTAAAACAGTCATTTTACATTAATGGCAGTGACTGAAAATAATTTTGACTTAAAAACAGATGAGTGTGAGAGAGAGAGAGATTTTATATGTAACACCTTAAACATGCGCAAACAAATGCATTAATATGTAATTAATATGTGTATTTCAATAATCAGGGTAATACATTTTCGCAGTCCCTTTTGTATAAATATTGAAATAGGTCAGAGCTACATACAACTGATCATGATTCTGTTTACAAAACATTCTTCACCCTGTCGACAAAGAATAAGCCTGTTGCATTATAAATAATTAAAGAGCTTTATTTGGGTGAGCATAAACATAATTGCAGTTTTACCCAGTCTCTGTGGCATAATAGATAATTTATGGGATATGTCAACCACTTAAACTCTGGAGCACCAAACTCACATTGGTCTTATAATTGTGCCACTTTTCTATTAGTTTCACTGTATTAAAACAATCCACAGTGATTATATAATAATATGATAACTGGTTTTATATTACTGTGAGTACATATGAGAGTCAATATGTTTAGTTGTTGTGATACATTATAATCATACCCTAGAAAGTTCAAACCAAAAAAGCCATAAACAATGACGGCTGGTTATAATATTGGGAGAGATGCTGTTTGAATTTTATTTTTAAATATATATATATATATATATCAGTGGCAAAATAAGGATGATGTAGCAGAATTCATTACACATAAAAGATAAGCAATATGTAGCTGAATTTATAATTTAATGTAAGCATTTCAGGTTATTATTATTATTATTATTATTAAGCTTTAACCCCTTTGCTAAAATAATAATTAAAAAGGCTAAACATTTCTGTCATCTGGTCTTCTGTGTAATTTGCAATTTGTTGAATAATGTGTGCTTATTCTTTACACTTTCTCCTCCAAAACTATTCACATTTGTTACTCCTACGGCTGTACATCATCAATCACAAATCACATATACCTTCTTAATTGCTACTGAAGGGTGTGTCAGCAAAATCTCCTGAAATTGTTGCCAATCAGTAAGTTTACTGTAATTGTGTTAGTCCGACTAAAACCAGACTTAATACATGTTTTACCTGGAAGCTGCCAACAAGGCGGTGGTGTCATCTGCCTTCGGCTAACCCCTTAAACACAAGGGATAGTGTGCAGCTTATTTGTACAAAAAGTACAGAATACAGCATATATGAAATGTACAGAGTTGTAAAGTCACCGCTCAACATGCTACCAGGTTGTCGTAGCTAAGTTGTTTGTCAACTGTTGTGGTATGTGACATAATGGGTCATCTGGTCGAAGACGAAATTGCCACCTATTGTAGCGGAGCTGGACATACTTAGGTCAATAAATCAATTCCCCTGTGATGCTTGTAATGGGACAATGACATGGGACAATGAGACATTTAATTTCTACAATTAAATAGTATAGTCAAGCTATAACCATAGCTCAAAGTAACTGTCCATAACTGAAAGTACTGAAGAAGCAAGGCTGAGAGTGATTTTCTAGATTCATGCAGCCTACCATTCAGTTGGTCTAGGATGAAAAAAAAGTTTTTCATTGAGACTTTTAATAATAGCAAATAATCTGATGTGAATGCCAAAAATAAAACCTTTAATTAATGTTGTTATATCTGTAAAAGATTTGCACTAGAAGGCTTTATCTGGATGGCTTAACCCTTCTAGCACATTTATACCAGTAGCCCCTGGACATAAAAAATTTTTATGCAACAGTGCCAACAATATACAAGAAAAAAAGGCATGATGTTCTCTTTCTCTCGACTTTCTTTCACTCAGAGATCACTCCTGGCCCATGCTCACCAGCCATCAGCAGCTACCCACACAGGTTAGCTCGATTCTGCACAGGAGATTCTTGCCCGTACCAGATAAACGACACTGAACTTTTATTTTCCCTTTCGTTCCTTCTAAATGGCCTTAAAGAAGCTGGCGAGTTCTTGAAGGCATTTAATTGAATGATATTTAGAGAATTTAAAAAAAAAAAAAACACAAGTGTGTGGGCTGCATTTGACTCTGACCGTCTGTTCCAGTATCCAATGTAAAAATAAATAAATAAATAAACAATTATAATAATAAAGCTTTGCCACAAAGCTAAGCCCTAATGAACTTAATTGAAAGTACTGTATATAAGTACTGTAATACTATCTTTATCATCATTGTGTGGGTAGAAGGATTTGTGCAAGATTTTTTGCACAATAATTTGACTGAAAGTCTTGTTTAAAAAAATGGTAATAAATATATACCTAAAGATATACACGAAATTACATGGCAGTCATGCAATTTAATAAATATTTAATCAGAAATGCTGTCTAATGTGGCTGCTGTGTTTAGGAAGGAGAATAAATAATTCGTAAGCTCTTAAATGAATACATTTACACTAACAAACAAACACAAACACACACGAGAGCCCAGACAAAAGCAAATCACACGTCTTGCTAAACTGAAGTGTCCATGTAATGCAAGCGTTCTTAACAATCGTTAATAATGTATTTTGGGGGAATAAAAGGCCCTTGAAAGTCTAATGGGCTTAATATGTTACATCATTTTATTTATACATATAAAAATAAACATAAGAAATATAGTAATAAATACACAGTTAATTAGAATTTGAAGCAGGTATTTTATCTGCTCTATTGATCAACTGTATGCAGCTTCTTATATTTTTAGAAGGCTGTATCTTATAGGGATTAACCAAGCAATAAATTATGATAATCTGATATGCATTATAAATATCTCTTTATGGCTATTGGTATAAAAATGATGTATATTCATGACACTGAATTTAATCAATTAACCAGAGCTGTTCTATCGACACAATAATAATGAAAAAAAGATCACTGAATTCAAAATGTGTGTAACAAGTCTTGTTTTTTTGTTTTTGTTTTACTCCAATAAAACAAGCCATTTAGCCTGAGGTTGATGCAGTAATGAAAAAGAGATTTTAATTATTTGCTCATAATTTACTTGATTTTGCATTTTAATTTGGCTGCATCTCATCGGGTTGGTTACAGTAGCATAAGAGGAACATCCCTATTAAACTAGAGAATATTTTTTTAAATACATGACCGATTTGACCTGGTGCAAATGGTGCAAGATGCTTATAGTTTCCTCAAGTGCAAATATTATTATGGTTCATTTGTGACACTTAAAGAACACAGTATTAATTAATACATCGCTTTATTTGCTTGACTTTTTGTGAGTGTAAATTTAGACAAGGGAGAAATTTTGGGTTCAATATTTGGAGAAACTTTGGGGTCTATCCACCCATGTAGGGGGTGTTTGAGGAAATTTCATAAGTATTTCAAAAACAAATAATATTAATCAATGGCTGATGGGGTAATTCCTTTGGGGCCAAGTTCCCAAAAGCATTTGTTACAATGATAATTAAGTTGTACAATACACATTATGTTGAAAACATGATATGCATTAAGACATTTTAAGGAAGTTAAGTTTGCACAATAAATTAACAAATGAAGTCCCATTTGTTTATCTAAACTGGGCAATAAACAATTTCAAATTCACCATTCTGTTTTGGAAAGGACTGTTTTTCAATGATGAGAATCATCAAAACAGTCATGCAAGGACGGTTCAAAGTCAGACTATTTTTTTTAGATATAAAGAAATATTCAACACCTTTATAATCATGGCTTTGTAACCACATTAAAGTATGTAAGTAAGGAATTCATGGAATTGTAGCTAACATAGCAATGACATGTTTGCCAAATCTAAATACTGTACACCACAAATGTTTGTCCATTGGACTGAGGAGACCAAGGAAAAAATGTTCAGTCACCATGCACATTGCCTTTTGGTAAAAACCACTTGTACCTCATATCAACTGTCAGAGCTAGTGACGGAGGGCTGATTATTTGGGATTGTTTTGCAACCACAGGCCCTGGGAAATTTGCACTAATTGAGACAAGAATGATCGTTCCTTTATACCAGAATATTGTTGAGACAAGTAAGAGGAAATCATTCTAGCAGCTCAAGCTGGAGCTGAAATTGGGTCATGCAACATAACAACGATCACAAGTACACTGACAAATCGACATCTAAATGTCTAAAGGAGACAAAAAAATAGGAGTTGTAATGGCCATGTCAAAGTACAGGCTTTAATCTCATTGAGATGCCACGGTGAAATCAGAAGAGAGATGTGCATAAACAAATGCTCTCAAACGTCAATGAATTTAAGCAATATTGTAAAAAAAGAGCAGGTTGATATTTCTCCACAACAGTGTGAAACTAAAACATCTACAGAAAATGTTCAAGTCATTTGTTGGTAAATGTGGTTCTACATGCTTCTGAATTATATTAATTAATTCATCCTGTACAGGATTGCGGGGTGGGGGGAGTTGTTGTGGCTGGGAGACTTTGTGAACAATACAGGGTACAATCTATCACAGGGTGCGCATACACACAGGCATCCAAAGGAAACCCACCAATCATGGAAATAACATGCAAACTCCACACACAGACCCAAGGCGGGAATCGAACCCCAACACTGGGGGTTGCCACCGCTATGCTACTGTGCAATTACAGAAGGTAAATACACTATATTGCACTATATACACTATACACTATAGTCTGCCTTCGCATGCAAATGAACTTGAGTAATATGCAATTCTTGATCCATAGGGTTTAATATGATGTTGGCCCACCCTTTGCAGATATAACAGGTTTAGGAGTGTTTTTACGGGACATTTTTGACCATTCTTAAAGAAGCGCATTTGTGAGGTCAGACACTGATGTTGGACTAATAGGCCTGGCTCGCAGTCTCTGCTCTAATTCATCCCAAAGGAAATTCATCCTAAACCTTGAGGAAAGCCTTCCCAGAGTTGAAGCCGTTGTAGCTGCTATGATGTCAACATCATATTAAACCCTATGGATTAAGAATTGTAGTGTTACTTAAGTTCATATGCATGTGAAGGCAGGTTGGCAAATACATTTGGCAATATAATGTTTTTTTTTTCTCCCTTTTGGTTTTTCAGTGTTGGCTTATTCTTTGGGTAAAAATAATACATATTTAAATTTGTTGTGTTGTTGTTGTAGTCACAAATGTATTTGTTTGTACAATTTGGTAAAACCACAAAACTGTTATTTGTTTCAAGAAAAAGCATTGAAAGAGGTTGTACTTTCATTATCTCATGACAGTGAAAGTGTGTTACAGTACATTGTATATTAATGAATTATTGGATCTTAAAGGGTTTTAACTTGCACTGCATTTAACTAAATTAATTATTTATACTGCCTTAGCAGACTAAATGGCCATGCCTTTATAATCTGTTAACATCTAAAGGAAATCTCTCTTCAAATAAATGTATCATTTGAAGAGAGAAATTAATTGTTAAATATGGGAAAGTAGCAGGGAAATGTCAAAGCCTTGCTCTCTGTTGGTACTCAATTACTTTTCTTACAAATGAGGTGACTGCTTCTCTCACTAACTCCACAATAACTGCAATCCTCCAGCAATCGAGACAACATTTAAAAGCTTGTTGGCATGAAATATTTCAGACACATTAACTCAATTGTGCTAATAAATGCTGGCCACTGATTTAGGTTTGTTTGTGATATTTTCTTAGTGACATAGAAGTCGCCTGAATCACCTCCAAAGTTGCTACAGGATTAGCAACTGATTTTAGATTTGAAATGCATTCTGACTCAGTCACAAAGAAAAAATGTTTTCCCCTAATTAGGATTTATCTAGAAAATATGCTAGATATGTCTCAATTTTCCTTTCAGCCTTTTTCTAATGAATGCTGTTCTTTAATTTGATACTGATTTACAATTATATTAGATACACTGATCGGCCATAACATTGTGCCCAGAATTATGTAGGTTGACCTTGTGTCGCGTGGGCAGCTGTGGCCCCTCAGGGCATAACTCCATATGACTTCTGGGGGGTGTGCAGTGTCTGGCACCAAGACGTTTGGATGCTTGGTCAGCAGCCTTGGGCTCTTTGTCTGCTGGGCCCCTTGTGCCGTGGGCTGTGGTGCACTGGGTTTTTCATAGCCAACATTGACTTTTTTGGCAAGTTATGCTGCATTGGCTTTCTGTGGGATTGGATCCAATGGGCTGGCCTTAGGTGCATGCGGGCATGGGGGATGGGGATCATGAGTGCTCATGATCATTGTGTTACTATTACAGTGGAACCTTGGATTACGGGCATAATTCGTTCCGGAAACGGGCTTGTATTTCAAAACACTCGTAAACCAAATTACCCATATTTTCCCATAAGAAATCACGGAAACTCAAAGTGTTCGTTCCACAGCCCCCCAAAAAAATACATAAAAATAATTAACGCAACAATATATCGTAAAAATCAAACAAATTAACCTGCACTTTACCTTTAAAAAAAAGTAAAAATAAATCCCGACAGATAAGTGCTTCCGTTTGTGCGCGCAGGCGCTGTGTATGTATGTGTGTGTGAAGCTAAAGTAAGGAGCCCCCTCCCCTCCCCCCTTCTCGTCTTACACAGTTACCCTTCCTCCACTCTTTTCGCACACACACGCGCACACAACAGAAACACTGTTTTATCGGAAAAATAAACAAGAAATCTCTTTAATGACACTCGATTAAGCGACACACTAACTGAATCACTGATGTAAAGTAAAAATAAAACAGATTAACCTGCACTTTACCTTTGAATCATGACAGAGCAGTGATTCTGTGTAGAGCAGAGAGAAAGAGTGTGTGTGTGCGTCTGTGTCTGTGAAAGCAAAAGTAGGAGGGATCTATATGTGTGTGTGTGTGTGTGCATGTGCGTGTGTGTGTGTGTGTGTGCGATGACGCGTGCGCGCACACAGACACAAAGAGCAGGCTGATACAGAGAGAGAAAATGGATCTTTAACCTCTCTAATGAGACTTGCTTTGGCTTTACACGCACGCGGTACACACACGCATACAGACACAAAGTAAAATATGTTACTCGAAATCTGAGGTTTCACTGTATGTGGTGTTGATGTTCTGTGTAAATTGTAATGTAATAATCAGTATTGTTAATGAACATTTTATATTTTAGGTGGATCGAAAATATTTATTAATAACATTGGAATTACATTACCAGTGATTTTATTTATTTATTTATTTTACATTTATGTGATAGCTTTCTAACTTCACTTTTTAGAGGTTGACTTTTTACAATTCATGAAAACTTGCATGAAGTTTCAGATTTGACTTCTTCTAATGGTGGAGGCATTTTGTTTTTAGGTTGTCTGTTCATCTACCAACTTATCTGTGCATCTGTTCAAGATTAGTGGCTATTAGTGCAGTAGGTTGTATGTAAATGTTTGTAGGATTTATCATTTTAACAAGCAGATGAACTGATTAAATGTTGGAATTGACCGAACAGATTAAATGTCTGAAATAGTTTTTTTCTGCTGCTTAAATTATGTTTGAAAGGTATTTCAGGCATACAAATTAGTAACACGAAGCATTAAACTTGTTGATGAGTCCTACTGGTTGATTTAAAAAACAATATCTGTTTTTTTTTTAAATAATTTACACATGAAAGTGTTAACCACCATTTCCATTTTTTTATACTTATTTTATCTTCCTGAAAGCCAGTAGTTTAAGGGCATTCTTCATTACCGCTCCAGGAAGATATTGTTTTAAAGCTCTAATCAGCAAGCCAATTTTCCTCAGTCCTTCTTTGCGCTCATATGTCTCGCATAAAGCCCAAAGTCAGGACAAATTCAGTGATCTGCCAGTTTTGCTCATTATCATAAAATAATGGGCTATGGCTGCTCAGCACAAAGCCTCTCTTCTTCTCAGGCCTGACTGCCTGCTTCATGTTCATCCAATCACTCGCTCACCCTGGGATTTGTGATGTCTTACAATAGCCGCAGTGGAGCCTTCATGCTCGAGTCATTCATTAATCTGAGGGCTTGTTAGAGAGACACTTTACCTGTAGATACCCATTTGAAGAAAAGGGCTTCAGCGAGGCACGATGTGACACATTCACTTGGCTAAGAAGGGCATTTGTCCAGCACTCATGGCTTCTGATCTCTGGCTGCTAGCATTTGAATGGGCTAAATGAGCCCTTGAGGAAAAGCAGGCTATGTTAGCTACCATTTGTATTTGTGTATGCTGTTTGCTGCAAGAGCCTTTTGTGCCTCTTAAAAGCTAAAAAAAAAAAAAAAGGGATCGCAGAGATCCTGTTGAGACTATTATCTCTGCTGCGCATAGCCACAGTTACATGTGCCCACAATAAGGAATATGAATTATCCTGACTCTCACTGCAGTTGTGCTGGTGGCTTTTTCTGCATAGACAAATATGAACAATAAAATATCTATCTTACAGGCAGAACATACAAAACACAGCAGTGGAGAGCTGGCATAGTTGTCGCTCCTACATTTGTTTTCTATAAAAACATGCAAGCAACTGTGCCCTTATTACTTTACTGTGTCCAGTGGGATTCATCCACTCCGGAGATATTGAAAAAAATACATGGAAAGTATATATATATATATATATATATATATATATAAATTTTCATGCCGGTTCTGTTTGCAAGATGGTTAAGAAGCAGATGTAACCTGCGGTACAACCTCAACATGTTATAATTACATAACACTTGCTAAAGAAGAATCCCAGATTGTTAACAGTAGCAAAAGAAGTCTGGAATTTCGGAAATACTCTGGAATAGGGTCAATCTGGATTCATCAGACCACATGAAATTTTTCCATTGTTTCAAAGACCACTGCCTCAGTAACAAGTGGTGTTCTTATGACCACACAACTGTTTAGTCCCAATCCTGAGAGTTCTTGGCACATTGTGTGTGTGGAAACGCTCTTGCTCTTAAACACAAATTTAAATTCTACTGTCAGTTTTTCACAATGCAATAAACCTTATGATCTCCTATCTTGGTCAATTTCCCTCTGGGATTAATAAAGTTCTTTGAATCTTGAATTTATGATTTTATTTCATAAAATTGATTTTATTTCATAAAATTGCTATTTGTTACCCATGAAATAATAATAAAAGAAAATAAAATCACAGTTTAATTATTTATTTGCTTGAAGCAGGGCAAAAATGTTATCCTTGTAAAACTGGTGACTTAATTTATTTATTTATTTTATTTTTTATTTATTTTATTTTTTATTTATTTTATTTTTTTACTAGGCAGTGTATATTTTTACTAGGATGAAAATTAGTGGAGCGTGCACGCCTTTCTATCTGCCACTTTTGCACACTACAGCATCTGCTATGCAACAGCCCTTATTACCTTTCAATTTTTTTATTACAGCATCATTAAATGTGTGATTGTTCTGTGCACACTTGTCCACATGTGAATAATAGACATTCACAGCCCTTATATTGTTAATGGTATACCACACAAAGGAATGACCGTGTGATGCATTAATATTGGATTTGTCTGATGCAAGTCTTTTTTTGTGTTACAAAGTGTTACATTTGACCCACGTGATATTACCTTTGGGGCAATTTGCCAGTGTTACTATATCACTTGGTTGAGTACAAAACATACAGTACTTCAGATGCATCATGCAAAAATATATATGCATGTAGTTAAAAACAAAGTCTGGCCATCGTAACAGGTTATAACCACCCCAGCTCCAAGAGGCTCTTGGTCAAATCTCTTCCAAGATCTAGAAAAGGTGTCCTGTGCAGTGTTGTATAAATGCTTATGTTATTAATGTATTTTATACACCCGTTACCCAACACAGGCCAAAACAGTTGTTTAATGCCATCTTTTATTGCTTATAACATAAAAACAAGGTAAGCGTTTCCAGCTAAACGTAGGCCAAGAATCGTGCAGACTTTGATAATGAATCAGTAGAAAGGTAAAGATTGAGCCCACTGTGTGTAAGAAAAAGTCACAAAACAGACCTCAGTTAAAATCATCACCGGGCATTGGCTGTCATGCTCTTTCCACTGGCTAGAAAAATCACACACAGTGTGCTGCAATGCATTTGCTCCATCTGTGACAACCGAAGTTGATGTACTGCACAATATCTTGCCAAATCCCTTCATTACACTCCCTTCTACAAAGCTGCCAATAAATACACAGTGTGTGATTTATGATTCCACCCCTCATTCATTCTTCATGAAAATAATACATTGTTATGTTGTACTGTCAGCAAGAATGCATATCCAATTTAACTATTTACATTCATACAGTATATGTGGATCGTATTTACAGTACACCATTATTGTCTGAGTTTCATTCGGTTTTCTCTGTGCGGTGTCTCATAAACCTTCATTTCTTTCTAGCCTTATTCAATCATTTATGCAGACAAGTTTCCAAGGCTATTAAACTGCCTTTTTATCTGTTGCAACATTCAGTAAGACTTAAGAGTATATTTAAATGAATCAGTCACTGGACACATTCTGTTTAGAAAGTTTGAAGCTTGTACTTCATGCATCACTAGCGCTTGACACAAGTCAGCTGTTCCCAGTTGGATATTTGGATGTCTGGAGGAATATCAACAAAGTCTGTGTGTGTGTGTGTGTGTGTGTGTGTGTGTGTGTGTGTGTGTGTGTGTGTGTGTGTGTGTGTGTGTGTG
>JAQQZT010000037.1:5961587-5973590 GCA_030068275.1 Clarias platycephalus | reverse complement strand
TGATTCATGTTTGTGGCTGTAATGTGACAAAATGTGGTAAAGTTCAAGGGGGCCGAATACTTTTGCAAGCCACTGTAGATAGATAGATAGATGCCACAGCACTTGGGTCTAGCTCATTTTCAGGACTTTAAGGACTTTGTCAGGTTGGATTTTTCCTCCTTCATCTATTCATCTGTCACCCACCTCACAATATCCAACAGCACTGTTTCATTCACGCTTTTGGAGCTTCCATTTCCCCTGATCTGAAATGGCAGACTAAGATAAACTCCAACCTCAACAAAGGCCCAACAAACGATGTAATTTCTGCACCAACTCAGGAAGTATGGTCTGTCACAAGAGCTGTTGTTACAGTTCTACACCATCTGGTTTGGAGCATGCACAAAACCGGACAGGAACAGACTGCAGCAAATAGTAAAAATGGCAGGGGAAAAAATCATTGGTGTTCCCCTGCCCACTCTACATGATTTGTACTCTACAAGAACCAGGAAATGGGCAGGAAAAAGTCGCAATGCTCCCCTCACACCTTGCACACAACCTTTTTCACCTCCTACCTTCGAGCAGAGTGCTACAGAACGCTGCACACCAGAACGGCCAGGAACAGGAACAGTTTCTTTCTTCAGAGAATCACTCTCACAATCAGGTGACCTTGATTATATGCAATCTGATGTAAAAATTAATAATAGTAATAATTGAATAAATAGATGAATACTACTACTACTACTACTACTACTACTAATAATAATAATGAACTAATATGCTTTTTCAAAACTTGTTACACCCTACTTCACAAATACAAATACAGTATTGAAAGCAAAGTCACACATCACTTTGTCTCCATGCGTGACAAACATTATTGTTGTTTGTACTACTCACAATCATAAAAAAAGTTATAATGAAAAATATAAAGAACTTCACCATATGTGATGCACACTAATGGTATTTACACTACTATGCAAACTCACACCTTAGGTACATTGCTGATCTATTACATACTCTGTATATTGTGGTGTTTCTTTATTTTGTATAGTTCTTGAATGTGGCAGCATGGTGGCTTAGTGGTTATCACCGTCACCTTGCACCAACAGGTTCTGCGTTTGATTCCTGCCTTTAGGTCTGTGTGCATGGACTTTGCATGTTCTTCCTGTACTTGGTGGACTTTCTCCAGGTACTCTGGAAAGAAATTAATGACTGTGTGTATGTGTGTTCTGCACACATTGGCACCCTGTTCAGGGTGTACCCGACCTTGTGCCCAAAGCCTCCTGGGATAAGCTGTATACCCTGTATACAGGATAAAGCGGTATAGATGATGAGTTAGTGAGTTATTTTAGGGTAATGTTGGAGACTTCCTGTGAAAAGTGTCTTCCCTATAAACAAATGTACAGTGTCATTGTTTATGACTGTAATTTTTACCTACAGCTATAACCAAATTCACTGTATGCGTCAAAATATTTTATTCTGATCTACAGTGCCTGGCAAAAGCATTTTTAGCCCGTGGACTTTTCCACATTTAGTCACATTTTAACCATTGTTGAAAGAAAGCCATAAAAAGTCCTGTTTGCACTTATGAGACTTCTTACTTTCACAATGACTTTGCTCTTGCCACTCTTCCATAAAGGCCAGATTTCTGGAGTGCTAATAATTGTCTTCTAGACAGATTCTCCCGCCTTAGCTGTGGATATCTGTAGCTGTAGCAGTTACCATGGGCCTCTTGGCTGCTTCTCTGATTAATGCTCTACTTGCCTGGCCTGTCTGTTTAGGTGAACGGCCATGTCTTGGTTGGTTTGCAGTTGTGCAACATTTTCAGATGATGGATTGAACAGTGCTCCGTGAGATGTTCAAAGCTTGGTATTTTTTAAAATAATCTAACTTCTTTAAACTCTCTACAACTTTATCCATGGCCTGTCTGGTGTGTTCCTTGGGCTTCATGATACTGTTTGTTCACTAATGTTCTCTAACAAACCTCTGAGAGCTTCACAGAACAGCTGTATTCATACTGAGGTTAAATTAAACACAGGCAGACTCTATTTAATTATTAGAAGGCAATTGGTTTCACTGGATTTTAGTATCGAAGTAAAGAGGCTAAATACAAATTGGTGACCACCAGCAGTAGTCGGACTGCTTTGTTAAGAGATTCCACAAAAACTAGGTCCCGCCATTCGTCTTCTGGCTAGGTCACCATCTTGTTTCACATTTTAATAAAACTGCATGTAATGGTAGGATAGTAGGATGAGCTCTTCCTGTGCTTCCACCAATGTAACCGGTCTTCGCCAGCTGTAAGAAAAGTGGTCCACCATCTTCTTGTAAATGCCTGTAGCATGACTGATGCCATCATTAGCTTTTATTAGATTTTATACAGCTAATATATGTAAATTAATGCAAAATGCAAACTACCAATGATTACATATATTTTTTAGATCATAAATGTTAAATTATGCCACAAATGCCAGCACAGCATGTAGAATACAGTATAAAATGTTAAAATGTAATATCATCCTCATTGGTATATTTACCAATTTTTATATTTACCTTATAGACAACATGAAGTGACAATTAGATACCACAATAAACACAGTATCCACCTGGCTTAAGCTATAAAAAAAAATCACTGAATGTTATAAAAGTGTGTCCATTTAAGTTTATTTAAATAAATAAATAAATAATGTGGTTTAAAACAATAATGTACGCATATTTTATATTTTTTTGTTTTTATGTGTACCCTGCATTCCTAACATTAAAGACGCATACATTTATTCAGCATGCACGCCTTCATCGTGTTGCATGCATTATCTGTTGTAACACAGTGTTGTTGCTCCTCGGGTAAGCCCCATGATGCTAATGTTTCTTTCATACTGTGTGTCTCCGATGTGTTTGCCAGGGGGAAAAAAAATTTGTAAGCATCGTATATTCAACTGAATGTCCTTACTGATAAAACTGAGATTTTAAAACAGATCTGGATGGACTATAGGCCTGTGGTTGTATCAAAATGTTAGGCTTTATTTAGCCTTTTCTGTACGTCTCTCTTTTGTACTGCAACTTTCAGTGTATGCAGGAATGATGTCTTTGGCGATCTGGAAGATTATGGCATCTGCAATATGTTTATGCTTCGAAGAAGTAGACTCATACAGCATTTTACCACTGAATGCAATCAGAACTAATTATTGTTTGATTATGATTAATGTAAAAGCACGGTGAAGTAGGGGTTAGCAATGTGGCCTTGCACCTCAAGGGTAGAGGTTGTAGATGTGACTGCCCACTGTATACCTTACATATAGTCAGTGGATACCGTGTAATGTGAGAAGTTACTTGTGCAATGCTAAGAACAAAAAAATATTTTTTAATTATGTCAAATATATGGACCCACTGTCTTTCTGGTCTTCACAAAATACTTGGGCCTCATTCTTAAAATTATTTTATTATTATTATTATTATTATTATTACTATTTGTTATTATTACTATTTGTTATTATTATTATTATTATTATTATTACTATTTGTTATTATAATTATAATTATTATTATTTGTTATTATTATTATTATTATTATTAATAATTTATTTATTTATTTTTAATTATTATTATTACTATTTTTTACATAATTTATTACTAGTAATAACACAATTGCCTGGCCTCACTGCAATGTACTCTTCTTTGTTGTGTTTTTATAAAGAGAGGGAAATGGTTTGATGTACTGCCTTTGTTCATTCTGACTTTGATAAGGCAAGCCCTGCAAAGCACCTGCCTCTCTTCCACATTATTCTTACAAATCCCAAATTTCTACTACTAATTTTCCCCAAGCATTTTCTTCAAAAAGTATTTGTACATTCTTTGTCCTTTCTCAATCAAAAAGATATTTGTGATTGGCTGACTTGACATGCATGCCTTATGTTGCTCTATATGATTAAAAAGGATGCTAGTACAGGAGGTGTTTAGCAGAAGTCTGTCATAAATGAGACAATTGCACAAGGCAATAAATACATGAATGAATAAATAAATTAGTTATTTAATACATTTCTGTTGGTGTGAGGGCAAACTTATGAAGAAAATAATGCTTTTTTTCTCTTTTACTTTTTGTCATTGACTCAGGCTGATGATTTATTTATTTTCTCTTATTGTTTTCTTTCCATTCTACGGGACATGCCAACAAAGAAGCAGTTCATCCATGCACTTGGGATTAGAACTCAGGGTCAGTTTAGTTACCTATGCTGCTTTATCTTATCTCCTATCAGTTCTCATTCCTTGAGAAATTGATTTTGTTTTTTTACCACTAGGAACAGGAAGAACCACACATATTTGGGTCATTCTGATAGTTTAAGCCTCAATGATTATTTTTAAATGTCTTTTTCTTCTTTTTGTTGTTTTGTTGACCTTTCAGTGGTCATAATTCATAATGCAGGGTTAAAAAGACAAAAGCACATTTGAAATTACATTAAATATTATAGCACTAATATTGATAATTGACATTTGTGCGTGTGTGATTCCACAATCCCAGACTATTAGATAGGGTTTGGTTTACATTGATCCTGACTGAGATAAAGCTCTCAGATTAATTGGTTTATCATAATTTATCACATGTTTGTAGTTGTACTCAATTAAAAAAAATGTTTTGGATAAAAGCATATACAATCAAAATGAGGCTTTTGGAGAGCATGAGCTTTTCTAGAGCCTGGGAGCTCGATTCTTATATTTTATAGTCCAAATTAAAAGAAGCACAGTAGGCACAACTAGTACTCAAAGAGAATTGCAAAGTAGAAAACTAGACAGAACAGGGAATTGCAATAAAATGAGAAAACAGTACCTGTTAACTACACTGAATAAACACACTGAAATTATTGAAGAGGGAAAGGAGAGAGCATGTCAACATCTCGACTGGATTTGGCAGTAGATCCTGGCTCAATGGTTGACTCATTGTATTCACATGACAGAGGTGAGAGGAGAAATCGTTTTAATGCTTTGACTAATGTATTGCCAGTTGTCCTAACCTATGTCTTATACAGAATTTTTTTTTTTTTAAATAGAAGTTTGAATTTTATCTACCAAATGTTACCATGTTTGTTGATACATTTCCTATGCTAACAGGTGTTTAATATATTTAAACCACCCACAAATGTTTTGCTGCCAGTTTCTTAGTTTTATTTATATGCTAATGTGTAAGGGCAACTATAAAAAAGCAGCTACTTGTAATGATTATGGCTTACCTATGACAAAGGGGGTGTCGAGTAGAATCCTTCATTTTAAATGTTAGTGGATTTTCAGATATAAAATACTGTTCAAAGGTCTCAAGCACACTTTTTTTTTAATACAAAATGTGTAATAAGTAGCTTTTTCTGGTTACACAATAATACATATTTATTGGAAATTCATTTAAAATATCATATTTACAGTGTTTTTGTTATTAACATTTGCCAATTTGAAGGACTGAATTTGATCACCAAGTCAGTTTAAGCGGAATGCGCATTAATTGATATGTTTTATGCATACGATAATCTGATTGGTATTCCATGAGTGGTGAGATAGAGCGTAACAGCACTTTAACTATATGTATAAGCATTAGAGGTGTTCTAACAATTGTTTATTACTCAAACTGTCAGACGCCAGGATTGGTGAAAGCAGTACAATCCATAGTACCGGAAAGAGGGGAGATCAGCTGGATGCCAAAACTCACATTCAAAACCAGTCACAAAAGCTTGTTTAGCAGGAAAGCACATCTGATAATGTCATGGTCATCTTAAATACCACTCTGTCTACTTAATAGCTGCTTCTAAGTTGTTCTATATGGTCTAGCTACAATGTTAAATAGTTTCTTAAGCAAGGCTAAATCCCAAATCTGTCGTTAACACCTGATCAACGGCACTACTTGGTTTGTGGGATAGGGGAGTCTAACTTCTGCCCTACATAACTACTGTAACCCAGAAGTTAGCTGATAATCCTTATAATAAAATAATAATAAAAATTAAGATTCAATTATTTGTCACATGTACATTACAGCACAATTAAATTATTATTATTTTGCCTTTCCTAGTTAAAATACTGGGGTCAGAGCTTAGGGTTAGCCAGGATACAGTGCCAAAGGAGCTGATAGGGCTAATCCATGTGCTCAGCAGCTTGGTGGTGGTGGGGCTCGAACCCCCAAACTTCCAATCAGTGAACAAAGGGCCTTAACCAATTGAGTCACCATTGCCCTAAAGAGAAGCAAGTGGAAATATAAAGTAAATCTTATAGGTTTCTCAAGACTGTACACCACCTCCATGGTTTATTCTCTTCACCTGTCTACAAAGTATCAGAAAGAATATGAAACTACTTGTACTGCTGTTAATTACACTAAATGTCAGTCTAAAGCTCCATCAGTCACTTAATGGTATATAATTATATACCATTAATGGTATAAATAGTATAAATTGTACATGTGCAATCCATAAAAAATATGGTCATAACAGGTTCAGATTATGTATATTGATTATATTAAATATGATGGATATATAGTAAAATGTTTGGTCAGCAAAAATATTTGCAGACAGATTCTGGTTGAGAAATGTATTTAAAGGACATTGCTTCTGCAATGCTTCATCTTGTCATTCACACTGCAGTGTTTTATAATTAGCCTATTAAATGGCATTCAGTGAAAAGTGTTAATAGCATGAGTCCTGCAATTACTAGATGGGAACGCTGAATGTACACGGATGTGTTGGATTATTACATACTGTATGTAGAGATGTTTGCTAGCTTGACTTCCTCTGGGGTTGTGGGCCATTGCAACTCACCAGCCTTCTTTTTTTTTTTCACCTGTAGGTTTGTTCCGATCGAGTATGACTCATATGGGATGGATTGGCATTCTGTGTGTCTCAAGCTGCTTTATGCCACTCTAATGAGCAGGCAAGTCCAAGACTTCAACGCTGCTTCAAGTCATTCTGAGAAAATGGAAATTAACATTGCAGTAAGCTCTGCTCACAAATGGATTAATGCCTGACCATCAGCTAATCCCTAAAAAAAAGAATCTGCATACACACTATTTTTAGTTCAATTGTAATGTACATTGTCACAAAGCAATACACACACTCACTAGAATATGTTTCGGCTGGCAACAATTATTTTGACCCTAACTAACAGAATGAGTAGCTCCTCCAGAATACTTTCTGTTCGAACGGTCAAATTATTAGCCTTCATTGAGCAAAGAAAACTAAGGAAGTATTCAGTGCATAGCTAAAACCTGGATCAATAAAGGTCAGAAATAAACATTCATGAATGATTTTGATCAGAGATCACTTTATGTTTGGTGAAGTTGCATCATAAAATTTTTTTTAATCTAAAGTAGAAATCAGAGCAATGTTTAATAATGAAAGTAAAAGCATTTCCACATGCACACTGAGATAATATCTTACAGGATTTCAACTAAACAGCTCGGTAGTCACGAGAAAACCACTTCTTAGTGAGAATAATCTGAAAAAAATGCTTAGATTTGCTTGGGAGCATAAAGAGTGGAGCATTTGAAAAGTATAATGAAGCTAAAATTGTAAAAATCTGGTTCTGGGAACTGAAGAAATGCTTTTTACATGTTGAACCATTGAAAGTCTCTATTTCACCACTGAAAGTCTTCAGAATGTGCTGGAGAAGACTTTACAAAGTGGTGAGACTCTTCTATCATCAATACAAAATCTTGGCCAAAAATTTGTATTGCTCGTGATGAAATACAGCCATGTTCAAAAGTTAGTACCCCCTGTGTTTTTGTGCATAATAAAATATCAAGAACTCCTCTGTATACCAGAGTATTATAGAGGCAAATGTAAGGTCATCTGTCTGACAGCTAAAGCTTGGGTGAAATTGGGTCATGTACATGTACAGGACAATGAACACCGGTAAATCTAGATCAGAATGGCTGAAAAATTAAAGAATGAGAATCTGTGGCAAGATCTGAAAAGAATGTTTTGGAATGGCCTAGTCAAAGTCCAGCCCTCAACGCAATTGAAATGCTGTGAGATGTTAAGAGGGCTATGAATAAAAGAATGGCCCAAAATCCTTAATGAACTGAAGCAATGCTATAAAAAGAATGGAACAAAATTCCTCCACAATGATGTGAGAGACTAATAAATCATAAAGGAAATGATTAAAGTTATTGCTGCTAAAGGTGGATCTACAGTACATCTACTGAATCAATGGGGGTACTTAGTATTGCCCATACAGTACATACATATGTTTTTTGGCTTCATTTTTGTTAAATAAATAATGGCATGGTGAGAAAAGTTATATTGTGCTGTATTTATCTAATACTGAGACCGGTTACAATCAGATGATTTTACACAAAAACACAAAGAATTAAAAAGGGGTTAATATCTTTTGAACATGTCGCATAAGGTTGTCAAAACAGTGCCATGGCAAATGCACAGCACAATCAAAGCTAAAGATGATCCAGCAAAATATTAAAATTTATGACCTTTTTGATTAGGCATTCAATATATATTTATATCCTTAATGACCTGGAGGTGAGAGCGGCAGCAAAATCTTCTGTGTACCAGGTGGACTCAGATCAGTGAATTAGCATTCTATGGGCATCTGTAAACACAACAAATGACCTCAGACCCCTATAAAGGACTCACAAGTGAGCCATACAGATGGCCTGGGTATGCATAGTTTGTGGTTCATTTTGTAGTCCACTTGATTTGTGCATTGTAAAGACAAGGTGCTCTTAGTACAACTTAAATCCTACAGTTAGGTCATAATCTTAGGTAGCAAGATGACAGATAGGCAAATAGTGCCACTATGTTAAACTATTGACATTTTTAACTTTAAATACAAATCAAAATCATTGTAATAAAAGTGATCAAAACATTCATGCAAGCCAGGTAATGTGGGCAAAAACAGGGATAAATTAGACATAGAAGCATAGAACAAAATTATGGCATTCAGAGTGCGGAGTGGCCTTGTGTCCAGTGAATGAAAATGAGAAACGTGTGTGTGTGTGTGTTGAAACTCTGGAATGGTGATACTGTAGACGCAGTGTGCATGTGCGTCAGTAAGTAATAGAGCAGAAGAGTGTTAACTGTCTAGCTAATGATGGCTTGCTGTGGACCTAAAACGGTACACGCTATAGCCAAAAGTTTGTGGACATGTGCCTTGTTTAACATTTCATTCCAGAATTAGTACCCATATTAGGTACATTTACATAACTAGCCTGAAGTGACCATAATGTGGCACAAGTCTTATTTTAGGGCTGACTGAATGCACAAATGTGATGTTTTTCAGATCAAAACTGAGTCACTTTCGTACTGTATGTGGTCATGCAACTCTAATGAGAACGGTCAAAACCGGAATTCATGCGACTTTTTACCTCTACTGTATGTATCAGGTGCTGACATCATCAGCGATTTCATTTCAACAGTTGAGGACAGTAGTGAATGTAGTCAGTGGAGGGAAAGTGAAATCAGTCATGTAGTAGATATTTGGGATAATGAGTCTGTCGAAGCAAAACTGAAGAGAACCTACAGAAATAGAACAGTGTTGGAGATCATTTCAATGAGCAAAGACTATTGAGTATTGATGAGTGCATGCAGGCCCTTTTATAGGACAGACGCATCCACATTAGAGTCAGATAAAAATCGCTTGTGATTATCCTTATGAAGTGTCATGGCATGGTTATCCAATCTGACAAAAAAAAAAAAAAAAGGAAATGGAAGTGAACCATGTGGATTGTAATGTGAAGGTAGCTACAGGGATAGACACATTCGATCAGAAAGGAAAGAGAATTTCATTTCATTTCATTCAGTTATCCAGAGCAACTCACATTCATCTATTTTTTTTTATACATCTGTGCAGATAAGTGGTGAAGACCTTTCTCATGGGGTCAGCAGAGGTAGAGAAATGTTGAGATTTGAGCTCATGACCTCTGATAATAGACCAACATTTTAACCACTGAGCCAGCTCTGTCTCTTTTCTTCTTTTGTTTACCTTATCTGGTCTGATTAGCAAATTATCTTGTTAAAATGAAGGCAAAAAAAATATTTAAGCGTGGAGGCACAGTGGTGGAGTGATTATCACAGTAGCCTCGCACCACAATGGGTCAAGAGTTCGATTTTAACCTCAGGTCTGTGTGCTTGGAGTTTGCTTGTTTTACGAATATTTGGTCAGTTTCCTCCAGGTATCCTGCTTCCCTCCCATGGTCCGAAGACATGCAGAGTGAGCTAATTGTTAAGCAGTGCCTAAATTGCCTCTAGTGTAGGAATGAGTGTGTGTGTGCTCTGCGATGGATTGGCACACCATTCATAGTGTACCACTCCTTCTGACCCTGTACAGGATAAGAAGCATTGCTATGAAGATCCACTACATTCTCTTCCAGACTGTGAGTCAGCTACAGTCCACCGAAAAGTGCAAACAACTATTCTAACCTTTCTGGCCAACAAACTTGTAATCAGGCTGTGCATATGTGCTGCGATATTCAATCAGTCACGGATAACTTAACATGGTACTTAGAGGCACGGTGGATGCAAGATCTGTAAATAGATTCTCTGGCATCACCCTATACGTTTCTCTAAATAGGAAAACATTGCTACATTCATGGCTGCAAATATAATGACACCAATCAATAATCCCTAAGGTTAATTTGACAGTAAAGTATGCATACATGACTATGCCTAAGGACAAACAAAAAGAACATTTCCTATAATATAATTTCTAATCATTTTAATACTGTTCAAACAAACTATTGTTTACACTTTTTTTTTTTGCTGAAATTTTTTTTGTCATGCCCTTGCATGGTTGAGAATTATCAACTTGTATTTTATAATTAAAAACACCATGTGTTTTGTGTTCTCAACTTGCACAGAATACATTTGGGCAATGACACGAGGGCTAACTGGAGAATTATGGGTCCTATGAAGCGCTTATAAACAGAGGCAATTTCATGCTGTTTAAACATGTAACACTTTCAAATAACAATAATAAAAAAAATAAAAAATAATAAAATTTGTTGCCTTAGGCATAACAGGTTGTTTATGTTTTGAATAGTTCAGTAAATCATACACAGCTTGTTACTCAAGCTAATAATTGATATGTGGGTATTATTACAGTACTATACACAAAATAAAGGAATGACTTCAACAGTAAGCAACATGAACCATTATTTAAACAGTAAACTTTTTGTCATTCCTATTAACCAGTGAATCGTTTACCCCTGTTGTATACATTTCCAAAATAATAAAATCAAGCCCAACATGTACCTCTGATGATAATATATATATATGAGAACACAAAAGCAGACATAATGACAGCTGTGTAATTTTGCTGTCATTGCACCAATGTGTGCAATGCTACAAACCTGTGTTTCCCAGGCTTGATCGAGTGCCACCATCCTCCTCATTTTTCATCTGATCGGTGTCAGACATAACCCTTGGAGGGCGCTCCGCATCCTTTACAACTGTAGGGTTTTTGGACCTTTGTTTTTGGTGCCTGGGACTTGACCTGAGTTTTCTACAGATGTTCATCATGGTCTTGATTAGTGTCCTAATGTAAGCTTCAGTTGAGTCTAGTGTCTTTGTCTTGCATCTTTTCTGTTTTGTTAATTTTAGTTCATCTTTATTCTGCTTCTGATTCAGTTATTGTTTTGGTTTATGTTTTCTATTCATTAATTAAAAGTTTTAACATGTGCATTCTTTGAATCTTGAATTTATGCCATGCCTGTGTGAACCTTCTGTGACTTATTATCTGATTAAGAGCCTGGACCAGATTGACTTGGTGACCCCAATTATAGACAATGATTTTGATAAAGATCTTTTTAATAAGTCTCATGTGTACATAGGGACATTGTTATTCTGGAACATGTTCTGTAGCTCTGCCTCCTAGTTTCAGTATAGGTAATTAATAATGCTACAGCACATGTAGAGTGACTCCAACTTTGTGGTATATCAGTATGTGTGATGGTGAGGTGTCCGAATACTTTTGGCAACATGGTGTGTGTGTGTGTGTGTGTGTGTGTGTGTGTGTGTGTGTGTGTGTGTGTGTGTGTGTGTGTGTGTGTGT
>JAQQZT010000037.1:5911373-5931286 GCA_030068275.1 Clarias platycephalus | reverse complement strand
TGTGTGCATCGTAACGTATGCATGTGTGCATCGTAATAATTCAGTCTCATGAATTATTAATGAGACTATTTTGCTTCCATATGGCAGAGGACAAAAAAAACACATACATTTATTTCTATATTAATCTGTAAACCTAATTTATTCCACGTCCTCATGGTTTCTCTTACTCTGTCATTTTTTTGTTTCTTGTGGCTATAACTGGAGAGCATCTTTCTGAACCCCTATAATGGGTTTGAAGACAATAAAAGTTTCATCAACCTCCATCATTGTAAATTTAATAAAGGATGCTATTGGATCATTTTTGTTTTCTCTTTCAGTTATGATGCCATTAAGTTTCAAAGGGGAGAAAATATAAAGAAGTCTGATACAGCATGCAGTCTTTTAACCCTTCCCCCACTTGTGAAATCTTTCAGTAGCCAGGAAATAATTTTCATTAGGCAGTTCATGAATTAGTCATCTTGTGAACACTCCAATGCTATTCAACATGTCGTTCTTGAATTTAACAAAAGGGCAACATTATGGTGTGGGAAGTAAAGCTGATTTATTTATCTGATTCTTGTTTTAGTTTTTACCTGACAAATTTAAATGTACTCAGTTGGTCCTCCTACCCAAAATACAAAGGGGTGTTCAAATCAAACTGGGACTTTATGGTGAAATTTATCAAGAATGAAGGCATAAAACTGATTGTTGAAGACCGCCAAGACCGCTTGCACATTGCAGGAACTTGGTTGGGAGTTATTACCACATCCCCCAAACAGTCCTGATCCTACTTCAAGCCATTTCCACATGTTTTGGCCAATTAATGAGTTCCTGGGAGGCCATTGTTTCAGACATAAATCAGGCAGTCAAATTATGGCTCTGATGTATTGAGAAAACGCTCTACCTTTACAGTATTTAAGTACTAGTGAAATGCTGGGATAAGTGCATTAGTGTATCGGGGGATTATATAGAAAAATAAAGGTAGGCTTTACTCTCATAATTGTGGTCTTACAGTACAGTATATAAATAAGTTAAATATGGTCTTTCTACTCCACAAGGTCTTTGCAGGGCTTTTCTGTGGCATTTGATCTTAAGATGACACCAATAGCTTCACCAAAAGCTATGGCACCAATAGCTTCTAGTGGTTTAGAAACATTTAAATATTAAAGTCAACATTTTTAGATTGCTGGTTGATCATTTTGTTTTTGCCTATTTGTGTCACATGTGAGGCATTGGCACATATTTTATTTATTTTATTTTACTTATCATTTATAAATGGTTTTGTCATTTTGACCAAGCTATATAGTGAGCAGGATTTGCACTTTAATAGAATTTTCACTGCTTGGATTGTGGACCCAAGACTGACTGAAACAGGGGTATATCAGGTTTGTATCAGGTTTTACATTAGAGCAGCACAGTGGTATTGCGAGAAGCTCAGGTCCATTTCACATCTCACAGCTCCTTGCTTTGTTCATTATCTGTGCTGACTGTTGCTAGTTCTATGTGGATTTTAACTGGAGCTAAATAATTCATACTACATACTGAATAATATGCTTTTTAGTTTCAAACATAATATACAGTACCTCTTTGCATGGGAAGTATAATAAATACTAGGAAATAACCTAGCTGTCTGTTGTTGATTTCCAGAAGGCTAAACCTATTATTAGTCATTAGCCAGTAACAAAAAGTCCTTAGATATCGTGAGTCCTTAGATACTGTAAAAGTGATGTGTGTGATCAAAACACAGCTCATGAAAACAAGTTCATTGCGGACATGTTGTGTCCTAGGAGTTGTAATATGATGCTGATTCTGGCATTGATGTGACTTTTCACTAGTCAGGAGCAGAGAGATGACAAGAGATGCACATCAAGACAAATACACAAATATCTTATCTTATTTTACATGCAAATTCTCTCTAACTGCTAACACTATATGTGCACAGAGAAGATAATCATTCAGCAAAGACTAATAAGCTTAAAAAGAGTTGCAGATGTGTGGCTATGATTCAGTAATAAATACATACATGCATAGTTTGTCTCATTTAAAATTGAAATCGATGCAAGATTATAGCATTCTTAACAAAGCAGCATTATAGAAACTTGGATATTGATTTATATCCCTAATGAACAAGCCAGAGGTGAAGGTGGTAAAGAAAAACTCGCTGACTCAAACAAAACTCACCAAAAGAAAAAAAAAAAAAAAAGGAACTAATTCTCTGTAGACTGACACAGAATAATGGGAGTCTAAATCATCACAGGCATAGAAGAGTAAAGACAAACAGAGATAACTGTAGTGAAAGGATGGTGCTTATGACCAGACTGGGATTCTTTAGGAATGCAGCATTTTCATACCGTAGGAACAAATCTACAGTGTCTAGTTGAGCTGGTCCACAAGCACAAGGTGTGTTTTGCACTTTACCCATTTTGGTGGGAAATGTAACTGTTTAAGACAGCTACATGAGACCATCCTCAAAAACAGAAAGTCAGTCACAATGACAGAAGTTTCAGTACAGCATCCGGGAAAAAAAAATCTGGCAGGGCTAGAGAATGAGAGGAGCCACAGCAGGATGTGTCAGAGTCAGGGTGAACATGGACACATACTGTTCAGTGTGACACAGAGAAAGTGAGAGAACAGATTATTAGATATGGTTTTATCCTACAATGTATCAATGGAACATTGATATACCACTACAATACCAGTTCGGATTTCTCTTCTACATTCTAGAACAATACTAGGATTGTCTTTTTTTGAAAACTATGAGATGAGATAACATATTACATTAGGTAATTAAGGAACAACAGCAACAGAAACAACAACAGTCAGTTGTTATTTAAAAATATGAAGGTCTGATGTTCTGGAATAGTTCTTGCAAGAGCATTATTGTCAAGTGCAAAACCCATCAAGCACCATAATGAAACTGGCTCTCAGGAAAGCAAGACCTTACCTCTGCTGTAGAGATGCTAATTTAGAGTTATCAGACTCAGAAATCATCAGTTTACAGAACATCAAATTAAACCTCATATAAAGACCTTTTGGATGCCTTTAGCATTGTTTTACAATGTAGAAATAAATAAAAATCAGGAAAAACATGGAATTTGTGTCCAAATTCATGGAAGATGTGTCCAAACTTTTGACTGATTCTATAATCCGGAACATGCTTCAATTCTAGAGCGATAATACATCAATTCCATGATGTCCTGATGGCAATCACATTGCATGAGCCTACAAGTGCAAGAAATATTAACATGCCTGTGTTTGCTTTATAATATATTATCTGTCAAAGAAACAACAGCCAAGTGTTTGCCAATACACAATGTAATATAAAACACTTCATACAAAGAACAGCGTAGATAGATATAGACCTTTAAAAACATGTACTGTATAAAGAGCCTTGCTGAGCATACAATCCATTTCATTTTGTATTTTTTAGCATGCAGATTTACATATCATACTGCAACCCCCATGATACACACTTATCATAACTACAGTTATATTTTTGTATATGTTTTTTTTTCTTCTTCTCACAATTCTTACTATATCATGCAAGTACCACATGCTATTAATACATTAACCCATGTCTGTGTGTGTGTGTGTGTATCAGTATGAAATACCAGGTACCTTCACTAGACCATCCTGGATATGGTTAGGAAAATACTGTAGAAGTTTCTACAAGAGGGAAGACAACTCTTTTCAGTAGAATCATGTCAGAAGGTCAACTTTCTGCTTTATGGAGATTTGCCATATCCGCAGCCAGAGTTCAGCCGAACATCTTATCGAAGGGATCTGTAGAGAGATGACTCATACAGCAGTGTTCAAGGAAGGGTCCAGAAACTTGAACCTGTTGCCATTCAATTGTAGAAAAGAAATGGGAAATTCTGACCATGTAGATTTCTCAATTTATGAAATGCCTCATGGCTACAGCAATGGAGTTGTTTCTGTCACAAACTTTTGGTTTCCCTCACCCTTTGTGATAAATTACACAACACTTTAAATTCACCTTTACATGTCTGCATCTTACTTATACTGTATACGGAAATTGGTTTTTATATTACATATAAAATAGCACACATCATAATGCAGGGAAATGTAAAACAATGTGAATTTAAAGAATTAGCAGACATTTTTGTTTACAATTTGGCATTTGCCCTACAGCATCTATTGCACACCAGTAGAGATTTTCTAAGCCGGGCGATACTGTACAGTCAATCATTGCAGTAACCTCAGAATGTATTAAGTACCAAAACTCAAAAAAGTGGTGGCATAGTGTCTTAAATGGTTAGGAGTTTGCCTGTTCTCCCCGTGCTTGGTGGATTTCCTCCAGCTACTCTGGTTTAATCCCACAGTCCAAAGACAAGCAGATTAGGGTATCTGGCATTCCCAAATTGCCCGTAGTGTATTAATAAGCACGTGAGTGTGTGTATGTGTGTGCTCTGCGATGGATTGACACCTTGTCCAGGGTCCTACCCTGCTTCATGCCCTTAATCTCCTGGGATAAGCTGCAGGACCCAGCGACCCTGTATACTGGATTAAGCTGTATAGATGATGAGATGAGATTAGATGAGATAAGATTTTTCCAATTAATGTTGAAGACTTTCCTTTCTATCATTGAAAAGATTACACTGATTTATGTTTTAAATGGCTAGCAGTAAAAATGTCCCCTCTCAGCACGTGTGAAGGTGTAATGCATCATTTGTGCATTCAGTAATAATTATGTAAGTAATCAAACAGTTAATGACTGGCTGTTGTGATAATTATATTACATGTCATTAAATTTTTACTTCCTTTTATACCACATCAATTTGCCAACATTCATTGTTCTATTAATTAAAAAAAAAAACATTTAAAAATAGTTACATTTGTAGAACCTTCATTACAAATGTATAATTACAATTAACATTTGGATAATTGTTACAGTGATTAATATGTTTAAGGTGACAACAATAATTTTAACCCTAACTGATGAAGTGAGTAGCTTTTCAGTTTGAGCACATATTCTGTACTCATGGAAAATATGTTACTGTGTTTCATTTGAGTCAAATTATTAGTCTACATATCAAACTAAGAAGAGTACTAAGTACATTGGTGAAATTACTGAATTTGGGTTAAACATCTTATCAGTCTAAAATGACTCTATTCCAAAGTACTGGGCGCATCATTTTATGCCCTGACTGTTGGTCAGGTTTAGGCTCAGCAATGCTTTACATGACAATGCTGACAACCTCAATATTCAGCATATAAAAAATAATCAAAGAATGATGTAAAGTCACCATATTAACTCTGCAATATTTTACAAAACACAGACAATTTATATTCTAAACTGTTACACTAACATAAAAAACCCATTATACTACCATATACACATTCAGTTAATCTAATAACAGGGTGTCTTATGATATTAATCTGGTGCAACTGCTACCAGTTAGATTATTGTTAAACAACACTTTCTGGCTACTTTAAAAAGCAAACATTTAAAATCATCACTGAGGTATTAGCAATATGACATAAGGAGTTGAGCTATAGCTTGTTGTGAGAATTATTTGATTTTTAAAAGGAGTTATTTCTACTCTCTTGCTCTCTTCCTCATAGATTTGATTAACGTATTAAATCTTCCCTGCTGCTATCTTCCTGTCTCCTCTTGAATCTGTTCTTAACAATGCGAACGCTCCCACGCTCACCTTCTCATTCTGTTTTTATGTCTCTCTTTCTGTCTCCTTCCCCCTCTCCCCCTACCTTGAGCCAACACCTTGTGGTTCGTCTCTGGGCGGACACCTCTCTGTCCTCCTCTCCTTTGATTCTTCAGGATCTCACCAAGACATTTGGTTATTGGTATCATATGGTTTATGAACTTTGTAGTAACAAATGTCGATGGCACGGGCGTTTGGTCAAACATAGAAAAAACCCATCTTATTTTATCATCAAAAACTTATACAACATTGACAAAACATATCCAATTTATATTTAGCTTATTTTTTATGTACCACACAAAACATTTTTTTTTTAATGCTGAAATGTGAATGACGCAGGAGTTGATAACAATATGTCTGATTATCAATTGTTTAATTATTACAGTCTCATATAACATTGTTCTCTATGTAAATTAGCATACTCTGCTGAATCTGACAATGGGCACGGTGAGAAATATGACCTTAAACCATAGATTGTAGATAATATAAGCACATTTTACATTTTATTATACTTTATTCTAATTCATTTAAGTCTTGCATTTTAATCACTCTGCTTACCAAGCTGTTTCTCAAATGGTAAAATGAACCAACATTCATAATAATCTATTGGTAAAATAATTAGTCCAGCCCCCAAGTTGCTTCAACTAACTGATCAATAAACACATTACTAAATTGTTAGAAGTAGTAGTAGTTATTTTTTTTCCCTTTGGGATATTCAAATATAACTATCTGTAAAGTTTTCACAAGTTTTTTTTTTTTTTTCTTTTTTTTTTTTTTTACAAAACAATTAAAATAAATAAATAAAAATAAAAACTCATCCACCAAGCAGCAGTTCTATGGCCAGAGAGCAGCAGTTCTATGGCCATGGTGCATTCCATGAGTGCTTGACCATTTTGGGATCTGAGCTGTTTGGAGGCTGGCTCAGTGGCCTTAAGCTCTTTGGCTGGCAGGCTGTGGTGCATTGGTTGCTCTAGTGCCTTTCAGTCATTGCCAGTATTCATTTTCTTTCACTGATTTGTGATGCATTGGCTTTTCTGTGGGATTGGTGCCTGTAGGCATGAGTGACCCTTAAGTGATCATGATTCTGTCACCAGTTTGCTGCTGTTAAGTTGGTGATCACTGTTGTTCTGTTTACGTGGTAGTGGAATTGATGTTATGGCATATCTGTATATCTCTTCTCATTTTCCTGCCTTTAGAGATGTACTTTGTACAGAAGACATTAGAATGTGTGGCATTCATTCTTTTTTCTGATCAAATGTACTCTGGTATAGTCTATTAGTCTGACAGGACAATTATGGAAACTTACATTTAAATATTTTTAAAATGTAGTTTGACATTTTGACATTTTGTAATTCCCTCATTCACGATTATGAGAGATACCTTGGAGCCCTTGGAAGAGTGATTATGAGCAATACAGAGGAGATAGATGGCAAAATATCTTCTACAATACATACATACAGTAGTCTGGCTTTGTCCTTTCTGCCCTCATTTTCTTTTCTTTTGTTAAAAAAAAACATGCCAAGACTTCCAAATACAAGACTAATCTGAGACTTCTAAATGAGTTTTAAACTTTGAAAAACACACAAATGTCATTAAACTAGGTAGAAAAAAGGTTGTGTGCTCACATATTTGAAGTAGAATTAATTGAGTATAGTGAGGAAAACAAAGATGTGGCTTAGTTATTAGTCATTTCTGACTTTACACTAAAAAATCACATGTGCCTTCATGCAACATTGGTAAAAGAGATAGAAATAGTATTAAATCCAGCACCACTGCCACAGGTTAATGTAATCACAAGGTGTAATACATGTTTTGGTCTGTAAATACACACAAAATATACTAAATGTCATTTACGCCAATACATACAGTAAAAACAAATATAAATATGATACTTGTTTTAGTTATTTATTAATTCCACAAAAGAAGTCGACAAAAAATGACTCATGGGATGGGATAAGCAGATTATTGCTCAATGAGCAGATCACTTAAACTGTTTTCATTACAGGAGAGTGCATCGAATGAATAAACACACTGGCAAGATTTGAATAAATTGATAATTTGATAAACGTGATGCAATTGCTACATCCTACTCACACATCTTAATTTTATGAGCTTGATTTAATGTGTTATGACTTCATTAAGCTGTGTGCACAAATGCAAATGTTTTGCATCATGTGCTATAAGTTGTTGAATAATCAAAGCGGAAGCAAATTGTCAAATTTAAGCAAAATTGCAAATGAAAGTCACAGTGAGAAATAAAAATTTCAACCCAATTTAGCTTTATTTGTGACTTTTTTTTTTTTGGCAATAAACTAAACTCCTATTAGGCTTGCCATTTTTCCAACTCCAAGAGGAAAGTGGTAGCTCAAGTGATTTTACAGGTTGTTGCTTTGGAGATCTGAGGATCTAGTTTCGAGCCTCCTGGTCGGACTACACAGCTACTGCATGTAGTGGAGGTCTCAAGCCTAGATAAAATGGATGGGTTGCGTCAGGAAGGGCTTCTTCCAAGTTTTTGTGCAAACTGATGGTCCGCTGTGGCGACCACTTGACAGGAGCAGCCAAAAGACTAACAACATTTGCAGTGGACTCCAGGCACAGTATGGTGAAGAGTCTCTTTGGTGCAGTAAAACAATTTAATGGTGCAAACATTTTAAAGAAGGCTGTGGGTCTGGGGATGACAATACCAGCTCAGAGGTCGCTCAGAGCCCACTGCAGTCAGTCATGAAGCAGGCAGTCTGATCATGTCCCTGGCGTACTGAGGAAAGTTTCTTCTTTGATGGTATCCAAGCTCTTGTGAAACACTGGGATAAGTGCATTAGTGTAGCAGGGGATGGCATAGAGAAATAAAGGGAGTTTTTCCAAAAGTCCCAGAACACCCCTTGTATTTCATTTAATGGCATCATACTGACATAGCTTATGGAGTTAGGCTGCCAAATCCGAACATTGCCCTTTATAAACTCTGCTAAAAATCTCCTAAAGTATGCGGTCAGAGTAGATCCTAGTTTTGCTTTCTCCTGTCAATCTCAGTTTTCCCTGTGGAGTCCCGTCTGTCTCAAATGGCTATCTGAAACTCCTGTTCAGGTCTGATAAATGATGCTGACAAAAGTGTCTGGCTTTTCAGCCAGAAATCTTATTTCTAGTGTCACAGGTCCACGCATTAAAAACTCACCAGTTAATATTTAGGATGGTTGGAAGCTGAAGTGGCAGCACAAACCTGTGTGAATAAATTGCAAAAAAACAGATAGTACTACCACTACTACTACTACTAATAATAATATTAATAAGCAGTGAATGTAAACAAAACATGATCAGCAGCAATAATGCAGGTTGTTAATATTGCCCCTTTTATTATTATTACAGTCAATTATCATCAGTTAAAGAAGAAAATGTGCAAAATGTCTATTTAGTGTGTGTTTGTTAGCATGCATGCGTGTTTCCTGGTGATGTCAGGCCAGTCCCTAGATGCACAATATGAGTCTGATGGCTTAGGGGGAGAAACGGCTTCAATATTTCATCATCTTTAATTCTTCTAAGACAGCAAGAGGGTAATGACAACGTATGTATTTGTTCATCCACAACGATGGTGGCTTCATCAATGCCGCTTGTTGTGTACTGTAATTGTCTATATTGGAGGAATGAGAGATAATTTTCTGGGTCTCAAACTTTAATGATCACAAGACTTCAAAATGAAGGAAGCAGAGAATATTATCCTGCTCAAAAGGGAACTATCTGATGTGGGTAGGAAACAGCAACCAAAGCCGTGAGAGAGTGGCACTGGTGTCTTGCATCTGCTCCAGTGGAACAGTGTTCATCCATGCAGCCTAAGATGGAGGCCTCTCTCACCCTCACTTCATGGTGGGCATTGTTCTCTCTGTCCAGCTTGTCCTATTTAGTTCAGTCTGTTGCATGTGTCATTTTCTCGTGTGTATGGTGTCATGCCTAATGTAGGTCAAGTTTTGATTTGTGCTCAAGTATCTGATCTTATTATTTGGACTGTACACACAATCACTCAGCAACACCACTTGCACATTACAAGAGCTTAACTGGGAATTGTTGCCACATCCTCCATAAAGTCCTGACCTACCTCCAAGTCATTTCCACATGTTTGGGCCATTACAGGAGTTCCCGGGATGCCAACATTTCAGACTTAAAGCAAGCGGTCTGGTCATGGCTCTGGTGTGCAGAGAAAACTTTCAACCTTGTTGGTATCCAAGCACGAGTGAAACACTGGGATAAGTGCATTAGTGAAGCAGAGGATTATATAGAGAAATAAAGGAATTTTTACTCATAACAGTGCACAATCAACATTCCTGATCTGACTTAAACATCTCGTTTGTGCATATGAAATAGTGTAAAGGATGTTTTATTGCAAATTATGCCTATTTTGTTGCAGCATGTATTGGGCAACATAATCAGAGCAGGACATACACTGCATAAAGAAATTCTATTTAGCTTATAAAATACCAGATTAATCATGTCAGATAGAATTTAAAATAAACAGCTAAATATATGGTTAAATTTAATTGGCTTTGACATGTAGTCTATGTTTTTTCAGGTAATTACAGTTTAAAGAAACAGAAAAAAATACCTCTGTTGGATTCTTGAACCTCAGATTTATATTGTCCATATCATTGTGTCTAAATAATACACTAGTATAGCCTTAGATTGTGTCGATGTAAAGTTCTAGCTAGTGTTTAGTCCTCAGTCTGTTAAAATGAATATTCCTTTCCCTATTACTGTTTTAGTACAGATTAAGCATTGGCTTTGACACAGTAGCTTCAAATAGCCTTTCTGTCTGCATTATTGCTACAGTATTGGGGTTGATCTTTTCAACAGTAATGAGACCAACTACATTCAATACACACCTGTTATTTACTGCTCCAAGATCAGGTTAAATGAAAGAATAAAAATAAAAAAAAAATCTATGAATTGGTGAGATGTACAGTATCAATGATTCTATAAGAAATATCAGTAGAAAGATATAAAGTCTGATTTAAAACTTAACACATTTGGCAGAAATCTGTAACTAAATGTTAAATGAAATACTGTAGATAGTAGCTTATGGCTCCCAGTGTTTATTCTTTCCATTATTGGGCAAAATATCCAGAACACATCATATTTGACTTATTTTGAACACAAAACTGGACAAAAAAATAATATATACTGTAGCACGGTTGGTTCACTTTTTGCAGTTTCGTTAGGTTTGAGGTCAACTCAGTTTCTTGCTGAAATTGAACCATGATAAAGTTCACTTGGAAGGACATGGAGATCACTCAAAATCCGACCATCCTGAGTTTCTCTCTCTCTCTCTATAAACTGAAGTTTGATTTCGGTGTTTTTACCTGCCTAAAGAATTGCACCAAGGGTTAAACACAACAGGGTTCAATTGTGTCTTAAGGCACCATTTGTGAAACCACCCTCTCACATTTTTTTAGTTGAGTGAAGCTAAATCAAAACAACTTCATACTTTTTCTATATGGCCTTGAACCTGTCTGAGTTTGGTTACAGTCCTGTCCTTTGGACAGTTTACTGCGTGCAAATTATTTTATCAGATCTAATAAAACTGGCTCATAAATAATAAAAAGCTAAGAAAATGGCTTAGGGTCAGATATTTTGCTGATTAATATTGGCCAGTTTTACTGGAACCAGACTGAGACCTGCTGCATTTGGATATTTGCTGTGTTCCTAACTCGATAGCAGATCAACCTACTGTATATGTGAAAGTAATTCACTTCATGTATTCTGTGACACTTGTGATTGTGAGTCTTGCTTTGCTTTGGATTATGACTGAACAGTTCCAATTAAACACATACTGTATATTTAGCATACACACATGGTCTGCCCTAATGCACAAAAGACTGTACATACATATATTATGTACATAATATATTATGAGAAAAAATATATATATTCTAATAGTTATAATTATTTGATTAGTCTCATAACTATCATTTCATAAATGTGCAGGTGCACGTGATTCCATTAAAGTGCCCTGTGATTATACTGTATATAGGGACAGTCCAAGGGACTGGGAGCGTATAATTGTTGTTGCAGTAGGCTTTTTTTTTGGTGCTTTACTTGACTGTAAAAATTCATAAAACAAACAACAATTTCATTTAAATTGTTTTTTATACAAATTTTATGAATTGAATAATAATAATAATAATAATAATAATAATAATAATAATAATAATAATACAAACAAAACAACAACAATAATAATAATAATAATAATCAAGCTCTGTCCAAATGTGTTTCAACCACAGGTCATTTGGCACATGTTTACTTTATGCTTTCAATTTTACAGCTATGGTAAAGTTTGTCGGCCATGTGCTCTAATCAGCCTGGAAGCAGCTTCTAATGAAGCTGGGCCAACTAAGACTTTCATCTTGTGTGCCAAACATGCAATCCAAGAAGCCTGTGAAAAGCTCTTTTGCATTGAGAGCATGAGGCCTGCAGGCAACACAATGTGATGGCACATCTCACATGATCTTTCAGTATCAAACCAAGCCAAGTCACTCAAAGTATACAACAGCAAACCATCTGTACAAAACACTGTTCCATTTCTCTATAAGTAGATGTGCTTTACAGCTTTGTGTCTATTTATTTATTTATTTATTTATTATAGGGGTCATATAATGTTTTAGCAGAGTGGAAAGTGGCAATTAAAAAAAATGCATTTCACTGTTCACTGAAGATTGGCTGGATTATGCACATTAGTCCCTTGAATAACGTCAAATTAATGTCTTTCTATTTACAGAAACCAATTATTTATACATACAGTATACACCATAAAAAACAGTGCATTAGCACAAAATACTGAAAAACGTCAATGCTGACCATGGTAGAATGGTATCACTAATGTATCCACATTCCCTGATCTAGATCAGACAAAGCATCCTTTGAAGGCTATGGACAAACAAGTACTATATGATTCATGGAGGCCCCACCCCAAAACCCACAACAACCTAAGGATTTGCCGTTAATGTCCTGGTTCCTGACAACACAAGACACCCCCAGACATCCTGTGGAGACTAAGGGAACCTGCACAATATTGCACTTAAGGGTATGAGTTTTCATTTTATGGCAGATCAATGTATGTAAACATCTATTAAAAGGGTCAAAATAGAGGATTTCTTCAGTCATACAGTATAGACCACTAAAATACAACATAAAACATTTCAGTTGTTAATTATCCATCATATAATACAACTGTCACTGTCGACCACGACCTGAGGCATGAACAAGAATTAGGACTATGGATGTGAACGCAAGGTATTCAGTACTAAATATAAAACACAACAAATGCAAAACATAGTTCATTTTCATGAACAAAGGAACATAAGCAGGGACATGTCAAGAAAATTAGTAGCTTACCACTGGTTTAAGCCTCTGGGTTCCTGAACAGAAGGTTGGCACCCTGGTTCACCAAATTGCTCTTGTTCTGCCCTTGTGCAAGGCCTTTAACCCCGTCTGCTCCAGGGATGCCATATCATGGCTGACTGTGTTCTCTGACCCCAACTGTCTACCTGAGATATACAGTATGCGAGAATCATTCAGGATGATTACTGTACTGTAATATATGTCAGCGCTTCGTCTTCTTCTTGCTGGTAGGTACTCTAGTCAACCGCTTTCATGGAGATTCCTTAACATAAAAAAGTCTCAAGTAAATGCAATATAATATAACGATACAAAAAGGAAACAAAGAATTAACAAAAATATTTTAATAGCCTTGTTACGGAATCCTAGTATGGACCTTGATTGTTTACATAAAGCCACTTGTAGCTTCAACCTTGAGTTTGCAGGATAAAAGTGGTAAGTTCCAGACAGTAATTTAATTCCTACCATAACCATTGACCAAGCTTAATTATTGCAATTCCCCTGAGGATGCATGAAAATGCTACAGTATAAATAACACTATGTTTGCTACAAAGTTTTGCTGTGTATTTGACCTAGCAAGTGTTTGCCCTTGCTGTAAAATGCAGCCACAACCCATGAGAGAAGACAAAATGAATGACTGGTGTGTTTTGGGGAGAGATGTAATAAAATGAACTGCAAGAAAGGAATAAGGCCACTTCGAGTAGGATACTCACCTTATCCTCAAGATACTGAAATATCATTATACTGCAGTATTGATGTATAATTTTATTGGGATATATATATTTTTTTCAACTAAACAACATGCTTGAAATGTTGCATAGATTTAATCTCACAAAGTTATGCAATATAAGTTGTCATGCCTTTATCATAACCATGGGGATATTCGGTATACAGTGGCAATGGGTAAAATAAAATAAACAGAACAAAAGATGTAATGGTTATGTTGGGAATTTGTTACAGGGATAAAACTTATGAATTATTACAACTTGTGCAATATGCCTAGTTCTGTGAATTGCGTAATTATTTTTCATTTTGTGACATTTTGATTAAGGATGAAAGCCATAATATGATGCACTATTCCTCGGAAGGCTGTAAACCTTCCTAACCCATAGATAGTTGTAAAGCAAATAATGTAGGATCAAAGAAGGGGTATATTTAAGTAAGGATTCAAACAGGGACATACTTTGACTACAAACATAGAATGTTTAAGAAAAATAAAATTACACCTGTTTAGAGACTGTGGAGTTAAACAAAATTTAAATGTAAGCCATCATGCTAACCATTTCAAACTAAATCAGTTATGTTAACTGCTTATCCATGCATGTAAGCAACATATTTTATGTAAAGAGACCTTTACACAGTTAAAATATTAAAACACAAAAAATTGGGCCGGACAAGGCTTGACTATACAAAACCTCTAGGGGGTGGGGGGGTGGGGGTGCTGTGGCACCAGGATATTGGCAGCGGATCCTTTCGGGATTGTGGGGTGGGTAGGGTTTGCCCAGCGCATTCCATGGATGTCTCTTGGAATTCAGGTGTTTTTTTTATTTTTTTATTTTTTTACCAAAGCCAGCATTTTGGTGAGTTGCTGGACAGGCTAGCCTTTGCTCCCCACAGGCATTAATGAGCCTTGGATGGCACGGTCCTCTCACCAGTATATACAGTATATAATTGATAATCAATTACCAGTGTTATAGCTGATTGCTGTATCTTTACAAAAAATATACAGAAACGATCAGCCATAACACTGATAATTGATTATCAATTATATACTGTACCAGTAAACTGGTGAGAGGACCGTGCCATCCAAGGCTCATTAATGCCTGTGGGGAGCAAAGGCCAGCCTGTCCAGCAACTCACCAAAATGCTGGCTTTGGTAAAAAAAATTAAATAAATAAATAAAAACACCAAATTATTTCATTGTTTACATATGTGGTTTCATTTGCTAAAACATAACCAATTGAACGTATTTGATGTATTGGTTTCAACCTGCACAAAAACCTGTGAATGTTATTCTGTTTAGTTTAGATGTAAGTTTTCCCACACAATTCATCTAGAATTACACTGCCACTACAATGGGTTTCAAGCATTCATAAGAAAAAAATAATAAATAAAAATATCCTCTCATCTGTGCCCCTGTTGATTCTGTTCTTAATACAACAGCTATGCTGTATGTATTACTGTACATGTGTGTTGGGCTGGGTGTAATTGACATTTTTCACTATAAGTAGGTTTCTCATAAAAAGTAGATTTGCTTGAACTGACATTTGTTTCTCTTTTGCATGGACATATCATGTAACACAAAGTTCTATAGCATCTTAAAAACGCAAAGGGAAGAAACTGCTTTTACATATTTAATTTATTCTCTCTCTCTGGATGTGTGTATGTCTTTTTACTGTAGAAATCACAGCTATTTTTAACAGTGGAAGTAAGGATTTTCACATGCATAATACAATGAGGATTTGGACTAAATTATACATAATACACTTATACACAAAGCTGTCTGGCCATAGGCTAATCAGAAAAATGGCATTCATTTGCTACAGTAGGGAGCATAAAGATTGGACTATGGAACAATGGAAAAAAGTCTGATGGATCCAGATTTGCCTTGTTGCACAGCAATGTGTGCATCGGGTTCATCAAACATCTGTGTTTCCTTATGACTCTCCCTTTTAGTTATGCTGTCATAGTTAGTCCTGTCGGAGTCCCCGATTGCATTTTATACTAGATATACATTCACATTATGTATCTTTCACCATACATAGGTCATAGCAGATCCTAGCAGTTCTTAGTATTAGGCAAATAAAACCTCCGACAAACAACAACAACTTATGTTTTTCACAGTGCCATTATTTATTTAGCAAAAATGAAGTCAAAAACTTGAAGTAATAATTTTCTGTATAACTTTATCAGTCTTTAACATGGTTTGGGAAAATCTATCTTTACAAGATCGCCATTAGTCCATTAGGGCTTTTGGGCATTCACTTAAGCACAGCTCTGTTAAGGTCACGCCATAGCATTTCAATTAGGTTGAGATCTGGACTTTGACTAGGCCATTTAAACCTAGATTATTTTCTTTTTCAGCCATTCTGATGTAGATTTACTCTTTTGCTTTGGATAATTGTCCTGTTCTATGATACAATTTCGCAATGATACAAGCTTTAGCAATTGGACAGATGGTCTAGAATACTCCGGTATACAGAGGACTTCATGGTCGACTGATTGACTGCAGGGTGCCCAGGTCCTGTGGCTGCAAAAACAAGCCCAAACCATCTGCCCTGGTGTTTCTGCTAAAATATCGCACTAAATATCCCTAAATATGGCACTAGGCATTAGGGGGTAATAAATTCCACTTTGGTTTCGTCTGCCCATTGGACTTTGCTCTCGAAACATTGAGGTTTGTTCAGATGTAGTTTTGCAGTTTTGATACATTTTTCTCTTATTGACAGAAGATGTTTCTCCTGGCAGTCCTTCCAAGCAGATGATACTTGTTCAGTCTTCTTCTAATTGTGTTGTCATGATCCTAAACATTTTAACATGTTCAGTGAGGCATGTAGGGTCTTTAATGTAGACCTTTTTTTTTTTTTTTTTCCCCTCTCTCTGAGTATTGCATGGTCAGACCTTGGGATGAATGCACTGGGAAGTCCACTCCTGGGAAGATTGGCAACTGTCTTGCATGGCTCTCACTGTAGAATGTTGAACTATTTTAAAAATGTTTGGAAATTTTTTTCCAGCCCTTTCCAGATTCCAGAATTCCAGAAGCAATCGCTTCTCTAGAAACACTGCTTATGTATTTCCATCTTGGCATTGTGTTAGCACAGACCTAAATACTCCAGACTTCTTTTTGGCTTCTAAATAATAAACTAAATAATGGCAGAGTAAAAGAAAAAGGTATTTGTTGTTTGTCTGAGGTTGTATTTGAGTAATACTAAGACCCACTATGATCAGATGAGTTTTATAATGTTTTTACACAAAATGAAAAGTAGATGATTTTATTATGTTTTTTTTTTTTATGTGGTAGACTGTAAATATTCTAATATGTTTTAGAAAGAAAAACAAAGACAAATTCTGGTCTTATTTATTGGGTTTAGATTATTATTGCAAATCTTGTAAATTATTCTCTTAATCCTAGACCTAGTATATTTCTAGAATGTACAAATGTATCTATTAGACAAGCCTGTACTTGGCAGAAGTCCAAATCTCTTGACACATCATGACTACAATTATGACAAACAGTTTACTGTAATTTGAATCATTCAAGTGAAAACAATGAGAGTAATCACTTTTGAATACTCAATCAAAAACTAATTATGCAGTAAAGAAACAGGAACATCTCCTGTAGCTTGACAACACGTACTGTAAATGAACGGGTAAATAAAAACTGTCAGTTAAAATACATGTAAAAATAAAAGAACATTAATAATTTAAATCAGGTATTTGAGATGATTGTGATTTTCCCATTTCAACTTGTTGCTACTGGTTTTGTAAGTGTTTTTCAATTAATCAAATAAAATGGAGAGGTCAATCAAGCAGATTTCGTGTCCAGGCTAGCTGCAGTAGATTTAGAAACCAGAAATAAAGAAATAGTGGTCAGTGATGGTCTGTTGGTCTTGGTAGATTACAGTAAATGGCATCCACAGGTGATGCATGCATGCATGCAAGGACAGACTGATGATTATAAGTTATACATTTTCCTTACATTTGTCTAGTTTTATACATATCTCTATGTAAAATTTATTTGTAACAATGACTATTGTTAAGAGCGCTATTTAGACAAAATTTAATTTAATATAATTATGGACAACCTTTTAAATCAGCAACATGCAAGAAAGTAATGGTCATCTAGGGATTAAACATACTTAGAAAACCTAAAGATGTCAGGCAAACAAGAATGTGTGGTGAAAAAAAAATAGCACTGCATCTCTTACCAGGTGTTGGCAAACAACTTTAGATTTAGATCTACATTAGATTTTTTTTTCTCTGCATTAAAGTTAATTAATAATGAACTAGAAAACTTGCTTACTGTAAGTCAATATATTTAACTACCACACATTGAGCAGAGTCAATTACAGTATGAATCCAGATAACTAATACATAGAACTGGACCAGACTCTGAAGGTTTCACTTTTCTATTGACTTACATAGGTAATGTGTTCATATTTGCTCCAAAAGCCTCAAAGTTATTGAATGCTATTAAAAGAATATGCTATTATGTTTTGTTCCAGTTAATAAATAGTAAAAAACAGCCACATGAAACATGCTAAACTATGATGTTTAAACAGGAATAGCATGAAGGCGTTGCGGAAATGTGCATTCTCTTACCTTTAAAGATCTTAAATTTGGTCCTTAGGACCAAATGCAACGCACAGGGCAGGGTACACTCTGGATGGGGTGCCAGTCCATTGCAGGACACACACACACACACACTTACATGCTCGTTTAAACACTACGGGCAATTTAGGAATGGCAATTAGCCTTATCCCCAGGTCTTGTGACTGTGAGAGGAAAGTGGAGTACCCAGAGGAAACCACCAAGCATGGGGAGAACATAAAAACTCAAACCCGGACAAAAACCACTGATTATATAATAATAATAATAATAATAATAATAATAATAAAAATCGCATTGCTGCTCCCCTAACTTCATGGTGCTTTGTTTTTTTCTGAGCTTGGTTCACTGTCTATGTGTAGTTTTATATGAATATGTCTTAATTTGTTGCACATACAAATGAATGAATATGAAATTTATTTCTTTGCATATTTCAACCTGATATAGAAGTTGTATATGAAGTTGGAGCACTAGGTCAGCAGTAATAGATTTAGGATTCTCTAGTTTCTGTTCAGTTCTCAAAATCCAATAGTGGTGGGTGCTACTCTAAATTGTCTCTGAGTGTGTATGTTTGTGTTTATACACGGTGTTCTTTGATTGATCTACCCAGGATGTTCTCCCACCACATGACTGCAAGTTTGACCATAATAAAATGATTATATATAAATGAATGATATTTCATGCTGTGCACTTGCTCAGTTTGTCTCTAAGAGGTGAAATAAAATGTATCATTTATTCTACGTATGGAATGAGCCAGGCTGAAACAATGAGCTCATATGGGCTTTTGATTAACAACTCAATAAATTGCACTTCATTTTCCAGGTTTGTTTGTTACTACCTTCCCATGCTCCATCCTGCACACTTCTGAGAGAAAACAGACTCTGTGTCTCTTGGCCAAACTGCATTCTCACCTTAATTGCAGTGCTTCAAAGAGACTTTACTTTGGAAACCTACCAACAAAAAAGCTGTGAAAGTCCAGAGCAAAAATTAGGGGCACATGTACCAATTACTGTAAATTCTTATAGATTAATGCTTAGCGGTACTCATGTCTGACAGATTTTGTTTGGATATCAGATCCCCAACTGAGCGTCTCATTTTATATGCAAATCCCAGGCACAGCAGTGCTTCTCAGCACCTGTTCCTCTTTTCCATGCTTACTGAGCAGCTTTTCTGCACAAGACTCACAAATCAAGCAGGGTGCAAAAGAGGGGTGGACAGGTAGGCCCGAAGCTGCCGCTCCTCTCACACACCGCTGAGCTATTCATTTTGTCATCAGTCATTCTTTCTTATCCAATGCACGCACTTCTGTCCTCTTTTAGAAGAAGTGGTGACTCACGCTTCTTATGTTTATTCTTGACTGTGATGGATTGGTAAAAGGCTTGTGATTGAAGTGGAACACAAGCATTTTAAATGAACAAAACACTTTTTAGGTGTACAGTGATGACTTAACTAATTATATATACAGTATACAGTGCGGCAAAAAAGTATTTAGTCAGCCACCAATTGTGCAAGCTCTCCCACTTAAAAAGATGAGAGAGGCCT
>JAQQZT010000037.1:5859579-5870104 GCA_030068275.1 Clarias platycephalus | reverse complement strand
GAAGCTGCTTTGAGACAATGACGATTGTTAAAAGCGCTATATAAATAAAATTGAATTGAATTGAATTGAATTAATAATAATAATAATAATGTTTTAATAGTAATCTATTTTTAATTTAAAACCTGCAAAGCAAATTACTTTGTTGTAACACCTTCCTTATATTGGAAAACAAAATTAAAAGTAATCTTGACCAGTTTAACCAATTTAACCAATGTAGAGTACACAGTCCAGATCACTGTGCATTCTGTGGCAAAACAATAACTTCTCAAAATAACTGCAGTAAAAAAAAATAATAATAAAAAAAAAGCTGGAAGTCTATAAAGATACTGTTACAGAAAATTAATCAACACTATCTGAATGAAGACTTGGACCGTGCTGTATTGTGTTTAAAATATACTGTGTGCATTTGAGATAATCTGGGCATCATTCCTTATCAGAGTGGGCCACCAACAACAAAATAAAGTGAAATAAGACCTTAGGAGAGGTGTGAGGGAGAGTGTGGGCTAATTGTTATGCGATCTAAGACATGTTTACTGGCCTCAAGTTTCTCAGGGATTTTGGTGTTGCATCGCACCACACAACAGTTAAGTTTTTAGGTTCATCTTTTTTTCTTTGTCTCTCTCTTTTGCCCTACCCATAGTCACAACAGCCTGCCTCTCCTGAGGTCATCTTCTATCTCAAGCAACTCCTCTGTGATGGATTGGCATCCTGTGTGTGTCAAGCTGCTTTATGCCACTCTAATGAGCAGCCAAGTCCAAGACACAGTCCAAGTACTGATTCTACATTTTAGGAAAAGCGCTGCAGTAAAATCTTCATTATAGTGTAAGAACTCTTGATGCTCCGGTATCTCATGAAAATGTTGCCACTGGGCCAAAGACTTGACTTCTTTTGAGTACTTTGTGTCATGCAATGTTAACACTTTGGGCAAGGCCTGCATGATACAGTATTACAGTATTTTCCTGTGGAGCACATTTGTAGGAATATGAAGGACCAAATTTGTATTAGGCAGTAACAGTACTCAGTAACCAGCTTTTAGAAATCCAAATGCACATCTTTAGAAACTAGAATGATTGCTGATAATTAATAGCTGAAAAAATACAAATAAATTATTCTAACCTTACTATCTGGCAAGTATGGTGTTAGACTTTTCACATATGCTTTAACACCTAATCATACATTTTCAGGCTTCATACTATTAAAAACAATAAAGTGAAGAGAGAGAGAGAGAGAGAGACAGAAAGAGAGATTTTTATCAGACTTTATTAGAAAAACAATGTTAAACTTATTTAAATATTTTTCGTGTGCTATTTACATATTTACAGTTTTGTTTAGTTTTTAGTTTTTAAAGTAAAAGGACCCTCCTTCCCCACCATTTAACAAAAATTTTTTCATTCAATTTTGTTTTTGTCCATTTATTTGCAGTCTTGTTTAAAGTTTATGTTTTTTTCAGCTATTGTACATTTCCTCCTGAGGATTTTTTTTTTTTTTTTTTCCATAGAGTAGAGTTTTAATGACATGTCTTTTCTCTACTTTGGATGGTTGATTTGTTCCTCAATGTCCAAGGGTGTGTCTGGATATGTGTGTGCTGTGTTGCATCCTGATCCTTGGCTCTCCTGTATTGTGGTGCTCAGACTGACTGCATGTTTTGCATTTGGTGATGAGTTCTGTTTCCTCCTTGGTTTTGCTGCAGTGCTTTCTTTCGGGCTCAGTGGTGGTATGCTGTTCTGTGGCTCCTGTACCTCTTTGGTGCAGATGTTGGGGGCGGGTTTAGGTGTGGAGTCACTCAGGCATTAGGTGTTACACTTGCTCTGTTTACAGTAATTGCAGTGTTCATATAAGCGCTGGGTGCGGGGTGTGTTTCTGTGGTGCTGGTAGGGAGGATCCGGCTCCCTGGCCGAGTCACCCCCTGAGCTCCCCAGCTGCACAGCTCCGTGTGGACAGCTCAGTCTTTTATGTTCAATGTCACCACACTCAAAGCACCTCAGCCGCTCCGTGGTGGCAAAAACAGTGTAGCTATTCTCTCCCTCTTTGCACTTAAAATTTACATTGAGTGTCTCTTCTTGATTATTTAAGATCATTAAGATCTGCCGACAGAAGGACAGGACATGTCTCACGTTGGAGCTTTTGCTCTCAAGCAGGATAACTCTTATAGGGCTGACAAACTTCCCGAAGTCAGCCAGCTCCTTTATTAAGCTCCTTGATGAACGGAGGCACATTTGAGATTGCCACTCATGTCGAAGGGACAGACAGAGGGGTAACTTGGACCGCAGATTCTCTCACGAATATTCCGGTCTTTGTCAGCGTACTCACAAGGTTTACCTTGGTCAGAAACACCATCAACGCTTTGTTCATCTGGGAGGCAGAGTAGATGTTCTCCCACCGGTAGCAGCACCTCCTCCACCTATACACCATCCATCAGAACACACCTGACACCATTCTGGAGAGATAGTGTCTCCTCACCAGGCTCAGAGGTCATGGTACCCCGCTCACTCAATCTCTCACTCTAAACTTGTAACTTTTTAAGTTCGTTTACTAACACCGTTCACTTAATAGAAAAATGAAGTGGGAAACAGGAGAGTGGAATGAGTGGCAAGCTGAGCTAGGATTGGACTATTAATGTTGAGGAATGCTCATCACTGATCAGCAACCTGCTGAGGGTCAGCCACCAAAGGACAGCACTGACTGCCTTTGCTTATGGCCAGTTTTGGGGGGTCAAAAATGCCGCTGCTCAAGCCGCTGTATAATGCCCTGGATTCTGGTTTGTTGCCGCCATTAATGGGTTGCAACAGCCATGCTGGCTTGGTTGCCTGTCGCCGCTACCACAGGGACTGTAAGTATACTTCTGTCCTTTTCTGGAAACATGCTGCGGAGGATCTTGAGAGCCACCTCTTTCACCAAACTGCCACTGCTGTCATTCACCAGCCAAATGTCATCAGGCCCAATGGTCACTGCTTCTGATGCACTCTTGCACGGTACAATTTTTAAAAACTACTTCTTATTTATTCTACCCTGATTTCCCATCTTTCTAGTTTTTAATAAAATTAAATTCACTTACGTAACATCTCACGTTATCTGAGCCCAGTGACTGACCCACAGCTGAGAAGCAACTTGATGAAATGGAGTTCTAACGAGGACTGTCTGACTGTAAGATTGGGTGACACAGGCAGTCCTGGGTGCCCCAAGAGAAGAGATTTTGCCTGTGGTTCACACTCAATAAAACAGAGACAGAACTGTACTTACATTCTGTACGAATGTGATAAAATTTTTGTTCAAATTCAATAAATCATCCACAACTTTCCCTGTTAGAACATCTCGGGTTACTTTGCTGTAACCCTGTTCCCTGAAAAGGCGGGAACTAGATGCTGCGTGAAAACGCTATGGGAACATCTTTTCGTGTTGCCGGTTGTGAAGCATGTGTGTATCGAACACGCCAAATTTTGGCTTATATAACCTCGGTCAGGTGACGTCATCTGATGAGACTCACCTGCAGTTTATAAATAGGAGTAAACCGGAAACATTCCTCAGATCGATTTTGTCTGAAAGGACGTCCGGTCACGTAGGCAGTGCGGCATTGGAGCGCAGCGTGAAAATGCTATGGGAACGAGAATACCAACGCCGCCGCACTGCCCGTGTCTGGACCCCAAGGTTGTGTAGCATGTGCGCACAAAGGCCGAGGAGGTCTCAGAACTATATCTGGGAGGCTGACTCGAGGACCCGTGAGCCCGGAGTAGCATAAACATCCAGACTATAAAATCTAACAAATGTGTGCGGAGAGGACAACTTTCCACGTCACACACTTGCTGCAGGGGAATACCTCTTGCAAGCGCAATATATGAGGCAATCCCCCTGGTTCCTAGAGGCAAAGTGAGCCCATGCGCCTCATAGGAGAGAGCAATAGCATCTCTCACCCAGTGTGACAAGGTCTGTGTAGTGGCGGCAGCCCCCCGGTTGCAGCCCCATAACATATGAAAAGCTGCTCTGACTTACGCCACTGACTGCACCCTTTCCGGTCTCACGGAAGTGGAGACCACGCCGTTGAAACGCGGAGGGTGATGTGATCCTGTAGCCTCTTTCTACAGTCTTTAACACCCAGGAAGATATGCCTGGCAGTAGCTTCCACGCTGCCAGTTTCTCCGAAAGGGGCACAAGTCTTAGCACTTCGGCTGCATGGGGGGGGTGTTAGTGGTTAGGCACCCTGGAGTACAGCAGGATATGACCCAAGGACTAACGTGCTGTTGGAGACCGGTATTGTCCGAAACACCAAAGGCGGCGGAGACTAAACACCGACCCCCTGGGGGTGCCAGGGAGGGCACCTTCTTATATGAAAGAATGTTACGCGTCCCTCCCCGGGGGTTTGGGGGACCACCCCCACGGTCCTGGCGGCTAAGCTTCAGGACTTCTTCTTCAAAAAGAAGACAGTGCGGCGGTCTGATCCCTTTGAGGCGGCTTGTGAGGGGCGGCAAGCCGTTCCCCAGTCCTTACAAGGGGGTGCCCGGCTGCTGACGCTTTCCTTCTGCGCCCTCCCGTCTGGGGAGAATCAGATCTGGTCGAGACTGGGTGGCTAACAGACTCGACTCTTGAGCACGGCGTGGGAGAAATTTCCCCGAAAGCCTGTTCATATAGCCTAGCTTCCGAAAACCTAGTGGCGACGGAATTAACAGCGTTGCCGAGCAGGCCAGAAGGTGAGACGGGGGCATCAAGGAGGGAAGGCTCGATCCTTATCCAAGGATCCTTATCCTTGATGCCTGTCAAGTTTAACCACAGGTGCCTCTCTGCGGACACCAGGGAAGCCATAGAACAGCCGATAGCATGGGCTGTCTGCTTGGTCGCGCGAAGGGACAAGTCAGTAGCCCGGCGTAATTCTGTGAATGCTATCTCATTCACGGTACTGCTCGTGATCAAATCCTTTAGCAGATCAGCCTGATACGCCTGCAAAAGCGCCATGGTGTGCAAAGAAGCGCCGGCATGACCTGCTGCTTGGAAAGCCTTTCCTACCAGGGTAGAAGAAGTTCTACACGGCTTGGAGGGAAGTGTTGGCTTCTTCAGTGAGGATGATGTCCCAGGAGAGAGAGCCCGCGAGCGATATTCACATAAAACGAAGTTGATGGTACAAAAATACCGGAAGAATAAGGCTTGCTCCAAGAACTAATTAATTCGTTATGGAGGTCGCCAAAAAAGGGGAGAGAGTGGCATTGTGGCTCCATCTCCTGGCCACCCGACAGGAATCTGTCGTTTAATTTAGAATGATTGGGGAAGGCTTGCTCCTGTGGCCAATCAATGTGCAGCCGTTCGACTGCATGCGTTATGACTTCAAGCAGCTCCTCATATTCTCTGTCCTCCTTAGAGGAGCGTTCTGAGGTAGCTACTTCCATTTCTACAGAAGCAAGAGAGCGAGTCTCTTCTACACACTCACAAGAAGCACCGGAGCGCGCTTGTGAAGTGGAAGGAGAGACTTCCCGATCGAAAGAGAGGGCGAGAGAAAGGAGGGGAGATTCCGTCTCACGCACCTCGGCCAGTTAGGCTTGTGAACTCCAGGAGTGCAGCGCGGCTTGTGGTTCCCTAAAGAACGCGAGGCGCGCACGGAGCACTTTCATGGGGAGAAGATCACAATGTCCGCAGTCTCCGTGAAGACCACGGAGAGCGTGCTTTTCGCCCAAACACTCAAAGCAAAAAGTGTGGAGATGGCCCTCCGAAAGGAAATTTTCTCATTTTAAACTCGGCCATTTTATAGGTGAGTTAACACTTTTCTTTGCTTTTAATATGCTTTGACTTTGCTTGTACACACACCCTTATTACCCTTGTTTTCGATAGTTTTCATCTTTGACTGCAGAGCTAAATGTGTGTACTCTGTATTTTATATATATATTAATTTATTTATTTAAGTCAATTTATTGTTAATCTATTTTATACTTGTGAGTGTTCACCGCTAGAGGGCACCGTCTTTGTTTTGTAGTTTTTGGTTGTAGACTCAGTTTCCCAGAAGGCAGTTCACCTGAACCGAGGTAGTTCATTAGTTTCGTTAAAAATAGTTGTTTGTTCTGGGAACCTGGGTCGAGCATTAATGTGATAGTTCTGTTAAGTGGGTTCTGTTATAGTTGGCATTTGGTTTATGGAGCTGTTTAAGTTAAGTTTGCACCTGTCTTGATTTAGTTTATGTCTTTTGGTTTCTGTGTCTCCTAGCAGGATTAGCTTCTAGGAGAATTAGCCTCTTGTGTATTTACCCTCGTGTGTAAGTTCCTTTCTTGTATGTTTAGTTCTAAGTCTGTATATCTACTAACCATGGAACTACTAACTTGCTTAGCTCATAGTCTGTCCAGTCTCCTAGTCTGATTAGATCTTAGTCTGTTTAGTTACTAACCTGTTTAGCCACTAACCTTTATAGTTCTTAGTCTGTTTCATACATTGTCTGCTGTGTACCCAGTCTGTTCGTCCCTTGGGTCTCTGGCTACTAGACTGTTTAGCAATTAGTCTGTTTAGCTACTATCTAGCTTAGCAGCTAATGTGCATAACAGCTAGTGGGCCTAGCCAAGTCTGTCTTGTGAGTTTAGTCCCTTGCATGTATAGTCCCTTGTGTTTAGTGTGTCTTGTCTCATCTGGTTTGTAGCCCTTGTCTGTATTGTATATTAGTTTGTTTAGTCCCTAGTCTGTATTAGTTGATTATTGGTTTTGTTTATAGCATGCTCCAAAATAAAGCCAACCTCCTTTGTTCATGTTTTTTGTTATCATTAAAAGACTTTATTTAACACATTACAAACGTGACAATACTATTCTATTTTTAGCTTTTTATTTGAATCTTTTTTTTTCTATAATTTTTTTTTTGATACATTACTATTTTTTCTCTTTTTTCTTCTGACTTATTTCCGACCTTTGGCAATACAATGTCCAAATTTATCATAAAGCACCTTTGACTATTGAATCTTGAGATTAAATTCCCAACTTGGTACTCAGTACTGTAAATTCTGAGGTTAATTTGATTTTGAATTTGAACAAATGTGCACTAAACAAATGTATATAGTGCACCGAGAAGAACTTGTAATGAGTGCCAGAATCTGTTTATAAAGTGCAGTCACATTTTTTCTTCACATTGCAATTTGTCATGCTTTTCTATGTTTGAGAAAATATCTGTCAATCACCTATGTCTAATTGAAAATTAAAAATGCTTGAGAGCTGACTAGTAAATTATGGGTCCCAAAAAGCACTTTCAAAACAGATGCAATTTCATGCTGCTTTAACACTGAGAAAACTATTCTTAATGTATTTGCGCAAAGCCATTCTCACTGTCTAAACTTATTTAGACCAAAATACAGGAGCATTAATTTTTTTTTTTTTCCCCTTTGAAGCTTTTCTTCTGGTCTCCACACCAGGTCGTTTGATCAGATCTCCTTCCTGCCACAACCCACCAATTTCTTCAGGCTTGGGACTGACACCGAAGATGTCCTGCATCACATTGGCTGAATAGTATATTTGGGCATAGGGTTAAGAGCTACCAGGGCAACATGATGGAGGTCTATTCAATTAAATATAAGTAAAATTAAAAAGTGATAAAAGTGATATCAGCAGCACTGATAATAATGCCAGATTTAATTTAAATCACAGATTTGCATTAATGTGATAATTCTAATACATTATTGTTTCTATACACAATGCCTTCTAAAAATATTTATACCCCTTAAACCTTTCCCCATTTTTGTCACATTACAGCCAAAAACGTAAATTTATTTTATTTTTATCTGGTTTTATCTGATAGACCAACACAAAGTGGCACATAATTGTGGAAAGAAAAGTGGAAGGAAAATGATACAGTAGATGGTTTTTCAATTTTTTTTTTTTTTTTTACAAATACTGTAAATATCGGAAAAGTGTGGTGTGTATTTGTATTCAACCCCTCTGAGTCAAGACTTTGTTGAACCACCTTTCGCTGCAATTACAGCTGCAAGTCATTTGAAGTATGTCTCTACCAGCTTTGCACATCTTAAATTTTTGCCAATTTTTCTTTGCAAAATAGCTCAAGCTCAGTCAGATCGAATGGAGAGTGTCTGAAAACAGCAATTTTCTAGTTTTGCCTCAGGTTCTCAATTAGATTTAGGTCTGGACTTTGACTGGGCCATTTTGACACATGAATATGCTTTGATCTAAACCATTCTATTGTAGCTCTGGCTGTATGTTTGTATGCGTCGTTTTCCTGCTGGTAATTGAAACTTCACCCCAGTCTTAAGTGTTTTGCAGTATCTAACAGGTTTTCTTCTAAGATTGCCCTAGATTTGGCAAACATCTTCCCATCAACTCTGACCAGTTTCCCTGTCCCTGCTGAAAAAAAGCATCACCACAATGATGCCACCACCACCACCATGCACATTGTTAGTTTTCCACCACAGCATTTTACATTTAGGACAAAAAGTTAAATTATGTTCTCATCTGTCTGGAGCACCTTCTTCCACATGTTTGCTGTGTCCCCCACATATCTTGTCACAAAGTTCAAAATGATACTTCTTATGGTTTTCTTTCAATGATGGCTTTCTTACTGCCACATTTCCATAAAGGCCAAATTTGTAGCGTGCATGACTAACAGTTGTCCTGTGGGAAGATTTTCCCACTTGAGCTGGAGCAGTCTGCAGCTCCTCCAGAGTTACCATGGGCCTCTTGGCTGCCTCTCTGATTAAAGTTTTCCTTGGCCAGCTTGTTAGTTTAGGTGTACAGCCATGTCTTGGAAGGTTGGCAGGTGTGCCACATTCTTTCTATTTTCAGATGATGGATTGAACAGTGCTCTGTGAGAAGTTCAAAGCTTGGGATAACCTTTAAACTCCACAACTTTATTCCTGACCTGTCTGGTGTGTTTCTTCGGTTTCAGGATGCTGTTTGTTCACTAATGTTCTCTAACAAGCCTCCAAGGGCTTCACAGAACAGCTGTATTTATACTGAGATTAATTTACACACAGGTGGAATCTAATTAGGTGACTTCTGAAATAAAGGGGTTGAATACAAATGCACACAACACTTTTCAGATTTTTATTTGTAAAAAATAAATTCTTTTAAACGATTTATCGTTTTCCTTCCACTTTACAAGTATGTGCCACTGTGTGTTGGTCCATCACATAAAACCCCAATAAAATACATTTACATTTGTTTTGCACGGAGGACAAACTATTCATAGTTGAGTATTATTTCTGTTCATACGGAAGTGGTCATGAATGGGGGCCGAGTTTGGGGCCGGTTTTAATTAGACAGCACCAAGTAACACAGTTATGCTGTCTATTGTTAAGAATTTTACCAATCTGGTAGTGTACAGTGTGAACATTATATGAGCAAATTGTCTCCTTTTGCAGGAGTCTGCAGCGACCTTTGTTCCGGGGTGTGTTTGAGAATCTGTGTGAACGAAATACAAAAAATAAAATATACTGCCTGCAAAAGTATTCAAGTGTTTTATTTTTGTTATAATAATAAGGGTTCAGAATGATCAATTATAGGTTTCAACATCATAATGCACTATCTAGCAACGTAACTGTATTGTTCAAGTGTACCAGCACTGTAAAATTAATTAACATTAAATCAGATCTTTAGCAAACTATGCCTACATCAGCTATCACTTGCTCATGTTTTAATTTACCTATAATTTTAATCTCTTTAATACAAAATTAATTTATCATGCTATTTTTTTCTCTTATAGATTGGCCACCCTAACCATTCAGTAACTACTTTTTGTTCTCCATTTCATCCCACTGGCATGTGGACTAACATTAATTAAACTAAGCTACCATTGGTGGCTCAGTGGTATGTTTCTCACCTACCTTGCAGAAGGCCCATTTCCAGTCAATGCCCAAACCCCAGCCACTGGATGCAGTGCTGAGCCCTAGTCTGGATAAAATGGGAGGGTTGCATCAGGTAAGGCATCTGGTGTAAAACCTGTGCCAAGTTTGTTTGCAGATAGGATAGTCCGCTGTGGCAACCCCTTGCCGGAAGCAGCCGAAAGACCAACAACAACTACTTACTATTTTGGAGTGTAACGTCACACCATCTGGAATCCTGGACCTTAACCCATTAGCTAAATCTGTACTTTTTGCTCATGAATCAAAGCTGAGTGTTGGAGCAGTGGTAGCTCAGGGAGTTATGCCACCAAGAATCGTAAGCCTGGCAGTTAAAGCCCCATATCCATCAGGTTGCCATTGAGCAAGGATCTTAACAATTTCTGCTACAGGAGCAGGAGCTGACCCTGCTCTCTCACCCCACCAATGCCGGGATGTGTGAGGAAAGAATTTCACTGTGGACTAATGTATATGTGACAAATAAAGACTAAGTGTAATGGCAGAACACTAAAAATGATTTTAGAATAATATAATGATGCATAATAATTATATAATTTTCTTTAGGTGTGCTAAGATTAAATTTCGGGATGCTTGACACTAGAAGCGCAGAGTACAGGTCATTTGACCGCAATGGGGAAAAAAAATAAATAAATACTTCACACTCGATCAAATTCCAGGACCCTCCTTTCATGACTTTTCCTAGATCTGTGAGCTTAATCACCCAG
>JAQQZT010000037.1:5834813-5851952 GCA_030068275.1 Clarias platycephalus | reverse complement strand
TAGGCTACTAGCCTGTTTAGCAATTGGTCTGTTTAGCTACTAGCTAGCTTAGCAGCCAATGGGCGTAACAGCTAGTCGACCTAGCCAAGCCTGTCTTGTGTTTGTTTATCCCTTGCATGCATAGTCCCTAGTGTTTAGTCCGTTAGGCTGTTTAGTGTGTCTTGTCTGGTTTGTATCCCCTGTCTGTATTGTATTAGTGTATGTAATCCCTGGTTTGTGTTTTGAGTTCTCTTTTATAGTATGCTCCAAGTTTAAGCCAACTTCCTTTGTTCATGTTTTGTGGTTTATCATTATTTTTAAAAGACTTTGTTTACCACCTTACCCCCTCTGCGTCTATGCCTCAACTCAGACCCACAGTCCAACACCTAGCAGAACGTGACAGTATGGAAATACAAAAGTTATCTGGTTTCATGCGAGTAAGAAAAAAAAATAGTCTGTGTGTATGAAAACACTTGTAGCTTTTCACACACATCAGAGATGTTCTCATGTGCAACACAACCTTTTTCATGCACACCATGTAATTTGTGTATTTTCTTTTTAATATTTTTACATATGTGGTTATAGGTACTCAACTTGAGAATACAGAAGCTATTAAACTGCCATGCACACTTCTGTAACAGCATAATGCATTATGTAGTCCCTAGTATAACATAATAATGTGTGCATAGACTGCATGTTCTCCCCGTACTTTCCTCTGGGTACTCCAGTTTCCTCCCATAGTCGTAAGACATGCATAGGTTAATTGTCTTTCCCAAATTGTCCATAGTGTGTGAATGTGAGGTGTGTCCCAATGGAATGGCACCCCATCCAGAGTCTACCCCAGCTCATGCAATAAGTTTCCTGGGATAGACTGCATGCCCCCCCCCCCCGCCCCCCAACCCTTTACAGGATGAAACTGTATAGATGACTGAGTGAACATTTAGTACAGTTGTTTATTAGGTGCCTATTAGGACACAAGGCAGGATACAACCTGGACAGGGTGCCAATCCATCGCAGGGCACACAGACATATACACACTCACACACTCATTCACACACTATGGGCAATTGGAGAACACCAATTAACCTAACCTACATGTCTTTGGACTGTGGGCGGAAACCGGAGTATGCGGAGGAAACCCACCAAGCACGGGGAGACCATGCAAACTCCATGCACACAGAGACGGGAAACAAACCTGGACCCTGCATGCGCAACCTTACCTCAACACTAAATACGGATTTCAGGACACCACAATCAATTATGAAAAATCAACACACCATCTACAAACTTTACAAACAACCTACAAACCATTATAATTCACTTTTGAGCAATTTGAGCAGGCAGCTACAATTTAAATTCTCAAGCATAGGCATTGTTGAGCGTGTTGTTCACAATTCCTAATTGGTCATCTGACAAAGTTAGACCAGAAAGCTCTCATCTGTATGGATAGAAAATTAAAAACAAAAAATGAGAGTGGAAAATACCAAATTAAAGAAGAAAAGGCTTCAGAAGATTCAAGTAAATGTGCCAAACTCACATGTTTGCAGCAGCAGCAAGCCCAGATGGTTGACACAGCTGCTTAGATGTCTATTTACGTGATGGTGCATGTTACTATAGCAATGACTTTTATGTGAGTATTTTAATGCAAAAAATATAAATGCTACAGTATTTAACTAATGAAGAAATGTCAGGGGCTGTTGTTGCAGTACAGTTACTAAAGAGCAATCACAACACTTGGACACAAAATTAAAAAAATACTTTACACGTGCACACAGTCAAAATGTTATATTGAACTTACACGTGCTCATGGATGTTGACTATAAGACTGTCGCAGGCGATATTCTTATAGTCAACATTATAGTAGATATTCTACTATTTTAAATTAAGCAAAACTTACAGTCAACAAAGCCCATCTTTTCTTCATCTTAAAGCTAATTTCAGTTTACAGTTTTCTAATTTCAGCATCAAGGCATTTTTAAAACATTTCTAAAATATTTAGGAATGACTGATTTTGCTATGTTTTATGTTCTTAGCTTATTTACCTTTGTTTACATTCTCTGAAAGGCTCTATTCCAAATTGCATTACAAGTGGCCTAATATGTGTTAATAAAGTTGTAAATGTCAAAACAACTACTGTGAAACCATAGATTGTGAGTAATTTCACTTCTTCGAGTGTTTTGCGAGATGAGCACATTTTTGAAAAAAATTTTACTTGATAAACGAGCGAAGTCTTGACATACAAGTAGTATGCATGTGCTTTGTCTGCTGAGCATCACGTGATCACAACTGAGCCAATGGTTCTCTCTCTTATGCTGTGGGATTGTGGGTAATCATCTCCCATGCTCAGTCAGTGCGCGTGCAACACTCTTATAGTCAACATCCATGAGCGTGTGCAAGTTTAATATAACATTGTGACTGTTTGTGCACGCGTGGCTCAGTGGTAGGTGTTTCGCCTGCTATGCGGAAGGCCCGGGTTTGATTCCCAGCCAGTGCCCAAACCCCCCAGCCACTGGATGCAGTGCCGGTCCCAAGCGCGGAAAAATGGGAGGGTTGCGTCAGGAAGGGCATCCGGCGTAAAACCTGTGCCAAGTTGTTGTGCGGACGAAGTGTCCGCTGTGGCGACCCCTTGCTGGGAGCAGCCGAAAGACCAACAACAACAACTGTTTGTGCATGCATAAATTATAGTTTTTTGTGTGTCCAAGTGTTGTAATTGCTCTTTAGTAACTGTACTGCAACAACAGCCCCTGTGAAGAGAAAGGTTAAAAACGCTGTAGCAGTGCAGCAGATAAATCTGTTTAATCCGTAGTCAAAGTCATCCTACACAGTAGCCCTCCTCCTTCTCCTCTCCTCTCTCATCTTACACCAGCCATGATTCTTTTCAATGGTAAGGTGCAGGTTAATTTTTTTTTATTTTTACTTTATAATTTGTATTAATTATTTGTATATGAATATTTTTGGTTGCAACAAATCATAGTTTCCATTATTGTTGATTGTCAAAAGGGTGATTTGTGATAAATTATGTATTTTAATTTAGTATCAATAATTAGTTGGGGCATGGTAGTGTAGTGGTTAACACTGTGTCTGTATGTGTGTGTGTGTGTGTGTGTGTGTGTGTGTGTGTTCCGGGTGATGGATTGGCACCCTCTCAGGGTGTACCCTGCCCTTTGGGATAGGATCTGGGAGAGAGTCCAGAGCTCCCTGAGTGAGAGTGGGTGAGAATTTGTTGGTTGAGTTTTAAATTGTAGTCATTTCGTAGTGAGTCATGGGCAACAGACTGGAACAAGAAAAAAATGTTGAGTTTTGTTACACACAACAAACTATACAAACCTCCTCTACAAGGTTTAGGTCTACTTTTGTAATTGACAACATCACTCATAGTACACACATGATCAGTGTATCATTCATTTGTGCATTGTCTGACTGCATATCCATAATCCATGGTCTCAGTGGAGAACAAGATAGAATAAATGTAATTGAACGTAATAAACACAACAGCTTGCTGCACTGTATGTGCATATTATGTCTCTTGTATACAAAGCACTCAAGTCTCTTGAGTGTCATCTCATTGCTAAATTTTCCATTTAAAAAAATAATTTGTACTACTGATACTGTAGCAGGAGCAAAAGAGAAGCACTGATTTGGTCTCCCAGACTGCTTTTTAAAAGTATATAATATAGTGTGCACACAACATCCAAATCACATAATGTGATTTCACACATTATTCACACACTCTTTCACAGACTGTGGACGTATATGTCGAGTTATCTGGGACTTTGCACATCAACTTCTGATTCAAACTCGAAAAAAGCCATTAGCCAACTACAGGGGACATGAGGATCAACTCTGGAATCACTTTTTAATTCTTGTGTCTGACAGCTTTGCAGGTTACACAACAATTGTTCAAAATAGATTCAACTAAGTGGTCGATAACTATCAGTGACCCTGAGATGACCAGCAGCCAATGCACTTCCCTGTCTCACATGTTACTGACTGCAGTCTCTTACACGCAGGTTTTTATACACAGACCTTACAGTTACAGTTATAGTTACTATCATAGTTACATCATAGTAGAGACCTTGAGGTGGCGATTCTCTGTTACAGATGGTGCTCGTATGTTGAGTCTGTACCTTTGCTCCATTAGTGACTGTGAGGTGATGCATACTGTGATGTCATACTCTGATCATGTTACAGTTGTTCCTTATCGAATGACCACTTATTACCATCACTTATTTTAGCTTTACAGTATATGATGCATACTGTAGCTACTAGGGTTCCTAAATGCTGGGGAAACTGCAGTGGCAGTAACAGAATATAAAAGTGCTTATTCTAAATTTCAACGCTCTCCAGAATTCCTTTTAACACATTTCACAGCAGCCTTTATTTTGCCCAGCCAGTAGTTATGCTTTACTAATCGTAGACAGAAGGAAGCAATGTGGTTGGCTTTTTAGGATGAGTGTTTTTCTATGTAATGCGGCTGCTCCATGTCATGATTTGCCTAAACTATAGAAGGTCAAACTAAACGTTTTGTTGTAGAAACCCATGTATGCCAGAGTAAAATAATGTGCCAGAATGAGAGAGTATTGCTGGCATACTGTGCAGTCATGAAAATTTATGTGAGAGCAAATATCATTTTACATTTTCCTTTGTAGTGACACTATCTATGGCACTTGGTAGACACTTTTATCCAGAATTTTACTATACCAAAAAGTTATAGAATTGTAGGAAGTTATAAAACAATAGGATTTCTGAAGAACACAAACCAATTATGTTAGAACAAAACCCAAAGCAGTGTGATGTTATTGCAAAATAATAAAAAAAAAAAAAATCATCACACCACCCCAAAAGAAATTTAATTAAATGTTTTAACTATGTTTCTTTTTATTTTAGCACATTATTGACGATTGCAACTTGTGTTAATTAAAAGACCTAAATGTTGAACAACAGCTTGCCATGTTACTAAGAAACTAATGCATTTTGTTTAATTTCCTCAAATGTTGGTGACATTTACATGACATGGCAGCTTTATCTCTGTTACAAGGGTGATGGGTGCTGACTCAAAGCTGGCTCAACAGTTTTTATAACTCAATCTGCTTTTATTCTTGTGACTAATAAAAGAACTGTAGACAGCAAGGATGAAATAGATTATACTTGGAAAACAATTTGTTGTTGACCTATTATGTGAAATTTATTTTAAACAGTCTTTTAAGAGACTATAAATATAAGAAATATTGTTCTGATTTTTTGACCACCGGTAATGGTTAAAAATATATCACTTTTCTATTTTCCTCCTGCAAACTTGTGTTTTGAGCTAAGCAATAGACATTTACAGTATGAAAAAAAGCATTATTTTCCTTTGTTGGGTGCTACAGTAATATGAACATCAAACTCTCTCATCTATTTATTTCCAATGAAATGAAGAAACTTTACTGAAAATGTTTCTACAGAAAATTGTACATGACATTTCGCATCAGACTGCGTTCTGAATAACTGACAATGTTAAAGTGCATTAAGTGACATTTTTTCTTGCATTGCCAAGTAAATAAGATCAAGGTTTTAATGAGGCCACCAAGAATTTGAACAGATGAATATAGACTGCAATGAACACTGTTTAAACTAAAAAACCTTCTTGAAGAAAAGTCTCAGATCCACGGGGCTAACAGAACTGTAGAATATCAGAGAGTACAAACAGCACCAGGGTGAACAAGCAGGTTTCCTAAGCTGCTAATACTGTAAGTGCTCTATACAAAATCCCTCTCCCTAGCAAATTTCATACAAATGGAAAAAGGCTCTTTTTATAATTGATCATGTTTATCAATGTTATCGATGAAACAGAGCTAAATTCAATGGCCTATATTTTTAAAAGCGTAAGAATGGTAGGTTAGCAGCAGTGGCGTGTTCTCAGATGCCAAGGGAAGCTTCTCCTGAAGAATTCCCTTACATTGCCTCTAGCAAACATTAGAAAGTGCAGTTATGCAGGGTAGCAATTTTAAGTTTGGGATTACCTCTACTACTACTACTACTACTAATAATAATAATAATAATAGGCAGACCTGTGAGTGAGTTTCAGTAGTCCAGTCATGAAATAACAAGGAACTGAACAAGGACCTGAAGAGCCGGTGTCGAGAGAAATAGACAGACAAATTCCTTTGATGTTATAAAGAAGGTAAGGTTAAGTTTAACAACGTGTGGGGGAAAAAAAGCCTTGATTGTCCAGAAGTTACCCCCAGGTTGCCGGATCTGTGACTGAAGGAGCAATCCAATTGTTGTCAAGGGAGATTGTAAGATCCTGAAAGGGGGGTGAATCACCTGGGAATGAACAGCAGCTCGGTTTTGCTGAGATTAAATTTCAGCTGATGAGCTGAAATTAACAATGAGATTTTTACCAGACATGCTGAAATCTGGGTGGAAGCATGAGTGTATGAGGGCGGAAAGGAAAGGATTAGTTGTGTGTCATCTGCATAACAAGGGTATGAAAAGCTGCGTGAGGATATGTCTTCACCAAGAGACAGGGTGTAGCGGGAGAACAGAAGAGGACCAAGTAATGAACCTTGTGAGACACTGGAGATTCTGCATGGAGTAGATGTGGGTCCCCTCCATGTCACTTCATATGATCTTCTAGGTAGGAAGTAAACCATTGCCACAGATTCCAAGGCTTGTAAAGAAGAAAAAAACTTGTGATTTACCATCTCAAATGCAGCTGAGAGGTTTGAAAGGATGAGGACAGGTGACAGGTTAGCTGATCTAGCTGCATGGAGCTTCTCAATGACAGATATAAGGGAAGTCTCTGTGGAATGTGCCACTGTGGCAGCGGGCATAGATCCAGTTCCTCTTGCTACCTGACAGCTCCTTGCTTGACTTAAAATGGGAGCACTCAATGTGTGCTCAGTGCCATTGCCAGCTCCACTTACGGCAATTAAGAATAAACATTCTGTGGAAAGGGAAGGTCTGAAGTTTTGAGAAATGGATTGGGGTTGGAGCAAAGGTCTGCCAGATTGTTGCTATTGTTGTAGCAAGGATATCATCAGAAGTCGGAAAGGGTGGAGCAGGACAAGCCAGTGGGTTGAGTAGTGAAGAAAAGATACTGGGGAGCTTGCAAGGATCATGTACTGAAACTTTCAGCTTTTATTTGTGTAAGGCAGAAGTCACTTCACAAGAGAATTTGGAGAGAAGAGCATGAGTAAGAGATAAGATCTGCATGAAGCAGTGATTTCTTCAATCTTCTCTCTGCGGTTCATACAGTAATTCTGTTCTATTGATGCACAAGCCATCAGATAGCCAAGGAGCAGGACAACAAGTCTTGCTTGGTTTAAAAGAGAGTGCATAGGAGGTCCACAGATATGGAAAGAGAGGTGAGAAAAGTGTCAGTGACTGTGTCTAGTGGAAAAGAAGAGAAGGAGTCTGGGAGGTCTGATAGGGTACAGGAAGACACAGAGGAAGGGAAGACAGAGTGGAAATTACTGTGGGTAAAAGACAAATTTTGGTGGTTGACTTTAGGCAGGGTAGGAAGGGTGATGGTGAATGATACAGGTAATGATCAGATTTATGAAGAGGGACAGCAGTGATATCTGTGGACAGTGACTGGGGAAGGGTGGCAGAAAACCAGGTCAAAGGAATTCCCTCTCTTGTTAATGGGAGGGCAGCTGTTTAATGTTAATGAGAATGAGTTAAGAAGATGGTGGAGGAATGGGGATTGGAGCTGGTCAGAAGGGAGGGTAAAATCTATAAGAACAGTGAGAGGAGTGTTATCAGAAGGTAAAAGTCTAAGAAGCATTTCCATTTAATCAAGAAAGTTTCCTAGAGGACCAGGAGGGCGGTAGATAACAAGGAAGTGGAGATCAATAGGGGAGGTTACCTTAACAGCATGAAATTCAAATGATAAAAAACCTGAGATGAGACAGGGGGGAGATATGTGAAGCATCATCTCCTAGACAACAGCAGACCTGTACCACCACCTCTGCCAGTTTCTCGGGGAGAGTGATAGAATGCATAGGCAGAGGATATGGAAGGATATGTGTAGCTGAGTTCTAAAGAGATATAAAGGTCTCAGTTAGTGCCAAAAAATCAAATGAGTAATGCGGCAGCTAGGGCTGAGATAAAATCTTCTCTTTCTTTTCACTAGACTGGCAGCTCCAGAGCCGACCTACCAGCAGTGGTTGAAAGTAAGACAGCAGTGGAGGCTAGATGAGGTTTCTGGGAGATCTGACTCTGATATATGAGCGAAAGTGTGAATCTATAAGAATTAACAACGGTGATAGGTTGAAGGCACATCCTAGTTAGTTAATGAGGACATTGTCTATACTAGGGCTGAGACAAAATGACAATTCCTTTTAATTCAAGACTATGTGTTAGATCGGCTTGCACTTTATATCTAGTTGTGACTAACTTGCAGGATATGCTTTTTAGGCTACACCTTCAATATGTGTAACTAGGCCCTGCCCACAATTTACACCAGAACAGAACAGCAATCCTACTTAACAATGTAGAACCAAAACGACGTAGAACCAAAATGTCAAAAACCTACCTTACCAGTGGGGAAGAATTCAACATAGAAGAACTCGAAAGAACACAGATGAGGAAGTAAATAAATTTTTAAAAGCACACTGATATGAATTTAAATTAAATGTTTCCTAACTAAACTTGTAATTAATCACACTTTCATTTATTATTGAATCTTTACTGAGCCCTACGCCTCTGTTTAAGCATTTGGGAGGAGCGTTGCATAAATTAAAGGTTCAGAATTCTGTGTGTGTGTGAGAGAGAGAGAGAGAGAGAGAGAGAGAGAGAGAGAGAGAGAGAATGTGTGTATTTGTGTGTCTGTAAACGCAAGCATTGTCTGGAATGTGTGCAAGGGTATACAAGTTTTGTATAAAATCATACTGGGCACTCTAGACATTTGTCTGGCTGTTAAAGTGATGTACAAAACACACACAGAGAGTGGCTAAATAAAAAAATAAAAAAAACGGACATAGAGGATCTCTCAATTGTCTTCCTTCAAGAAATTCTGCCACACTGGTTAACTGTGATCAAGAGCTCTAGCATCTTTTGTATCAAATGACTTATATAAAAAAAATAAAAAAAAAGGAATGTCTGTTTTGAAACATTAAAAAGGATTGGCATTCAGAAGATTACTTAGCTGCATTTTGGTACTTCTGGCCTTCAGCAAAAGCTTTTCTTGTATTCAGGGTAACAAGGAGTGAAACAGAGCTATGATCTATGCCATGTTAAAAATAGTTCTTTAAGCTCATGCACTGTAAATTATGCCAGTGAGCATCAGTCTAATTGCCATCATATAATCTATCATAGTCCAAAAAAATAAAAAAAAAATCTTATTAGTGCTATATGATCCAGATCCCACAAACACAATTCAACAGGGTTAAACAACAGTTTAGTATGTTTCTGTATTAAAGCAGTCACAAAATGTGAACACATTTGCAGACTAAATGACACCATGAAAGAGAGGGTATTATTTGGATTGCATAGTGAGGTCATTAATAACCATTTTGACAGGAGAAAAAAATTACTAAAGTGAGCACAGTGGAAATGGTACAACCGGCTAAAAGCATCCATAGAATTACACAAAGGTGCACAGTGATAAAATAAATAAATAAATAAATAGATAGATAGATAAATAAAGCATGTTACCATTGTGGTAAAAGCGACCATCAAGCACAGGGCCGCTGCTTTAATGACATGAAATGCAGATGTTTGGGGGGTGGGAGGGACTTGCTTTCAAGCTTGAAATGTAATTTGCAACAAAACACTAAAAAAGGGGAAAGGTCATTTTTATAAAGCCTGGAGCATATGCATCAACTGAAACATTTATCTGACCACAGAAAAATAGTTATGGGTGGCTGGTATAAATAAACGTTGTCACATCTTTTAAAGATTAATATGATATTAAAAAAAAGATCCAAATCAGGTTAGTTGGTGTGAGCAGTGGATTTAACACTGGTTAATTTAGACTTGCATGAAACCAAGAATAAAAGCACTAATGATGGCCATTAATTTTTATTTTTTTTTAATCCTATAAAATATACTTGTACAGTGGAATGAAGAAGTCGGCTGAGCTTGATTTGCTTTTCAGATTGCATTCAGTGACAGGCATGCCAGGTGATTATACTGGGTTTCAAATGTTTTACAGCCCATTATGTAGATGAATCCAAAACATAGTGACGAAGAAACTTCACCTGCTGGAGCACCTGGTTTAGTAAATGGTTTTAAAAGCAATAAAGATAAATTGCTATACCTTTGCCTACAGCTGTGCGATGTAATTGATTATCCAGTTAAATCAATCTTTTGTTGATTGCGTCAGATAACTGAATGGATGGGGCAGTGAATTGACACTTTTTTGAATGACTTAGGTATTTCAAATGTTACAATCTCTAAAAATGTATGAATTCCTAAAACATATGCCACAGTCTCTGCAGAAAATTCAAATCACTTCCATCTTACTCATTTGGTGAGGGTATTGCTTCTTCTGAATTAAATTTTATGGCCAGTTGTTACAATCCTGCCATCACCTCCTGGACTGGAGTATGGCACAGAGGATCAGCAGGACATATAAAAAATAAATATATATTTAAAAAATAATAAAAAATAAAGTAAAAATATATATATATATGAGACATTACATTTAAAAAACAAACACTAGTTACACAGCATGCCAAAACATATTCCATACACTACCATGAAGTTTGGAATCATTTTCTAACTCCATGGTTGTTCCTGATTTTTATTTCTTTTTATGTTATAAAGCAATGCTGAAGGCGTCCAAAATATGCAATAATCTCCTTTAAACAGTTAATGTTGAGATGTATCTGCTACTCATGATCTGTAAAGCCTTCATAATGACTCTAAAATCACTGTTAATTGGTGGTTTTTGAGGCTAGTAACTGTAAATTAACTTCTCCTCTCTAGCAGTGGTAAGTTTTGGTCTTGCTTTCCTGGGACGGCCTTCATGAGGGCCAGATTCATCATGGTGCTTGATGGATTTTGCAAATGCACTTGACAATACTGTTCTTGCAGAGCATATTCCAGAAAGGCTGACCTCTGTGTCTTAAAATAACAACTGACTACTGTTGTTACATAATTACCTAATTCCATATTTGTTATTTTATAGTTTTGAAATCCCCCGTATTGTCGTAGGATGTAGAAAATAAATCACTAAACAAAAGTGATCCCAAACCTTTGATTGGTAGTGTACCTTTATTAGTTTATTTAAAATATAGATGTAAAATATAGCTGCTCAAGACAAATCTAATAATTAAGCAATATCACATGAAAGGGAGTGCTGTACTGCTTGATATACTGTAGCATGGTTGTGATACCATTGTGCCGAGTTGAAATTGAGCCTGAAGATATCACAGCCATGGTACATCCGGCAAAACAGTACAACCACAAGTGTGATATTGCTTTTATACCACAGTTCTGCAACCACAATTTATTAACAACAAATTGTGATTTTTTTTTTTAACCAGTTGTTTTGCACATCTGCTTTTGTGACTGGCAAAACGAACTAACCAAAATAACATTAAATGTCATGCTATTGCCCTTTATACGGTGTACAATCCATTGTCACATACACTACGTAGTGCCCCTGATCAGGGGTTGGCTATCTGGAATTCAACCTTTGTTAGGAGGTATTTAAGAGTGAAATTGTTTTTTATTGTTTTGTTTGTTTGTTTTTATTACATAACATTATCATTATCGATCTAACATTATAGGTATGAGTGAAGTTTGGTGGGATTTTAGTGGACAATTGACCAATAAGGACAAAACCATTTTAGCTGGTCTTTAAAAAAATTACACAAGCGAGGTGTCAGGATCATCTTAAACAGGGGAGAAAACAAGGCCCTTACTGGATAGAAGCCATGGATGAGAGGATTGTCATGTTGTTTTTAACCAGTCATACCCGGGTCACAATAATCCAAGTCTATGCACCAACAGACAGTACTGATGACACTTTAATAGACGAATTTTAAAGCCAAATCCAAAACACCCTTGATAACACCATGACTTGATCACTGTGATAAGTGATATCAGTGATTGGTTGGTCACTTTCTGCAACCAAAAACTACCTATATTGGAAACACCTCCAATTACAAGACACATGCAAGGAAAAATAGATACAAGACAGAACACGGCAGTTTATTAACACAAGAAAACAGGTGAAACAAGAGAGAGATCAAACCAAAATAAATGGCATCTATGAGCAAGCGACAAAAAGGTATGCCCACCAAGTGAATAAATCTTGTTGTCTGGATAACTCTGAGAGAAGGAGCAGAAGCCCAGGATGCAGCAGATCATGGACACTCTGTAAATGATTGTCAGCAAGCTCACTAAAATGCAAATCAAACTAACTAAAATCAAACACGATAAACTCCTACTAACCCTGGCCAAACAACTGTGGAGGATCCTCAACCAACCTGATCCGCCTATGTACAACTTCGACAGAGAAGAAGTACTTGATAAACTCAATGTCAACACTGATGAAATCACTGTCAAAAAACAGTTTGACAGTGATTTTACTAGGACAGAAAAACAAAGCACCTGGCCATGATGAAATCCCAGTACACCTCCCGAAAGCAAATGCCCCTCCTGGCTGAACAACTCAAATGACAGTTCCAGAATCTGAAGGAAAGGTATCATCTTGCAGCTTCATAAGAATGACAACATATTTGATTCCATGAATTAGCATGGCATCGGACATCTGTCAGTACTCGGAAAGCTTTCTGTGCAGTCTTACTATGACATGGGATTCAGAAAAGGTTAATTGTGATGTGAACACATTTTTGCATCCTCTCACCAGTTCTCATCACCGTAGACATCATCATGAAAAACAGTGCGTGTGGAACAGGCTTCAATTAGATAAATGTAAATCGTTTGACCGACTTTGCAGACAATGTTGCCCAACTAAAACTGGTACCGAGCATGCTACCGCAAATCATGATCATGAAGCCAGTATGACTGGATTATGAATGAGCTGAAAAAATATCAAAGCTTATGAAGATTGGAGCCATGGGAGCACAAAGCAATATCACCATTGTTACCACCAAACTTGGTACAGAGTTGATAAATTCATCTACTTGTGGAGTATTGTCTCTTATAATGATGATGCTGAAATTGACATCTGAGAAAAATTTGAAAAGCCTCAACCACATTCTTGATATCCCCCAACCCCTCTGGAAGACAACCTCAATCTCTGGATACATGTGAAACAGATAGTGTCTTGATATTTTTGCAACCTGGATGGCAGTTGATTGCTGAGAAGTACAAGACTTAATGGTCTTGGCAACAGCTTAAACCTTTGGAAGTTGTATTCATGTAATCCAAGTTTTTGTAATCAGTGTAGATGATGAAAGGGGTGACATACTAGTGCCTTTCAACCGTCACTGTGCCATCACTCCTCCAGTGCTAGTACTGTATGTTCACAAGGAGCTCTCTAATGTCTACTGTATATCATAGTTTTGTTCAGCCTAGGTCATATTGTATAAGAAGAATATAATGGGGTAAAAGTAATTTTTTTTCTAAGATTTTGAGACAGGACAGCTCTGACTCAGGATGAAGGTGAGCTGTAGACATGTTTGTGTTTACAAATTTTTACAGTCTGATCCTGATTCCAGTATAGACCTGATGGTACAATATGATACAATACAATGTGACCAGGGCATTTTGCAGTTGCTAGGATAGTTATAGAAAAACTGGGTGTGGTGGTATGAACCCTTTTCCCCCATAACAAGTAAATTTGGAAATTTTAACCAATATTAAATAGTTTTGATGATGATGACGATGACGATGATGATGATGATGATGATGATTATTATTATTATTTAAACATTCATAATTAAAGCAACTTTAATGAAAACTTATTATATGGAGAAATATGTATGGGGCTATTATGTGTTTGTAGTAACTGAGAAGTTAAGCTCTAATGTGTAATTTTGCTCATACATTGCTCAGGTGCATACATTTCAACAATATTTTTGTTTTAGCACTGACATGATAATGTGCACTTTAGAGCTAGAAAGTGTTTGTTAACCACAGCAATAATCAGTATAATTAACTTTCTATAAATGTACCTCTTAGCAGGTCTTTTTATGTTGGATTTTTTTCCTTTACAACTGAATGCTGACATAACTGGCAGGCAGATCAGGTTAGGTAAAAAAAAAAAGTAAAAAGAATAAAAAAAAAACATCCCATTCAGTGTAGGAAGCGAGGAAGAGTCAGCACTCAGTTACTGAGCACTAACCCAAGGTAGCCGATTAGCCTTTTCAGACATTATTACATGTTAAGCATGCAAGATAAGGGTCATCCTCACTACATTCAATAGTTATACATACAGTAAATCATAGAATATAGCAATTGTACAGTACCCTACATCGCTCATTATGGAGGAGAATGTTTAATGTGGTGCTTAATGCATTGTTCCCCTGCATGTGCTGAGGTCCATGTGCCTTAATCAATTTTAAACACTTTTCTAATTGTGGCTTTTGCTTTGTAAAAAGGATTAAATGAGCCCACAGTAACATATTTGGATATCGCTTGTCAATATTGTATGTATGTTCCGCAACCTTTCCAATTACTCACCACTAACAAAGGCTAACAGGTGCCTATGTTTATAGACAATATGTCTGCATTCGTTTAAGGGGAAGTCTTAGAAAAATCTGGCAATTTTATTGGCTAACATTCCGTATATGATTGACACAGCACTCTTGCTCTGTACAGTATATACATTCAACGGCAGTGGTAGCTCAAAGGATAAAGACACTGATTGGAAGGTCAACTCCAGCTCCACCAGGTTACCATTGTGGCATAAATGTGACAAATAAAGGCTTAACATGGTCTAACACAAGAAAAATAATTATTTAATATTACCATGTAGACACTTTACTAGACTTCTGACATTTACATAATGCTCTTGGTGCTAGATGATTATTAATAAAATGATTGTTTTAGTTATTATTGGGTCCAAATCTTTTTTTTTTTTTTTTTTTTTGATAAAATGCTCTAAAAAACAAACAAACAAACAAACAAATGTTGTTACAGTAAAATAATCATTTATGGAGTTGTGAGATGTCCCCTGATGCACAGAAGAGGCATTGCTTTTAACTTACAAAAAAAGACTTCTGCTATCCCCATGGAGCGAAACTTACTGACTGTTGCAAAAAATGCTGACCCTGGAAACTCTCATAAATGTTAAATCAAATTCCCTTGCTACTAACACTATTTATAATTTTATATAATTTTCTTTATTGAAAAACTTTTAATGTGATTATGATTACTCTTTCATCCACCATTTAAGTTTTTAAACAAAATTTTTAAACAGTATAATTTTTAAATACTGTATATTAATGCAATGTACTTAGTAAAATTACTTTTTGCAGTGTGATACCGTTAAGTTAAGGAAAGATAGTTGCACTTTCTCAGTAACATTACCTGGATCTTTTACTGCATCAGTAAAAAGGATCAAACAGGTTCTCTGAAATCTTGAAGATTCAGCTGCCCATATTGGCAAAGAGAAAAAAAAAAAAAACTTTTTATTTTCCATTACACAAAGAGAAACTTAAAACACTTTCTGGCACCAGCAATTACACTTGTCCTCCTGAGATTCAGTGCCGCAGGAGGCGCAAGGTTCCAGGGGAGTTAGTTCTCAACACAGCTAGACTGTCACTGCCTGCAAATCCCCACAGGGTTCCAGACAGAACATAACATTCCACAGTAAAAGGGATGTTACGCACCAATCTTCTGCAGTAAAATTTTGGCATTTTTCAATTCAGATAAATGTATATGTGGAAATCATTTCTTCTCCTTGAAAGGACAAATTCTTCTGCTTTTTTTCTCAGTTTCTATCATTCACATACTTTAAAAACCTATAACATGAGCTTATTACTGGGTTGTTGCTCACCCATGTTGCTACTGTAGGTCAAACAATCTAATCTATCAAATGCCCCAAAGAGGACACTCTCCACTATGGCTTTCAGCCAAGCCATTTTTATTAAAATAACAAGCCACACATTATTTTAGTTTGCACATTCATCCTGTGAATTTCACATTTAACCACAATCTAATAGTGCTTTGTTAGATCTGGTGACTGAACAACCCTTTAATCACTGTCTTTTTCATAGAAGCAGTTTAAGATGACTTGTGCATTGTGACATTTTCACTGCACTTTATCATTCTTGATGTAGCCATTATAGTGGTCATATACAGTACAGTAGGGATGCACATGATCAGCAACAAGACTCAGGATGTGACATTCAAACAATATTTAATTTGTTCAAAGAGGCCCACCATTACATCACCACCACCCTCAGCCTCAACAAGATGGGTTGACATAGTTCATAAGTTCCTGCATTTGAGACCCAAATTTGACCCAACAATTTGCATACTGCAGCAGAAATCAAGACATTTTTCTATGCTTAATGTCATTGAAGCTGTGCCATCTGTAGTCTCAAATTCCTGTCCTTGGTTTATAAGACTGAAATTTAGTTTGGATTGGACAAGGTTAGTGTGTCTTCTGTCGTAAAGAATGGTTAATTAGGTTCCATAGGGTTTCCATACGTAACTTTATTTCAAAGCACACTGGAGTGCTGTGTGTGCTGAGATGCTTTTCTGCTCACGACATGGAAAAGAATGGCTATTTAATAAACAATGGTTATTTTCATAAAATAAATAAATAAATAAATAAATAAATGTTCACATTTAATACAATCTTTGTAGAATGCTTATTTTGGTTACCTTAACCCTTCTGTTAGCTTACACCAATTTAGCCATTCCTCCTCTGAACTCTCAAATTTTCACAAGAGTCATAACCAACAAATGGTTAAAGCATTATCAAAAACCATTGTTAAAAAAGCATATGGCTTAAAGAGATTCCCTCCCTTTGCTTTCTTTTAAAAGCAAGAGTCCATCATGAAGTGTGTTTCAGGGACACTCTGGGCTGGTAAAGATGACAGTCACGATAAAAACAGTCTAGGCAGCAGCATGAACTGTATCAGGGGATGAGCCACATCACCTTGACCATGAACAAAGCACTGATACGCGCTCTCTCTCTCTTTTCTCTGTCTTTCTCCCTCTCTCTTTTTCTCTATCTCACACACACACACACACACACACACACACACACACACACACACACACACACACACACACACACACACA
>JAQQZT010000037.1:5819402-5834713 GCA_030068275.1 Clarias platycephalus | reverse complement strand
CACACACACACACACACACACACACACACACACACACACACACACACACACACACACACACACACACACACAAGCATATGTGAAATGACAGTTTTTTTTAGCCTGTAGTGACAAATGGGAAGAAATGACAGCTGAAAATATGTTCAATCCTGGGGGGAATGTTCTTTTGCTCTGCCTTTTCTTGATGGTTCTTCAGCCAGGTTCTCTTTCTCCCTTAGGAGAAGACAGTTCTTGGTTTTCTGTCTTAATGTCCTTTTTATAATGAGATTTCATATGACACAGGACCGCACGAATAGAAGACATCTATGGCAGCTGTGAATTCTGGGCATTGTAGGACAAACACAATAGTTCAAAACACCAGGAAGGCTAGCTAGATGATCTGGGAATGCTGTAAGAATAGAAAAATGTGTTTATAGAGGGGTCATTTTTATAAACTTAATGGCACGAAGTTATTGATAAGATATCCCTGACAAGAGTAGTTTGTACATTATATTAAATGTGTAGTATCATAATAGAAGTTCCTTCACAGAAACTTGTATGGTGGATACTCTTTATAGTAAGCAGAAAAATAGTAAATCTAATAGTAAGCAGAAAATTATTTCTCTTCTTTATCTAATAATAATAAAAATTATGATAATAAATTAAAGCTGTACTCTACCTACCCCAAACAAATAAATAACTAAAAACATCACAGACCATCACCTCCTAGTATATACTCTACCTAGTATATACTGATTACCTACATCTCCCAATGTTATCGATTTGGTAGAAATATTAATCCGACCACCAAAGACAGATTCACAAGTAATCTGGCAGATCTGTCTCAACTTCTTACTAGAACCCTAAATGCAGAGGATCTAGACAAAGTGACTATCAGCATAGGTACTATTTTTTATGACCACACTAGACACTGTTGCCCCCACTAGATTAAAAAAGTAAGAGAAGAAACACCTGCACCATGGTACAATAGTCATACTCACACCCTCGAGAGCAACCCGTAACCTCAAAAGTGGAGAAAAACTAAAGTAGAAGTTTTTAAAATTGCATATAAAGACAGTATGTCCAGCTACAGACAGGCTCTAAAAGCTGCTAAGGCTGAGCATCTGAGCAAATTGATAGCAATAAACCAAAACAATCCCAGGTTATTATTTAGTACCGTGGCTAGACAAACAAAACCCCCCAAAAAGATATCTGCAGAGAGTATTCCATCACAGTTTAGTAGTGAAGACTTTATGATTTTCTTCAATGGAAAAAATCGATAGTATCAGGGAAAAAAAATCATGGATGTTCAACCTCTTACAGCATCTCGTGATCCAGTCCAGCCCAAACCTCCATATCTAAATTATTAATGCTTTACAGGTATAGGACGGGAAGACTTGTACAAACTTATCACCATGGCTAAATCAACAATGTGTTTGTTACATCCAATCCCAAATTATAGTTCAAAATGTATTAACGCTGAGGAGTCACTTCTAAACATTATATATTCTTCACTATCTTTAGGTCACGTCCCTGAATTTTTCCAAGTTCTCAGTTATTAAACCTTTTCGTAAAAAACCTAAATTAGACCCTGATGAAATAATAAATTAAAGACCGACTTAAACCTTCCATTTATATAAAAAATATTAGAAAAGGTGATGTCAGTGAGGATTCAGGCTCCATCATAGTACAGAAACTGCAATAATAAAAATCACAAATGACTTGTTTTTAGCTTTGACTAAGGCTGCATCTCAATACTTGTCTTACTTGATCTTAGTGCTTCATTCGACATTATAGATCATTCTCGTAGATTGCTTACAAAATCACATAGGTATTCAGGGACAGGCATTAAAATGGTTTAGATCCTACTTGTCCGATCAATACCATTTTGTAGATACATGGGTAACATCAATAGAAGACATATTAGTTTCCATTGCTACACTGATGATACCCAGTTATACATCTTATTTTATATATATACCAGATGAAATATCCAAGTTGTCTAGATTAAGTGAGTGTATACAAGGTATAAAAGATTGGATGACCAATAATTTCCTCTTACTAAATTCAGATAAGACAGAAATGTTACTTATTGGTCCAAAGACCAGTACACAAAAGCTCTCACAATTCAGCTTGCATTTAGAAGGATGTACTACTACTACCAGCTCGACAGTAAAAGACCTGGGCGTAATATTAGACAGCAACTCATCTCTTGAAAATCAGATTTCCAATATTACAAAAATAGCCTGTTTCTACAGCTATCCAAAATGCAGCCTCAATAGTTCTCACCAGATATGATCATATACAGTAACCCCAATACTATAATTTCTGCACTGGCTACCTGTTAAGTTTAGAAGCTTTGGAATAGCCTTCCTGACAGTGTCCGGGACTCAGACACAGTCTCCCAGTTTAAAAGTAGACTCAAGACTATTTAACCTGGTATACACATAATTAATCCCATAGTCTCACGCTCCAGTACATTTAAATGCACACTCTCATCTAGTGCTGCTAATATAATGAACACCAGCTATGCTAATTCTTTTCCACCTGTTCTTTCTTTTTCTACCCATCCCCATTCCACCATTTTGATTTTCCACAGTTTAAAACTACAAAACACCCACTATAATGCGTAGCCTTCTTTGTGGCTCTCAGTGTCATACACAGCAACATCACATGCTTTGCTAGGACCAAACTCTTTGCAGAAATTAAGAGTAGGAAGCGTCATAAATAATTATTCGAAAATAATTAAATAATTTCAATCCTAAATTAACTTTGAGCACAATTCCTAAGAGTGATCCTAAGATGCTTAGTACAGTAAATGCATGCTCAGATCTATCAGAACACAGGCATATCTATCAGAAAACAGAACAGAGTATCAAACAGAGGACATAGCTATCAGGGCTATCAGAACTATCATAACACAGGACATAGCTACTGTATCAAAACAAAGTTCATGAGAGGTACCACTAAACTCAAGTTGGGAGTGAGTGCTGGAGTTCTAAATTACAGTATAACCTCCATCTCAAGCTGAGCCAGCAGGGTGTTGAGTACTGCACCTTCCTCCAGAAGCACCGGCATAAATTCCCATGCATGCTATGCTAGGAGTGCATATGTCCATTTGTAGTGCAAGCTCCTTTGCTTGCTGGGGAAAACCATCAGAGAGAGAGAGTGGGAAAAACTTTTTTTTTTTAAATCAGGGGTGGCCGATTCATTATGCCTTAATACTGTATGTCTCGTATTTTGTGATAAATGGAAACTGCCAGAGGACAACTTTTCTTGCAGAAACTCCAGCACTGAAACAATTCGGCAGTGGATTGGGTCTAAATGTAAACTTTCAAATACACTCCATTTGAGGGCATAAGTTCTTCTAGTGGAAGGAGCCCTAGCACTTAGAATAGTTTCAATTACGCTGGCTGGAAGACCAGCATCTCTTAATTGGTCCCCCTCAGGGGCCAGACATGAAGATTCCAGAGCTCGGGCCGGGAATTAAATATGTCCCCTGCGCCTGAGACCGAAGATCCCTCCTCACTGGAATCACCCACGGTGAGCCGTCGAGGAGAGATATTAGATCCGAGAACCACATTCTGGTCAGCCAACGGAGCGCTATCAATAAGAGGCGCAAACCCTGTTGACGGACCCTCGCCGGGACTCCAGGGAGCAGAGCTATCAGAGGAAATGCATAAAGGTGTAATCTGGGCCATGTATGGGCCATCACGTCCAGACCCAGGGGAGCTGGAGGAGTCAGAGAGTAGTAAAGGGGACATTGTGCTGTTTCTTGCAAGGCAAAGAGGTCCACCTCTGCTACATAAAATCTTTCCCAGATTTGTCTGACGACTTCGGGGTGTAGTTTCCATTCCCCGTGTGTCACAACTTGTCTGGACAGCAAGTCTGCTCCCACATTCATATGCCCCGGAATGTAAATCGCCACGAACTTGTCCTGTGCCCAAAGCAGAACCTGGTGTGCTAGCTTGTTCAAGTGGCGCGTTCGCAGTCCGCCCTGGCGATTTATGTACGAGACTACCGTAGTGTTGTCCACCCACACTAGGACATGGTAGCTTCTCAGCTGCTGGAGGAAGTGTTTCAGGGCCAGAAATAGAGCCATCATTTCGAGGCAATTGTTGTGCCACGCGAGAAGATGACCTCTCCAGCGCACCCCAGCCCGGGAGGGAAGTGTCTGTCGTTACCATCTTGCGACGACAAGACGGACCTAAAGTGGCCAAAGTCAGAAACCGGGGTCTGAACCACATAGAAACGGTATGAAGCCCCTGGCACGTAACCCTTATTTGCCTCTGGGGATTGGCCCTTGAGTGAAATCCCCTGGCTCTTAGCCACAACTGAAACACTCTCATGTGCAGAAGGCCCAAAGGTATCACCGTGGACGCAGCTGCCATGAGACCTAAAGATCTCTGAAAGTGATGAACAATAATTTTCTGGCCTATTATGATTTCCTTCAGTGTGTTGAGAATGAGTTCGACATGAGCAGGAGGCAGCTGTGCCCACATTGTGATCGAATCCCATGTGACACCCAAATATGTTGTCCTCTAAACAGGAAAGAGAACGCTTTTCATGGCGTTGAGTCTCAATCTTTAAGAATGGAGATGCGCTAAGACGACATCCCGATGTCGAAGCGCTAGCTCCTGAGACTGAGCCAGAATCAGCCAGTCGTCTATGTAATTAAAAATATGCCCTGGAGTCATAAAGGAGCCAGGACTGCATCCATGCATTTTGTATATGTGCAGGGTGACAAAGCTAGGCCGAATGGAAGGACCCGATACTGGTAAGCTTCACCCGAAAGTAAACCTCAGGATCTTCATGTGTTGTGGCAATATTTCTATATGAAAGTATGTGTCCTTCAGGTCGATCGTCATAAACCAATCCTCTTGTTGGATTTGAGAAACAATCATTTTGACATTCAACATTTTGAACCTGTATTTTCTGAGATAGAGGTTCAACCAGCGAAGATTTAAAATTGGACGCAGCCGCCCGTCTTTCTTGGGAACCAAGAAATACTGACTGTAGTAGCCTGACTCTCTGCTGGAAAAAGGGGCCATAGAATATGTTCCCTTGCCAGACAAAGTCTGCAATTCCTGAGTCAGCAGATGTGCCCTTTCCGGTTTCACGGAAGTGGAGACCATGTCGTTGAAATGTGAAGGACGATGTGCAAACTGAATCCTGTAGCCTCTCTCTACAGTCCTTTGTACCCAAGGGGATATGCCTAGCAGTAGCTTCCATGCTGCCAGTTTCTCCGAAAGGGGCACAAGTTTTGACACTTTGGCTAGATGGGGGGGGTGTTAGATGTTCAGCATCCTGAAACGTGGCAGGAGGTGACTGAACACCTAACATTTCGTTGGAGACCGATGTTCCCCGAAACAGCAGTGGTGGCGGAGCTTGAACACCAGCCTCCTGGGGGTGCCAGGGAGGAGACTTTATTCTCAGAAGGAATTCTACACGCCCCTCCCCAGGGGGAGACACCTCCACGATCCTGGGCGCATGAGCCTCAGGACTTTTTTGCGGAGATGATGCTCCTTAGGTCCTGTTGCTTTGAGGCGGAATGTGAAGAGCAGCGAGCCGCACCCCAGTTTCTACGAGGGGGTGCACGGCTCATCACACTCTCCTTCTGCTCTTCACACCTCGCGAGAGCCAGACCTGGACGAGACTGGGTGTCTGACAGTCCCGACTCTTGAACACGGCGGGGAAGAAACCTAGTGGCGACGGAATTAACAGCGTCTCTTCTATCTAATTCCTCATACGCTCTGTCATCACTAGAGGAGCGTTCTGAGGTGGCTATCTCCATTTCTATGGAAGCAAGAGAGGAAGTCTCTTCTGCCCTTCACAAGAAGCGCCGGAGCGCGCTTGAGAAGTGGACGCCAAAACTCTCAAAGTTAAAAGTGCCAATACAGTAAGGCGGAATAAGTGGAAATATAAAGGACTGTCCACCATCTCTATGTTCCATTCAGCTGGGCTGATATTTATCACAAGAGCACTCAGTCAAATTCAAATTTAATTTGTCACATACACAGTCATACACAGTAGGATATGCAGTCAAATGCTTAGTCGACTGCCCGCGACCTTAAAATAAAAGACTATTAATAGGAAATAAATATGAAAAAGAAGATAGCTGTACAATACTAAAAATATAAGACAAATAAGAAAAATCTAGCTGTACAATTTAGAAAATATAGAATTTGTGGAATTTTTGTGTGGGAATGAAGTTGAATATAAATAGAAATGTCCAAGTTGTGTGCAAATATGCCTGGAAGTGTCATATTTAAAGTGACTTATGTGCATCAGGGAAACAGAATAAAATAGAATAAAATATAAGAAGTAAGATCACTCTCCTGACTATGCTTAAACCTACACTATACCACAGAGTAAATAATTCCTACTCCAGAGTGTTACAAGATTAACAAAACAAAATGCCTTATTTAGGACACAACAAGATACTGTATATCCAAATCATCAATATTTAAATTGTAGCTCATTCAGCTGTATTTGTGGTTAATGAGTACTTAAAATACTGTATGCTCTCATTAAAGGTAAAACTACACTATTTATTTAGTTCACAGTGTAAGATGGCCCACGCATTTTTAAATCTGCTTTCTTTAAACCTCTGAGGAGCTTTCTTCACATAAAAGTGATTACATAATTGTGGTGGCATACTGTATGTGTGATATTACATTACACTGATATAACTTTTTCAAAATTGTATAAATGTATAAAAGGTAAGATAAGACACTTTATACATAGTGAATGCTTATAGGCATATTTCAGATGTTCTTGTATATATAAGAATGATAAATCTGCTGCATTTGTCTCTATTATACCAGTATGATTAGACTTTAAACTGAAATATACTTATTAATGCACTAATGTGTAAATCCATTTAGAATTGAATGAATGAAGCATCTCTTTCTGTTGGTGGTTTTATGTGAGAAAAAAAATGTTCCACAATACTACATATTACACTTACGCAATATTACACTTGAGTCACAGTTACAAGGATATGACAAGAAAATGCACCATTTATAAATTTCCTAAGGATAATTATGTTCTCTTATTTGTCTTTATTCATTTTTAGTAATATTGTATTTGACTGGTGAGGTAAGTTACCATGAATATAACTTTGTTTCACTGGGCATGGGTTACAAGCGAACCACAATTGGCCAAAAACCACCTTAGCAAAATTATAATTTTACAAATTTGTGTTTCCTACCTGTTCAGTTCTGAGCTTCCTATTGGTTTTACATGTCTCTTGGTAAACTAATACAGTACTTCATTAAAGTATTATAAGCTATCCTTTAAAATATGTAAAAAGTGTTTTGATATTTGCTGTGCGAAAGGCTAAATATGTGAATTCCTGGACTAAAACTCTTGAGGGCAAAACAAAGTAGCATAAAATATAAATTTTACAGCTAACAACACTAGAGCATTCGCTTTGTAAAATATAACAGTTTATTGTGGGTCATATTGGACCATTTTATGGGAATAACTGGACCACAACCTTTGTTTGTCACTCTCATAGTGCTAATGTGTTCAGATACATTAAAAATAAAATGATTTTTGATCTTAAAAAAATAGATGACTGAGTTCTGGTATTATTCCCATTATTTGCTCCATGTCAAATGTTGCTGAAGTAGATTCCAGGAAATTGATAACTATTTATTTGATCTATCAAACACTTGATTATTTAACAAATATCTGTGTGGTGCTGGAGAGAGCAAATTAACCTACTGAGAACACAGCCATTACACATGCAGATAGATTTGTTGGTACCTTTCAAATAAAGAAAAAAAGACCCAGTGGTCAGTGAAATAATTTGAAACAGAAAGTAATAATTATACAATATTTATTATATGACATAAGAGGGATTGCTGAATATCAGCGTTGCAGTAATGCGGTCATAGTCACAAGGGCACACGGTGAATGCTGAAGATAGCCTTGTTGATATTCAGGACAACAGCATGATCTCAAGTATAATATTGGTTTTGTAGAACAGTTCCACAGACACTATTATCAATGGATTATTATTTGTTTGTTTATTTAACCTGGTATTTTACTCCGCCAACACATATTCTTCTGCGACTGACGAAACTACCTAATTGCGATTGATGGAGCTGGCAACTGAGAGTTAGCAACCCATTGCTGTTAGGCTCCATCTCACCACTCATCGGATGCCTCTCATCCAGTCAGATTACTTGGTTGGAACTAACTGTTGTATAATTATAATGTTTCAGCACTTTCGACAGATGTTTGATAGATTTTAGATCAGGGCTCATAGAAAGCCCCTTGAGAATACTTCAACAAATTCATACACATGTGTATGACTATTGGGTCTCATGGCTTATTTACTATAGGTCTTAAAAACTCTTATACAGTAGCTCTTATAGCTCTTGTAGGCATTGTTTTTTTTTTATGTTTTCTTTTTCGAGTGCATGGTTGAGTGAATATTAACTGCACTATGGACATCAAAGGCACAACATTTTTGAACTTTGTTTACAGTTGTATGTGGGACCTCTGTTCACAGTCACGGTCCTATTGTTTACACCAGGGATCAGCTGTTAGCATTTAGCAACATGGTGCTACTCCAGGAAAAAATAGCAAGCTGCTCCAGTCCCACCTCTCTCTGCAACTCACTGTCTACTTGCCGCCACTCCAACCACAACATACTGCCTCTTACAGAGGCCCAGGTCAGAATTGAGCTCAGGAAGATCAAGGTGAGGAAGACTGAAGGCCAGGAAAGCTTCAGCTCCAGGTTCCTCAAGACCTGTGCAGACCAGCTGTGCGCCATATTGTTGTACATGTTTGATCTGAGCATGAAGCTGGGCAAGGTGCCACAGCTGTGGAAGACACCATACATGGTACCTGTACCAAAGAGATCGCACCCAAAAGTCTTTGAGGACTACAGTCCAGTAACATTGACCTCACACCTAATGAAAACGTTTGAGAGGTTTGTGCTTACTCATCTCCGACCTCTGGTGAGCCCTTCAATGGATTCACTTCAGTTTGCCAATCAGCCTGGCATTGGAGTGGAAGACGCCTTCACACCTGAGAAAGACTGAGAGAACATAGTGAGAGTCATGTTTTTGGACTTCTCTAGTGCTTTTAACACCATCCAACCTGTGCTTCTGGGGGAGTCTGAAATGATTTTTTGCAACACTGGAGGCCCGCAGGGAATGGTCCTGGCTCCGTTCCTCTTCACTGTCCACACTTGCAACCCGTCACCTGCAGAAGTTCTCTGACGACTCCATCATCTGCCTGATCATGGAGGATGATGACAGGGAGTACAGAAGACTCTGATTCAGAACTTTGTGGACTGGTGCCAACGGAACGGCTCCATGCTAAATCCAAGAAGACAAAAGAACTGGTGGTGGACTTCTGCAGGAACAAACACACTGTTCCAACATCAGGGAACATTTAGGGAAAGGACATTGAGAGTGTGGACAGACAACACAGACACAATCAATCTATAAAAAAAGACAGAGCAAACTCTCTGTTGAGGAGACTAAGGTCTTTTGGAGTGCAGGGATTTGACTCTGTGGTGGCCTCAGCCATCTTTTATGGAGTGCTCTGCTGGTGCAGCAGCATCTCTACTGCAGACAGGAAGAGACTGGACAAGCTGATTAAGAAGGCCAGTTAGTTGTGTTCCCCTGGACACTGTACAGAAGGTGGAAGAAAGGAGGATGGGAGCTAAGCTATCATCACTGTGGGGGAATTACTCTTACCCCCTGTATTAAACAGTTACATCTCTAAGCAGCTCCTTTAGTGACAGACTGTTACATCCTAAGTGCCTAAAGACACCACTACTTATAGCCAAACTAATTAGTCAACTCGGTTCAGGTGAGTGCTCCATTCACCTGACCGAGGAGCACTCTGGGAAATGCAGGTCCAGAACAGACACAAAAAGTCTCTGGGCACATGACGCCCTCTAGGGATTATCCCTGACAACTATCCCGATTTTCTATTTGCTCCAAGGCATTTATTGTCAATTACATTAAGTTTATGCAAAAAGTCAATATTTGCAGTGTTGACCCTTCTTTTTCAAGACAATTTGGGAATGCTAATTAGTCTAATCTTCATGTCTTTGTACTGTGGGAGGAAACCCACCAAGAATGGGGAGAACGTGCAATCTCCATACACACAGACCCAATGCAGAGATCGAATCTGGGCCTGGATATGCAATGTGAGAGTGATACCCACTAAGCCACCATGGCGCCACCTTTCATCATTCTTCATAACATTCTGGAGTATATGCAAATTGGTATCTTAAAAACTGGGACAGCATATTTTGTGAAAATTGATAAATAAAATTAATGTTTGTGTCATTGTCAAAAATTTTGGCCATGGCTAAAAATGTGTATAGTTCATCTGTAAGTGTGAGTGAGATCTAAGTCATGTCTCTCCTGACAGAGAAGTCAGTTTCTTTTACTAAGCTGGCAAAAAAGCACCTATAATTATTATTTTTTTACATAACTAAAATTAACTAAAATTGCTAAGGGTTTTTTTTTTTTTTTTTTTTTTTAGAAAAAGAAGAAGGAGTCAAACCTAGCCAGTGTTATTTATTGAATATAGAGTAAATTTTAACCTTTTTGTTGATTTATTGGTATTGCAAAAAACATGACAACTTTGTCTTGAATACAAATGATCTTGTACTCTATATGCAATAAAAAAGACACTTCATTTGCATACAATATAAAGTCGTGCTTTCTGTATGTGCACCTCTTTGTACTTGATTGTAATTGGTCATGTGGAATTTAAGATTATTCCACTCTCTTTTTTCTATTTCCTTTGCATTTGTATAATTTATGGTCCTTCTTGTGTATTTTAGAGTTCATCTAATGTGCCACACCACAATCAATAAGATGGTAAAGATCTTTACTATGCTAGACTATCATTTGTTCAGGCTAATCAAAACAAAAAATCTAATAATAATAAAAAAACTGCCTCTTCCACACAATGTATGAAAAGTAGTTTATATACTCTAATCCCTAATACTCTTTTTACCCTGCTATATTCAAGACAAGTCCCTTGACACCAGATAGATGCTCACCGTGTCAAGATCTGCACCCCTCCATCTTTGTTGAATTTCTTTGGATCTCCTCACTGTAGTGAAATTTTCTGCATATCCCTTGGAATCGCATGGCATAATCTTTCCAGCAAGACTGATTGCTTATCTATTTGACAAAGTGTTGGCAAGATATACATTCTTAAATAAAAATAAAATTCAGCCATACTTACATCTTATTATCTCTATACATATCTTTGCATTCATCTGCACATCTATTGTTTGTATTTAAATCACTCATGAAATCATAGACACATGGATAATACAGCATAGCACAGGAAATAGAAGAAACTTTGTATTGAGGCTAGATACATGTATAAACACCATAATAATCATGTGATGAAACGAGATCAAAATAATGTAAAACAATTTATGCTTTTCCATTTATTCATGCATTTTTACACTCATGCATCCTGAATAAGTTTCAAATGTTTTATTGTCATCACTTCACCGTATACCACATGCCAAACAGCATACCATGACCTTTTGTCATTATCAAGTAATCAAACTTTGAAATAATAACTAATTTTTGCATCTTTTCTCCAAAATTGTGCTTACATTACAGTACATCCCATTTGGCATAATGGTATAATCAAAAGATGAGTTTAACTCACATGCACAGATACACACTCACGTGCGCACAAGTGATCTGAGGTCACTACAATTCAGTTCAAGTTATAAATGCTGAGGAGTGTCCTTTAGAGAGAGCAATTAAGATCTGCCACCATGGATTGACATGGGTTCTAGATTTGTGTAAAATACATTTTATACAACTCAGGAAAAAAAATAATAAGAGTCCACTGCAACTTACTCCAGAAAACTGGAACATCTGGAATGTCATCAAGAGAGATCTTTTTTGCAAAAAGGATGGTATAAGTTACCCAACAGCAATGTGAAAAACTTGTGGAGAGCATGGCAAAACGCATGAAAGCTGTAATTGCAAATCGGGGTTATTCCACCAAATACTGATTTCTTAATGTTATTTAGCCAAAGCATTAGCACAATTTGTTTACAAATTATTAGCATTTAGTTTTATTTGAGTTATTAAACCTCTACATCTTGGGTTATTTTGATCTGTTGAGTTGTGGCCATTTCCTTTAAATATACACTCTATATTTTATATTAATTATATTTTGAATTTAGGAGAAATATTGTTCAAAAACAGTTAATCTCACCAATACATGCACATTCATAGTCCCACAATCATGGTTCTGCTATTTCCAGACGATTTCCTCTATAAAATTCTAAAAATGAAAAGAAAAAAAAAAACTTTAAACATATTTTTGAATATTTTGAATATTGATATTTCTATTAATATATATGTATAGTAAATACAAAATCACTGACAATGGTTTTATATATTAAATGATGGACTTTTACAGAAAATTTGGAAATGATTGCATGATTAAAAAAACAATGTATCAATATCAATGTAATAATATAAATAGGAGAGTCAATATTTTTAAACTTTCCAGTGTAGCTTACTTGGTTGTTACTCTTACTTGGTTTTCTGTTGCAAACTGGACTGGGTGGTGTTCTAGGATTGTCCACTAGACATTTTGCACCACAACAATATGATGCATTCACCACCTGCTTCACAACAGGGATTTTACGTAGTCTAACTGTGGGGAATTGTGGTGGGTTTAAGCTGAACAATCTAATTGTACAAAATAAATTTAACTGGATGCAGCAAACACCATCAAAAAGATGAGACAGTGGCCAAATAAGAGTGACACATTTAAATAATTTTACAATAAGCAGGTACAGTAAATTGGTAATACGCAAGGGGGTCATGACTGGGAATAAAAATTGGATCCACAGTTCTGACTTTATATGCAGAGACAGTTTGTAGACCACCACTTTATTTTGCAAAAACGTTTAAGAAACAAACGGTAGTAAATGTTATTGTAATTAGAAACCTCATCAAGAAATCTGGAGAAATCTTAGTTTGTGGAAGACAACATCTCTGATGTCATTGTATAAGAAACCATCTGCTGTAATAAATATAGTCAGATAAGCTCAAGGGACACTTGGGAAAACCGTTGTCACATAATGCAGTCTGACGCTGGATCAAGAAATGCAACCTGAGCCTGTATTATGCAAAGAGAACACTACACATCAATTCTATGCATAAATGGTGCCAAGTTAGCTGTGAAGCGAAAGACAGTGGAAACGTGTGCTGTAGTCAAATGAGTCAACATTTTAGCTTGATTTCAAGAACACATTTCATGTTTTCTGTAGCAAAGATGGAAGGTAAAAAAAAAAAAGCTCCACAAATACACACATACATGTATATTTGTAAAGGTGCACTTGACAAAGAGCTGTATTTTGGGATTTTAGAGAGACATATGCTGACATCAAGCCAACATCTATTGCTGGGAAGCCTGTGGTTATTTCAGCAAAACAATGTCATGCCACAACAAGATTGCTTTGTAGATACAGAGTGTGTATCCTGACTGGCCTGCAAGTAGTCTGGATCTGTCTTTTCTATTGAAAATGTACGGAACATCATTAAGAGGAGAATCAGACAACAGTGACCATGAACCGTTGAACAGCTGAAGTCTTGTATCTAGCAAATTAGGGCAAAAACTCCACTTGCAAAACTGCCACAATCATTAATTATAATTTATTAAATTATAAATTACATAAATTATTAAATAGTGTTATTGAAAGAAAAGGTGATAGAGATTTACATTTAGGCATTCTTCAGAAAACCTTATCTAGACCAACTTATCTCTCATTATACATCAGAGCAGTTTGAGGGTTAAGAGCTCAAGCACCCAACAGGGGCAACTTGTTTAAACCTGGGACCTTCCGAACTCTAGTCCAATGTCTTTTGGTCTAGTCCAAAACCAGTTTTTTTTTTTACTGTGTTTCTGACATTATAACTTTGACCAGCTTAAATATATTTTATAAATATAAACAGTGATACATTGGAGATCAAATTTATTGACATTCTCATCACTTCTGGAATGGGGTGATACAGTAATTAGCAGGATGTCATCATCCCCTTTGAATCCTGATATCCTTGTGAAGGTGTTCTGTTAATTAGTTGCTCAGAAGCTCTGTCATTCAGCCAACAGGATGACTGAAGTGTAAACAAATAAAGGCATGATGACTGAAATGAGACTCTGGATTAGACTTTTTGTGCTTAATATAACATTACGAATATGGTTTCATAACAGAAAAAAAAAAAGATTTCAAAATTAAATGAATTGTGTTCATTTGATTTTTTTTTTTTTTATCTGGATGAAGAGGTATCAGGAGTAGCTCGGTGGTTAGGGTGCTGGACTACCGAGTGGAAGGTTCTGGGTTCAACAAATCACAAAAGTTGCTTAACCAAAACCTTAAGTATGGCCCTTAACCCACAACTGCTCAGATGGATAATGTGATAAGTGCAAGTTGCTCTTGATAAGGGCATCTGCCAAATGTAAATTTGACTCGTGACTTTTTGTACCTTTCATCCTTGAGTGTGGTGGTTATTGAATGCTCACTGCCACAATCTCCAGTAAACACAGGGTACTATCTGGTGTATATCTATGCTTGGGTGGTGCAGTGTATAGTGTTGCAGTCTCACAGCTTCAGGGTCCCTAGTGTCATTTCCCTTGTTCTGACTGAGTGTGGATTTTATTCTGGTTTCACTGAGTTTCAAGGTTATAAAAACGTGTCAGTCAGTATCACACGACTTAATATTGCTCCTCAGTGTAGTAGATATAACAAAATAACACTGTTGCTCAACTGAGACAAGCCTCCATCTCTAGCCTAAATATGAAAAAGTTTGAGTAGCTTCTTAGTTTATTTATAATTTGGCGGTTAAAATATTATTGTGCATATTTTCAGCATTAACTTGTTCGTAAAAATTGGTATTTTCATATTATGTTATTCCAAGAAGCAACAAGCCATTACTGTATGAATGTTTTTTATTGGATAATTTCTGACCCTTGCTAACCCCCTTTCTTTTCTGAATTTATTTTAAACAAACAGGCAATAAAAAATGGACGTTCACTATCATCCTGAGGCCAAACACCTAAAAAAAAAATCTTACATTCTTGCTCTGTCTTTCCTCGATAAAAGACATACAGTAATCAATATCAATATGCTGTATATTTAGGTAATATTGTGACTCTAAATTATACATTGTTGTTGAGCTTGAGCTAAAAAAGTATAATAATAATATAAAAGTATAATTCTATATAATAATATATAAAAATAATAATCATATATATATATATATATATATATATATATATATATATATATATATATATAC
>JAQQZT010000037.1:5772499-5784977 GCA_030068275.1 Clarias platycephalus | reverse complement strand
GATTTGTTAATTTGGTTTTGAATTTGTTAATTTGTTTTCCGTTTTGTTAATTTGGTTTTGAATTTGTTATTTTGTTTTCAGTTTTGTTAATTTGTTTTGCACTTCAGGGCCACCGTAAAAAATAAAACGAACTAACCTGCACTTTACCGTTGAAAAAATTGCGACAGAGCAGTGTTTCTGTATAGAGCAGAGAGAGAGTGTGTGTGTGTGTGTGTGTGTGTGTTTGAAGGCGAGAAGAGGGTGTGTGTGTGTGTGTGTGTGTGTGTGTGTGTGTGTGTGTGTGTGTGTGAGAGAGAGAGAAGGTGAGAGGAGGAAGGGGATGTGTGAAGGGGCACGGTATCCAATGATGCGCGTGTGCACATACTGTACAAAGTGCCGGCTGACACACAGAGAGAGAAAATGGATCTTTAACCTCTCTAATGAGACTTGCTTTTGTTTTACAGTCGCGCGCACACACGTGTGTTATGATAAACAGTACACGAGCACTGTACACACGCATACAAACACAACATAAAATATGTTTTACACACACACACACATCACAGTGTTATAGTAAACTGTACACGCGTGCACGGTTGTTGATTGTACCAGTTAGAGACGTGCACTAAGACCGAGCAGAGGAGACGATTACCCACAATTCCGCAGATCAAGAGAGAGAAAACCATTGGCTCAGTTGTGATCACATGACGCTTTCGGCATCAAAACAAGAAGCACATGCGTGCTACATGATACTCAGTTTTCGTAAACCAAGACTTGTTAGTTTTTCAAGGCGAAATTTATTTAAAATATTTGCTCGTCTTGCGGAACACTAGCAAATCGCGTTACTCGCAATTTGAGGTTCCACTATACAGTATTGTGGTTTATTTATTAGGCCTATGGACCCAGACACATGGATTACTCATTATTATGGACTTATCCTTAATCCTTAAAGCTTCGGCCCATGTGAGGTTGGCGGCTCTCAGGTCATCCGCGAAGGTTCGCCACCAGTTAGTCCTTGGCCGCCCTTGTTTGCTTTTGCCCCGGGTTGGCCGCCAGTGCATCATCATTCTGGGTAGCCGGTGGTTAGGTAGGCATAGGACATGGCCGCCGAAGCGAAATCTGCGTTCATTGACAGTTGGCGAGAGGGGTCGAGTGTTGGCTCGGTGAGCTCTTAGTTCATAATATGGTCCAGATAACTGATCCTCAGTATGCGTCGCAGGCATTGCTGATGGAAAACGTCTAGCTTCCGGGCGACAGCCGGCGTCATCTTCCGCGTCTCGCTCGCCTACGCGTTACGATGGAGGCGAGGAGACGGAGTTTGACTTGCATATAAAGCAACAGGGAGTTCCAGACGACGCGGAGACGTTAAAACGCGGCAGACACGTGACGTTGTGTGCCGTGTCCCCATCCGAGCTGATTACACTAATGAGGTAGGTGAATTCCATCACTTCTTCCACGCGCTGGCCATTGACGGTGACTGGGACCCGCGCATGTGCGTAGCCAACTCGCATACTCTTGGTCTTCTGGTCGCTTATTCTAAGCCCGGCGTTGGCCGACTGCTGTTCCAGGGTCGCGGTAAGGTTGTTGAGGGCGTTATAGGTCGGACCGAGTAGGACGATGTCGTCAGCGAAATCGAGATCGGCCAGAAACTGTCCATCGGCCCAGGTAACACCCAGCATCGCTTGGTCGATTGAATGACGGCCCACGAAATCGATAACCAGGAGAATAGAGCACAACCCTGTCGTACCCCTGTTTCTATGTCGAAGAAGTCCGTCGTCCCCTCTTCTGTCCTCACGTAGCACTGGGAGCCGTGGTAGAAATTGCAAAAAATATTGATGTAGGAGGCCGGTATTCCATACGTCCAGGCAATCTTCCAGAAGGTATCGCGGTGGATCAAGTCGAAGGCCTTGACAAAGTCCATGAAATTCAGTGAAAGACGTTGCTGGTATTCTAGCATCTGTTCAATCACCTGCTGGAGGACAAAGATTTGCTCAATGCAGGAACGGCTACTTCGGAAGCCTGCCTGCTGCTCGCGGAGGCGCTCGTCCACTGCTCGTCGCAGGCGATTTAAAAGGACGATGGAAAGTACCTTGCCGGGCACTGACAGCAGGGTCATGCCCCGCCAGTTGTCGCATTTGGAAAAATCGCCTTTCTTCGGTAGGGTGACGATAACGCCTTGTTTCCAGTCTTCGGGTACCGCGGCCACTGACCAGCACTTTGTCAGAGCATTGACAATGGTATGTTCGCTGATCTTGAGGAGTTAGGGTGGAATCTTGAGGGTACGGATCGCCAGTTCCGCTTCTGCTGTAGTAATGGGATCGAGGCTAACAGGTAGATCAAGCGTGGGGGTAAGAATGCCAGGGTCAAAGGCTGTGGTCGGTGCCGGTTGGTTGAGGACTTGCTGAAAGTGCTCCACCCAACGTCGGTCCTGCGCTTCTTGCGTAAGAAGTGGCTTGCCGTCTCGGTCTTTGATCGGCACCCCTCGTCCCGTAACGGAGTCAGCAAGCTCTCGAATTATGCAGTATTATGCGTTTTGCTACTTCCTGCGCTTCGACACCCTTGCGGTCTATCCACTCGCGTTTGTCTCATCGGCAACTTCGTTTGACTCGATGGACTTCGTTTGACTCGATGGTCCAGGTCACTGTACCTCGCCTCTGTTGCTTGGCGAGTCGCATCATCACGCGCCTGGTCCCAGTCTTGTTTTGTGCTGCGTCGTTTGTCGATCAGTGTCCAGGATCGTCCCTGGATCCAGCGCTCCTTAAAGTGCCACGACGGCGACCAATCGTTGCCTCCGCAACGTTGGTCGGTGCCAACGTCGGCGACTCTATAGCTGCGCACATCGAGGAGGGACGACCGCCAGTGCTTCGAAATACAGATGTAGTCAATTTCGTTGCGTACGCCTTGAGCACCGGGAGCTTTCCATGTCGCTTTGTGGATCTTTTTATGCGCAAAGTAGGTGTTGCCGATCCGTTCCGTGTGCCGCACAGAAAGTCATAAGGCGCATTTGAACTTTGAAATCGCCAGCGAGGATGACACGGTTGTGCCGCGGAGTACGGACGAAGCTCAGTTGCCAGGTCGTCGTAGAAGAAGACCTTATCCGCGTCGGCGGCATCTTCCATTGAAGCGTAAACTTGGACGAACATCAACTTCGCGTGTGAACCTTGTAGTCACGCGGAGACAATTCTGTCGGAAACGGGACACCAGCCGAGTAGGGACGATGCTGCTTGGCGTGAAAGCATAATGCCAACCCCGCGGATGTGGTCGGTGGCGTGTCCCGAGTAGACAAAGGTCTTGCCGTCAATAGTCGTCTTTCCACTGTCTGTCAATCGGGCTTCAATGACACCGAGGATATCCAGGTGGCATCGGTCGAATTCGTTCGCCAGTTGGGCCAACTTTCCAGTTTGAAAAAGAGTTCAAACGTTCCATGTCGCTAGTCGAGTTTTGGTTTTGGCGGTGAGCATCAGGCTATGGACGGTCGCTTGACTTTGATCCATCGCCGTCATCAAGGATCAGCCGTTGCTACCACCGCAATTTTGAACTTGAAGAGAATTTTTCATTATTTCCGTAGCAGTTAAGTTTTTACGGGGCGAGTTGCTGGACCAACGCTCAACCCTCCTCCTTTCTCATCCGGCACTTGGGAACCGGCAACGGTGGACTTATAGATACATTTAAAATAATGTATTAAAATAAATAAATTCATTGTATCACATATAATAAGAGCTAGAATTCAGCCTAGCCACTAAATGAATTCTAAGTCACTAAAATGAAATAATAATAACAATAATAATAATAATAATAATAATAATAGTTTGCATGGTGGCTGAGTGGTTAGCACTGTTGCCATGCACCTCTAGGGTGCAGGGTCAATTCCAAATTTAGGTCCGTGTTCATGACAGAAAACTTATTGAACATCGCTGCTACAGAAGACTCCTTTCACAAATGTTAAATAATCCAAATGCCCCCCACACACACCAAATGTCATAAATTAAAAACACTATGTGAAAACAAAGTATAAGAAATATAATTCTTTGTTCTACATTTACATTACTTCGTGAGCTGCATAGTTTATTAATGTACACAATGGTAACAATTTTTTGTTTTATTAATTCTCTAGCTAATGTGAGGTCACATTCTTGTGTTCTTTTCTTTCCCATCAACATGCAACCATAATAATCTTTGATAATGTTTTTCTGCCCACTCTTGCCCTGTGCTAATGATGTCATGTCTAATATACTGACATGACTACTGCTTTAAAAAATGTGAGCTGTGGTAATAATCAAATCTCCCACTCACTCCCTCACTCTCTGCTTTTGTTTTTCTTCACACAAACAAAGAAACTCTATCCTTGGTGGAAATGTACACCATTGTAGAGTCAAATATGAATACTTTTGATCATGTTTATGTATTGTTCCAGAAAAAGTAGCTTCACCTACCACAAAAATCTCCATGAATTAGCTAAAAGAGAATTTTTTTTAATTGCCCCTAAATATAAATAAGCATGTGTGCATGGTGGCCTGCGATAAACGGGCATGCCAACCAGGATGTATTCCTGCCTGAAGCCCTGTGTTCCCAGAATAGGATCCAGATCCACCACAACTCTGACCAGGATAAAGCTTTTATTGAAGATGAATCATGTTGAATGAATAATTTCCCCAGTCTTCACTTTTCACAGAAATTTTGCATGCAGTTTATGAACTATAGTTGTCTTTTGTTTTTAGTGCAAAACACAAGTAGATTTTGCTCAGAAATTTTCCAAAGGGTTTAGATTGTAGATGCCCCAGATATGGGAAACAAAACTGTAGGAAAATGGGAAACAGGAGGCAGGGTTACCGTAGTGCCCATTTCATCTTTCAGTGATTAGCGTCACTCTCCCCACTGTGATTTATGTAAAGCCATTAGCATGAGTAATGTCAGAGCAGACGCGTTTGTGTGTTTGTTTGTTCTCCCAAATGACCACTGAAAAATTAGGCACCTGCACAGATCTATAACTAGGCTAAGGACTGTAGAAAGAAACAGCTGAGCACACCAAGGCCTGTGATAGTAATTTACAATTACACTGGATTAGATATTCAGCCAGTTCCATCTACATCCAAAATTGCACAAGTTTTGAAGTCCCAGAAGGTAAAGCAATGTAAATTTATGAGTACAGAATGTATTTCTGACTGTTTATAATTGTGTATACAAAACAATGAATATGGTTTCTAAGTGGCTTTAACAAACCAATTAAGATTTTTGTTTGAGATTGAAAAGCACGGGCTGGTGGAATTCAAATTCATCTTGCCTTATGATAACCATACCACTTTAAAGCAGTTTAGTCAACCACCTGCATACTCACCAAAAACAGGTTTCATTGAACTGGCCACCTGGTCAATTTGAAATCATACTTAGACTTATACTAGAGTTATATTTAGCACAAAAACATAGTATTTGGCTCTATCATTTAAAGGCAAGTAAGCAATATGTTTCTACAACACAATTCATTTTACCATTTTCCAAACACAGTTATGAAAGTGAAAACTCCCTTTATTTCTCTATATACTGTAATCCTCTGCTATACTAATGCACTTATCCCAGTGTTTCACTAATACTCGGATGCCATCATGTTAGAAAGTTTTCTCAGTATGCTAGAGCCATGGTTGGACTGCCTGCTTTAAGTCTGAAATGCTGGCACTGCTTTAATGGCCCAAACAGGTGGAAACTGCTTGAAGTGAGATCGAGTACATACTGTATAAGATGTGGCAATAACTCCCAGCTGAGTTATTGTATTGTGCAAGTGGTGCAGTGGACAGTATGTCATGGTCATGCAATGTCCTGCAAAAACAGTATGCCTAAGGTGAGCAAACCAGACTTTTATTATTATTATTATAAAAAAAAGGGCAATTAAAGGGGTTCCTGGGAAGACAATGTTTTAGCAGTGATGATGAAGGGAAACATGCAGTTACAAAAATGCAATTCTACATACTGTGAACTTTCGATCTTGATGGTAACCAACCACTAGTGTCTATATAGTGTAGTTACTTGTTAGTTTATAGGTTTGTTGATGTACAGTATATAACATCATCAATTATTAATGTGGTACAATGGCTACATTTCATCCAAAGTTTCCTGTTCAATCCTGACCAAGTTATTGTCTGTGCACTGTATCTCTGCACATGTTCTGTCTGTCACTGTACATGTTTCCAATGTCTTTGTGAGTTTCCTTTGTTTTCTAAGGTTTTCTCCAACCTCCCCAAAACATGACTGCATTGGGGATTGGTGCCACTGCCTTGTTCCCAGAACAAGCTCTGGATCCACCATAACCTAGATTAGGATAAATGGCTTACTGAACATGAATTAATTATATATTTCAACAAACCAAATCTCATGCAGACTATAAAATTCCTTCTAGCTGCAAGTGTTTGTATGAATGTGTATGCATGGACTGCTGTAATAGACGAGTGTATTCCCACCTCACATGCAGTGTTCCCAAGATAGACTACAGATCCACCACAACTCTCACTAGGAGAGGGTGGTTACTGAAAGTTAGAGAGTAAAGCCCTTTTCGGACGGGACTAGTTTTCCAAACAACGTTTGAGTTAGACTTTTTTTCAGACGACGTCTGTCATTTCATGTATGCATTCGGACGGGACTAACATCTCCGTTTTTATTACGGAGTTAGGAGTGTCTGTGTTTTATATGTGGGCGTTGCACAAGACATCTACATCCATTATTGGTGCGGAAACTTGAATACCGGCGCGCTAGTGGTACGGTAGTTCACGTTGACCAAAACACAAAAGAAAACGCGTTTTAAAAAAAATAAAAATCTGCAATCACAGACATTCGCATTCGGACGGGATTAGACTTGTCAGAGGACCGCCGAGTTTGCAGAAAAACAGTAGGTAATTTGCTCTGGAATTTTTACAGAGGTCGTGTGAGAGAAAGACAGACATGGGAGATTCGGACAGGATTAAAATCTCAAAGTACGTCTGTAAAACTAGTCCCGTCCGAATAGGGCTTTAGACAGTAATTAAACTCCTGTCTAGTATGTTAGATATCTTTTAATTTAACTGATTTATAATTGAAAGAAATTTTATTATAAAAAAGCATTTTGCTATGAAAACCCAACCTGTTGCTAACCTTAATCATATGTAATTTTTCATTTGTTTAATATGAATTTGGAATAACGAGATAATTCACAGAGCTAATAAAGCACGACATGGTGGATGACTGCCAAAACAAGAAACAAAGATTTGTTAATTATAGGTATAATGTAGTATTATGTAAGCAAACATACATTGCTTTTTTGCTTTGCTTCACTTTCTTCTGCATAGCTAATTAGCATAACTGTATGTCTCATTTCCCTTATATAATATGCTTACATATTATTATTGAATGTTTCATCATTGTGTCATCCCTAATTGCAAACCATTATCTCTTTATGTCCTTAATCGGTCCTTGTGGCTTAGGGGTGAAGTAAGAATTTAATCAGTTTATTTTTTATTCCTGTTATGCCTTGTTTCATAATTATAATTCAGCACATCTTCTCAACACAATCAGCAAAACCTCAGCTGAGGCCAAGGACTGCCTTTGACAAACTTTAGTATGAATCAGGACTGCCAGTTCTGAACTAAAACAATTAACCATTCATAACACAAGCTCTTGTTTGGGAATTTTTTTTGTAACCTACAGTACAGTATATTCCCCTGAGTTCATAGTTCTGAATATAGAGACTTACTAATTTAAACCTCACATGGTCACCTTTAAATCCTATAAGTGCTGATGAGTAGAATTTAATATCTACTGATTACTCTGTGGATTGGCACCCTGTCCAAGATGTATCCGCCTCTTGCCCTAGGTCTCCTGGGATTGACTCCAGGATAAAGCGGTATAGAAGATGAGTGAGAGTGAGTGAGTGAGTGAGTGAGTGAGTTTAAATCTCTTGTTTATTTTAATTGCAAACATGACATTTGAGATTATGAGATTAACCAAACATTTCCCAACAAAAAAAATAAATAAATTAAGACAAATAACCATAGCAATTCAACTGGCACAAAATTAGTGATGGCCTACAAAATGAAAAAGTGTTATGAATACACCTTGCTATGTGTATATGTGCATGTGTACTGTTTATATACACCTTGTTAATAATGGGTTGGACTTAAAAACCCTTTTGCCTTCACAGCTGCCTAAATTCTTTGTGACATAGATTCAACTCAGGGCTGAAAAACAATCCTTTAAAGTTTTGGTCCATATTGACAGGATAGCATCACACATTTGCTGCAGATTTTTTGGCTGTGTATCCATGATGTGAATCTCCCATTCCAACACGTCCCAAAGGTGCTCTATTGGACTGAGATATGGTGGCTGTGGAGGGAATTTTTGTACAGCGAACTTATAGTCATGTTCAATAAACGAGTTTGAGATAATTTTAGCTTTTTGACATGGTGCCTTATCCTATAATCATAAAGGAATGCACGGTACATGGCAGCAACCCTCACGTAGACAGTGGGATTTACAGTAAATGATAGTGGGAAGAAAATATCCCCCAAACCATTACACCACCACCGCTGGCCTGAATTGTTGATACAAGCAGGATAGATCCATGCCACCATGTTTCCAAATTCTGACCCTTCCACCAGAATGTCACAGCAGAAATCAAGACTCAACAGACCAGGCAATGTTTTTCCAATTTTCTATTGTCCAATTTCAATGAGCCAAGTGAATCGTAGCCTCATTCTCGTATTCTTAGCTAACAGGAGTGCCATCCGCCTGGAGTGGTCTCCTGCTGCAGTAGCCCATCTGCTTGAAGGTTTGACATGTTGTGCATTCAGAGATGCTCTTCACCATACCCCATTGTAACAAGATGTTATTTGAGTTTCTGTTGCCTTCCTATCAGCTCAAACCAGCCTGGCCATTCTGATTTGACCTCTGGCATCAAGAATACAGTTTCACTTAGAGAACTGCCACCCACTGGATATTTTGTCTTTTTTAGAACCTTCTCTGTGAACCCCAGAGATTGTTGTGCATAAAAATTCCAGTAGATCAGCATTTTCAGAAATAGTCAGACCAGTCCATCTGGCACCAACAACCATGATACACTCAATGTCACTAAAATCATCTTTCTTCCTGATCCTGATGCTCAATTTGATCCATGGTCCAAATGCATTATGTTGCTGAAAATTACCAGCCTCCAAAATCACCAATTAACAGCACCTCAGATAAGATCCATTATGAAGGCTTTACACAGCATAAGTACAGTAGCAGACACATCCCAATATGAATGGTTCAAAGGAAAGTTTTGCACATTTTGGACGCCTGCAGCATTGTTTTACAAAGTAGAAATGCTTTGACCTTAGCCAAAATTCTTCCCATGTCCAGTGAAGAAAGAACACACCAAAACATCTTACAGTAAATCTTCTCCACACATTCCACATAATAAGCAAAATTCAGTTCTCACAGATTTTTCTGGCATTTCTAAATGCTACTCATTTTGCTAACCCCTTAGACTTTTGGAAAATTACTCTAATAGTGTCCATTTTTAAGCTGGCAGTGTACATGAGACTGTGCTGCTGCTGTCAGTGTGCTCTGGCTCACTTTCTCTCACACTGTTATGCATCGCTCCCAGCAGGTGTTCTTAGCCAAAATGGAGTCAGAACACCGAGGCTTGCTGTGCACTGCAGGAACCTTTCCTTTAATGCTTATTTTATTTTGTCCACCATGTTCTTTTTGACTACCTCCAGCAAGCTTTTGGGTGTTGTACGAATAGGCCCTTGTACGAAATGCAAAAATTCTATGTTGTTAATAGATTGAAACATTCAGCTGACTGCAATTAACATTCTAATTTAATACATGAGCAACAGCACATTGCACCAGCTTGATGTATCGAATTATAATCTTGGCCCTGCCATCTAGGCCCAGTGAACTGCACCACATAATGTAAATGAAAATAAATATATAAAATTTCAAATGTGGCACTGAGGGATGGGACATGACTACAGATGTTGATTATGGCTTTCACAGGATATTGGCGTTGTCACTGAAATATACATACAGCATATTTCTGTGTGTGCACATGTAGCAGGGGCAGGTTTTTTATACTGTATGTTGGTGAATAATTTTGGCTACCTAATCAATGACAGGACCTTACAGAAATTGTGTGTGTGTGTGTGTGTGTGTGTGTGTGTGTGTGTGTGTGTGTGTGTGTGTGTGTGTGTGTGTGTGTGTGTGGAAATAGACGGAGACCATTTAAATGGCAATTTCATAGTATGTATTGCCTTAGAATTGTAATTATTTTAGAATTAGAAATATTAGAAATCATATTTGTAATATATGTGAATTTTGTAATGAAAATTATACCATATTAGGCTGCTAATACTAATACTTAATAACCTTATAACTTGATTTATTAATATAAACGTTTGCCTTGTAGCCTGATCTACTGAAAAAAACAAAAACTGACTATGAATTAATTAAATCGCAACCTTCTGATTAGTCAGATTAAAGAATTCATCACTTGGTTTCTTTAAAAAAAAAAATAGTGGGTCTAACGTAATAATTCAATAGTGTCTTAAAAAAATGTATAGCTGTGCTTAATGAAAATACATTCCATGTTTTATTTACATACTTTTTTTTTTTTTTTTTTTTGCTGTGAAGAAAAACTGAGCTGATCTCTATCACAGAACAGCTGTACTGACAGACTCCAAAGATCCTTTGTTCCTAGGGCCATGGGCTTTTAACACCTCTTTACAATGCCTCAGGACAATATTGAGATTCTGGGTCAGATGGTCCCTCAACCACAACTCATCCTCGTTTATACAAATAGCTCTCCTTCAAAACAGACTCACTCTTTATAGTCATATTTAGATATTCATCCTAAATATTTCTGCATTGAATCCCCACTCATTTTCTGCACCGTTGTCACTTTTATTGCTATAACTCAGCTGCATATTTTTACTCTGTATGATAGCTGGTTCATTTAATTAACTAACTATAACCAAATTCAGATTCAAAGATTGTTCAAAGATTGATTTACATCAATATTAAAGAAAAATTACATTACTGTTCTGTATATAACTGAGCAATACATCATGCCTATATGAATATTATGCCCAATACATTATTGTCCCAAACTGAATGTTGTAAGTCATTATGAAGTATAGTGTCCAAAAATCTTGCCCTTTTTTACTTACCAAATCCTTACATTCCATTGATGTTTATATGCTGTCCTTTCACCAATGGATCATTTTTATGTATGAATGTATTGGATACCAAAATGGCCATAAGGCTGTCTTATGCAGCCCTCTTGTGGTCAACATCAAATGGTGCATTTTTCTTTTAATAAAGGATTGCAATAATACGCTAGACCTGGGTTGTGTGATGCACCGTGATGGTTGTTTTGTATAATTTCTCATTTCTTTGCTATTATTCAGCAAGGGCTGTGAAAATAATACCAATCCCATAAAAAGCCGATCCCAAAATTAGACTACGGCAATTTAAAGCTAGGTTATGAACTTTTCTTGTGCCTTGTTTAATTTGGAATATATGCATGACATTCCAGTGTGTGGAAACTATGAAAAGTGACATTCCACAGCCTTGAGATGCGCATGATTCAATACCATTATTTGCTTGTTATACTTTGTTTACTTATTGCAACACTAGGGATTTCTTATAAATTCTTATAAATTATATTTCTCCTTGTTTTGTAGGCATGTAGTAACACATGTTTCATCTAATCAGTTATGACATGTGAATACGTTTCCATGAGTGAATGGAAGGTCCTTTCTACCCATGTAAGCTTATTATTAAGATAGGTTGTTAGCATGGTGTAATTAATAATGCCACACAAACTTACAAATAACCACAACAACCACAACAATGCATAACCGCCTTTTTTACCCCCAGCTAAAACATTTCCCCTATTAACTAACAGTAGAAACAAATGAGCGTTTTAGACATTTTTCATTAGTTTGATAGATTTTTACCACCACATTGTTGAGCAGGTTCTTTTCAATACAACATCGTTTTTGGCACACACACACACACACACACACACACACACACACACAGTTAAGGTCGTTGCATCCAAACACTTTATTTAATACAATATCTTTTCTTTGACCACCAAACATTTAGAATTTACAATGTGCTGTAGTTGATTGAAGTAATGAATGTGAGCTGGTCAGCAAAGTTGTGATTATGAAAGTTGTTTTAGCTGAGTTAACACTCCACAAAAATTGTGCCCATATGCCATCTGGGAAGATATCCAATGCTGACTTAGCAACTATTAGCATCTGTTCATCCGCTGTTTTAATTATAAATAATGAATTGTAATGCTGTTTAATGAGTAATGAGCCTAATGAGAGAGTTTTCCAGTTCACTTCAAGGCCTTTTAAGGTTCATGCTGTTTGTAATTAGCCTTGCTGGTAGGTGGACTGTCAAATTTCCCCCAGGTGTGTGTGTGTGTGTGTGTGTGTGTGTGTGTGTGTGTGTGTGTGTGTGTGTGTGTGTGTGTGTGTGTGTG
>JAQQZT010000037.1:5745274-5768664 GCA_030068275.1 Clarias platycephalus | reverse complement strand
AATCCTAAATTTAAGGGGAAATTCTAAGAAAATGTCATAATTCTAAGAATTTTCTTAGAATTTCGTCACTAGGAACAACTTTTAGGCTTAAGAAGCTTTGTGAATACGGGCCCAGGCATGTATCTCTATCCCCAAAGACACCCAAAATAAGATAAGACCTCAAACACACGTGCACACACCCACACTCAAACACATATACAGGATCCATATGAAGCAGCAGAAATAATGACTGTTAAAACGTGTTGCTTGTAGCACTCTGATTATGGTCAATCATGATAAGACTACAAACTGATAATTTTACTTCCAATATTCTATAGATTTATATGAAAACACTATAAAGATCACAAATTACTGAATGTTATTTCTCGCCCACATCAATGAATAAGTATGAAAAGAGAATGTGAACTTATTACTCATTACTATATATTTCGTCCAGTACTTAGTTTGCAATTACTCATAGAATCATCATTAATTCTAAAAAGGTATGTTATACTGTAGGTGAATGCATAATAATGAACCTGACATTAAGCTAGAACTTTAAAACGATTGCCCATAAATACAGTCAAGTAAAGGACAGGATTGCTTCACTCCTTTCTTAAACTATTCTAACAGAAAAAAATAATAATAATACATACTCTAGGTCAACTTTCAGTGTCTAACATCCAGACTTCCAATTGAAACAGAGTTCTGAATGCGGAATGCATAATGTTATCATAAAATAGTAGTTAGTCTATTAGTGACAGACTAGTACTATTACTTTTACCACCTAAAAGTTGATTTGTTTTCAACAGCAGCAAGTTCTGAAGTGTTGTTCTCAAATAAGATATTTCATTTGCTAATAAATGAGATGCCATACATTTTATGCATTTATAGTTATATGTACTGTTGTGAAACTTTTGCAAAGCAACTTTTGCTAACCGCATAGCAGTTATAAAGTGTCAGAGCTGCTGTTACAGAAAAATAAATCAACATTTTATTGACCAATAAAATTGGAGAACTCAATATTTAATTGTATATCATGTTAAAAATATTTATTAATTTGCATACTTGTAGTGTTTATAGTATCCATGTTTTGTTTATTTATTTATCCCAATTATAGGGTCTACTGTATTTCTTCTCTGCAGTAATTATACATACAGTACATGAGAGAAATGGTAGATTGGGAAAATGTTGGGAAAATGGTGGAAAACCCCATAAGAGCTATGACGAACAAGAATGATCCAAATCCTGCAAAAGGGAGGAGTCTCAAACCAGTCCGGCAGCTGCTATACCATGCTGAGCTAACGTTAGAAGAAATTTTTGTCAGAGTATTTGTTTGTTAACTTCAAATTGAAGCAAATATCTAGACTGTTTTTAAAAATATAAGAGTGTAAACTGATTTAATGGAGAGAAAACTACAAAGAAGACCATTTATCTCTGAAAAGTCAACCATCTAAGGTAAGATTCCTTTTGGATTTGTGAAGGTAAGATGATACTGTGCAAAAGAGATTTATTTTTAGAATATTTTAGTATGAATTTAAATTGGCGACCTCTTTATGCTCTTCTTTAATATAATATCAATTTTAATAAAGCAGTGAGTAAAGGCAGAGATTAAAACTAATGCCATGATGCAAATGCAGTTAACCTCAAAAGTACACTCAAGTAGAAGTAGTTTCTTTTTATGTGAATATGCATAAAATTAATGTATTCCTCAGTTGATAGTTATATCACAATAACTGATTTCCTGCAGAATGCTTCTAGTTTATGATATTGTTGCCCCTTCTTATAATGCATGTTTATCTACCTACATATTGTAAAATGTTGTCTAAGTCAGTGAAAATATGTACTTTTAGGTCGTAAACTTCTATATCTTTTGAATTATATTCAGCATTTTAAAAATGTCAAGTTGCATTTGCACAGGTGCAAGAACCCTTTGGAGTTACCAGAGTTATTTCAGTAGACACTTTGTTAGATCACAATTGTAGACAAACAGAATTTTACTAAGTTTTCAGATCTTTGACCACAATGAGTAATCCTTCACAGTGCACTTAGGAAAAGTAAGTGAATCTCCAACTTCTGTAGTCAGGTGTTTCAATAAAGGATATGACTTTGAAAGGTGGGTTGTACAGGAGCTTTGCCCTTTTAAAAAAAAGGCACACGGTTATTGACAAATCTGCTCTTTATAAGAGGAACTGAATAATGAGAACCATCTCTCAAATCACCTTAAATTAAAAGATTATTTATAGAGATGCATGGAGCTAAGTACAATATTTTTTTTTTATACCAGGGCTTACATCTGTCCACCAATTGTCTACAAATAGTGGAAGTGCAAGCCTGTTGCTGTTCTTCCTAGGAGTAAGATGACATGCAATAGTTCATGTCCAGCTTTAGCCAGTCTTATAAGCAACTACAGGAAATGTTTGGTAGAGTGTTTTTCTTTTGTTGTTATTGTTGCTCCTGTTAAATAATGAACTACACTGTGTTCATTAAAGACTTTAAATGCTTGTGTTTGTCTATAAATATTATAGTCAGATAATTGTTGGCCTTTTGTAGTTTCGTTTTTTTCTAAATTTACTTTCTGGAGTGGCCCTGCTACATCCAGAATGTGCTGAAATTAGCTGATATACATTCTTCCATTGACATCCATAATGCAGCTGGCACACAACCCCAAAGAATAATAGCTCAACCTTTGCCATGCTTAACAGTTGGCAGTTTCATAAAATGTTGTTCTTTATTTATTTTTATTTCCAAACACTTTTTTTGGTGAATCCGGCCAGAGGGTTCTATTTACTTCATCACTCCACAGCGCTGCTACAAATGCTTCCGGCTTATCTCACATTTTGCGCATCAGATGTTCCATTTTATGACATGGTTGCAGGGTAGGTTTACTTCTGATGATATTTCATGCAGGTCATTTTTGAGCAAGCACAATAGACCTTTGATATCTTATATAGCCTTACTTCGTAAACAACTTCTTGACATGTTTACTGAGTATTAATGAGTCAACTAGAATAAACACGAGTTAAGTTATTTCCAAGTGCTGTTACCATCTATTATCACCATTTGTGACAGGTGTCTAGTCCACTCAGATTACTCAGTTTTAAATAATTGTTGTATAATGTGCATTGACATTTGTTAATGTGGGTTTTGAAAACAAATCAGTTGGGCAAGGGTGCCTAAATTTTGGCATGTAACTCTAAAAGAAAAAAATCCTCAGGTTGTCCGATTTTAAATTCAATTAAGGATAGATGTTGTTGTTGTTGGTCTTTCGGCTGCTCCCGACAAGGGGTCGCCACAGCGGAATATCCAGTCCGCACTACAACTTGGCACAGTTTTACGCCGGATGCCCTCCCTGATAGAGAACATGCAAAATTCAAAATTGGACATTAAAACAACATTCAGGCAAGGTGCCAAAAAATCTAAAGAGGACTATGTATGAAACAACAGGCAGATGTATACACAGGGAGTAACCAAGGAAAAAGTGCTGGTTACAGAGTCCTATTTATATTGTGGTGTGATTGTGTAATTTAGGTCAGGTGTGTCTCATTAGCAGCCAGGTGACCTTGAATGACTGTGTTTGGAGTTATAGTCCTTTGGAAGCCACATTTTTAGACTATTTTAGAGTTGTGTTTAGAGATCAGTGCTGGAATTGGCATGGCCCTAACACATGCCACTTTTTTACGCAACATTTTTAAGTATTTTCTTTCACATACTGTATATATATATATATAGTATAAAGGTAACATACTAAAAGAATGTATCAAAATCATGTAATAATCAATTTCTTTAATTTGTTTCTTATTCCTTTTTAGGGGGACAATGTTGCTGGGACAGTATGTAATTATTTGGATTTGTGCTGTAAGTTCTGCTGTTTGGGGATGCCCTGAACAATGCCAGTGCATGGACAACAATACAGTTTGCATGGGCTATGGCATTAAAGACTTTCCATCTCCTATTCCATCAACAACAACATTCATACATATTTCATATACCAATATATCCTCTCTGAAACCTGCTGATTTTGATTCATTTTCTGAGACTCTGACAAAAATTACAGTCAATAATTCAAGAATAAATGAGGTGCAACCTCACACATTTGACAAGACACACAAAGTCTCTGCTTTAGTGTGTTCAGGAACGGAGCTTGTTTCTCTACCAGAGAACTTGTTTCAGAAACTAAATTCACTCACCGTTCTGATGCTGAGCAACAACAAACTAAATAACCTCCCTTCATTGCTGCTTAAATCACTTCAAGCACTGAAAATCTTAGATCTAAGCAAAAATAAGTTGACTTCTATTCCAGATAATGCCTTTCAGGATCTCATTAACTTGGAGAAGCTTATACTGCAGAGAAATGGCATCGTGGAACTGCAGAATGGAATTTTCCGTGGACTTAGCAAGCTGAAAATGTTGTACCTTCAAAATAACAAATTAAAAGTCATCCCAGGCAATACATTTGTAGACTTGGTTAGTCTGGAGACTTTGCATCTGCAGAACAATTTTATAACCACTTTACCAGCAGAACTTTTTGCACATCAACAAAAGCTCCAGAAACTCTATCTCTCTAATAATCAATTGACTTTCCTTCCTGAAGGTATATTCTTAAAGCTTCCTAATCTGCAGCAGATTTCACTTTATGACAACCATTTACGGAGTCTTTCTATTAATATCTTCGGGCCTATGTTACTGAAGGACCTGTGGCTCTATGACAACATGTTAACCCAGCTTGAGGAAAATGTATTTAGCAATTTAACTCGTATGCGACTTCTGGTGTTGAGCAGAAACCAGATCTCACATATTGCCCCTGGTGCATTTAATGGATTGAATGAGCTGGAGGAAATTTCTCTCCACACTAACTGCCTGACTACTCTTGATGAAGGAGTGTTCAGAGGACTTCCAAATCTGGTCAAAATATCGCTGGAGAACAACAAAATTCAGTACATTCCAGAGAAACTGCTTGATGGTAATCCTCACTTACACCAGCTGGAACTTCAAAACAACTCTCTATCCTCTTTACCAAAAACATTTATAGACATGTTAACTAAAATTGACAGTGTAATATTAACTGAAAATCCATGGAAGTGTGATCATGACATTGTACCACTTCGAGACTGGATAAAGAAATATTCAGAAAAAGTCAAAAATGTCACATCTGTTGTGTGCTTTAGTCCTTTACACTTGACAAACATCAGTATAATAAACCTTCCTTTCAGTAATGTCTTTCACATGTCCACTTTTACGCCTGAAGATTACTTAACAGTACTCTTAGAGAAAGGAGAGCTCATCGCTGGTTCACTGGGAACACATCTGATTATCACTGCAGTACTGTGCACTGTAATCATTACTAGTATTATCATCTGTGCCGTCTGCTGTAAGGAGAACAAAGAGGATGGTCAAAAAGGAATTATAATATGAATAAGGTTTCTAAAGCACATATATGTGGTAACCATTTGGTTGCTATCAAAATAGATCTTGTATTCAACATAAAAAGTTATCAGTTTAAATTACTTGTTGCCAATACCAAGTTTGAATTTCACATTGAACCAGGTTTATGGAATAGGTTTTCATGGCTGAGCAGCTGCATTCAAGCCTTACATCACCAAGTGGACGCAGTAGCGTAAAGCACACCGCCACTGGATTCTACGGCAGTAAAGACGTGTTTCTCTGGAGTGATTAATCACGTTTCGCAGTCTGGCAATCTAATGGAAAAGTCTGGGTTTGGCGGTTGCCAGAAGAATGGAACTTGTCTGACTGCATTGTGCCAAGTGTAAAGTTTGGTGAAGGTTGATGTGGGGTTGTTTTTCAGCAGTTGGGCTTGGCCCCTTAGTTCCGGTGAAAGGAACTCTTAATGTCTCAGCATACCAAGATATTTTGGACAATTTCATGCTCCCAACTTTGTGGGAACTGTTTGGGGATGGCCCGTTCCTGTTCCAACATGACTCTGCACCAGTGCACAAAGCAAGATCCTTAAAGACATTGATGAAAGAGTTTGGTGTGGAAGAACTTGACACTTGAGTCCTGACCTCAACCCGATAGAACACCTTCAGGATGAATTAGAGCGGAGACTGTGTGTTGACTCAACATCCTCATAATCTCAGCTGGATGAATTTTTATAGAAATGAAGTCAGATTATTATGTATTAATGAAACATAATTGCACATTTATTTGTTTCTTATGTACAGTTTTTGACCATTAAAGTAAACTGAAAAAATAATGAAAAAATGTGAGGTTTCCAAACATTGCTTTTCCAACGAAGGTTAAATAAAGATGTTTGCTTGTCAGTAAAGAAGATAACATTACCTACTGGACCAAACTGCATCTTCATAACCTGGATTTCGGTGATGGGAGTCACCAAGCCCAATATAATACAAGACTTTGTTTAGTCTAATTAAAATCTTTTATGTAAGATTATGATTGAAAGTATCTTTGTTGTATACCATGTCTTTACATCTACAGTACCTAAGACTTTCTACTCTATCTATCTATCTATCTATCTATCTATCTATCTATCTATCTATCTATCTATCGTTACACTGCCTTCTTATTTTGAATACAACTTAATGCATCTAAGTTGTAAGTTGCATAATTCTCTTGAATTATATGTATACCATGTGGGAATCTTAAATTTGGTTTTATGAGTATATGGGTTTATGAGACAATTTATTAAGATAACATGACAATAGTATTAATCTTTATCAATACTTACACTTTCATTTGTTTTTAGTGGAAGGAGTTTAAATGCTATAAAATGTATTTTTAATCCAACCTTTTTAAATACCCTGTTTTTATTCTGTATGTGTATTTTTTTGATAATTACTGAAGCAATTAATATCTGTTAAAGCAACTACTTGTTGACTTCATCAAGCAAAGAGAGCAACTAAGGAGATTGTGGAAATTACAGGAATTAGGTTCAGAAATGACTAATATATTAATGGGATGGGAAAAAAAATCCTGAACAACCATGAGTAGGGATCACTTAAATGGTTGATGATGTTGCTTCATAAATAAATTGACAGTAGAAATCACAGCTATGTTTAAAACAGTGACAGTAAAAGCATTCACACATATATAAACACACACACACACAATCCAATAACAGCATACAGGATTGGAACCGTAGAGCTGTCTGGCCAAGTAAATCACTCGTTACTGAGGCTAATCGGATGTAAGGATTCAATTTACTAGGCAGCATAAAGATTTTGAGCAATGGAAAAAACTGGACCTTCTGCCATAGTGATTTAGAGTAGGAAGGGAAGCACATGAAACGATGTACCAATCATGCATAGTGCCTACTGTACAAGCCTCTGGCGGCAGTGTTATGATCTGGGGTTGCTTCAGTTGGTCAGGTCTACAGTAGGCTGGAATGGATTAATGATTTTTTTTTTTCTCTGATTGCATTGGCATATTCCAGGACAGCAATGCCAAAATCATCAGGATCAGATTGTGAAAGATTATAAGGAAGCATTTTCACATCTGAATTGGCCACCACATGATTCTGATGAACTTAACTCCATTAAAAGTCTGTGGGATGTCCTGGAGAAGATAGTATGAAGTGATTCAACTATCTCTAGTAGTAGATATTTTCCAACAATAAAACACTTGACTGAAATAAAAAAATGTTTGCATAAGACTGTTCAAACAATGCTAAGATTAAATAACAGTTTAATAGTATAATAACAGTTTATCTGTAGATAGAAAACATTGTAGCTGTAGACAGAAATGTTATTATGTCAGTCAATATGCCTCTCTATGAAAGTACTCAGCGTTTATCTCTGAAAACAGAAAATGACCTGCCCACACTTAGGGTGTTCCTGAATGCTGGGGAAAGAAGATAAACGCATTACACACTGCTGTATTTGCTGACATGAGACGATATTTTAAAGTAACATAGTATAAGGTAAATTAAAATATTTTAACATATACTGTTGACAAACACATCATATTTGCATGAATGTTTATCATGCGAAACGGGCACAAATATTAAGAGTTTAATATAATAAATTATTTAATTCTGATATTTAAGCCTTATTCATAAAACAAGAATACATAATAGATAGGTCTAGCTTCTAATTTACAAAAACATACAAACAGACACTATGTAAAATGAAACTCCTGCAGCAATATACCTCAAATCACCATATATTGAAGCGATTTTCCTACAAATATAATTTTAATTAATTAAAAAGTCAAGTGGCTTTCATGGTCACTTCACCCATCTAGTAAGGACAGCACAAACTAAAACAAAACAGCATTACAATACTGTATTACAATACAATACAGAACTACATGACTAAAGACATCTAAAACAACCTTGGTTGTGGCCCACCTCTACCACAGCAAGCTGTCTACTCCCAAAGGCACATCTGAACAGTTATTGCATATTTATAGAGTCTACAATTTTAATATAAACAAACAACTATATACAGTAAATAGCACTTACTTTTCCTTTCATTTTTTCACACATTTATTAACCCTCATGTCGTGTTCGTTTGTGGGTCACACTCATGATGTTCCCGGTCACTTTTGATCAGATCTTTTTTTTTCACTATCAATCCACAATAATACTGTACATACTGTACATTATCACCTAATTTTGTATTAGATCTTTTCATTAACTTCAGCTGTCCTCATTATCTCCTGCATGGTCTTGCAATCCGAGATGGTGCAGTTCCCAAACCAGGCAGTAATACAGCTGCTCAGAGTGATTTCTATAGTCACTTTGTAGAAAGTGATGAGGATGGAAGAAGAGAGATGGGTTTTTCTTAGTCGTTGCAGAAAGTAGAAGCACTGCTGGGATTTTTTTGGATAGAGAGATTTGAGATTCTCCCCCAGGAATTTAACATCAAGGAACACAGTGCAACCATTTATTTAGTTAAACAATGTATTGTGTGTTATATACATATACAGTATGTAAACGTCTCCTTTTTATTTTCTTTTAAAAGGAATAAATGTAGTTTGTTACACAGACATCACAAAATGTATTAATCTCTGTCCTTACCCTTGCCACAACAATTAACAATAATAAAACTAAATATAGTTGCAAGCAACAATGATGGGCCCAAGCACCCTGTGCCATCGCCACCCCGGGGGCACCGCACAACCTAGTGTCATTTGAGTACGTTAAGACCTCAAAATAGCCATCGCCACCCGGTTGACCCAACTTGCACACATCACACACTATACAGGGCTAGTTGAGTGCGTTAGTGTGTGTGTGAGGGTTAGTGTGTGCGAGAGTGAGGGAGAGAGGTGTGTGACGTGTGGATGTGTCAGTCTATGTCTGACGAGTAAATGTGTTTGTGCATGTTTGTGTGTGTGGTGTGTGAGTCTGTGTGTTAACATTAGTGATGTGTGTGTTAGTATGTGCGTGGTCGGTGTGTGTGTAAAGTGACTTGTTAGTGTGTGTGGGTGTTTCTGCGTGCGGGCGTGTGAGACAGAGATGTAAGTGTTAAAATTTGTGATTTGTGATGCATGGGTGTGTTTGTGTATACGTGCGTGTGTGTGTCTGTGTGAATGTGAGAGTGTTAACATTGTGAGCTCAATGAGCTCTGAATGTGTACCAAGTTTCGTGTGCCTACGTGCAAGTATGTATGAGCTATGCAGGAAAATATTGTATGGGGACCCCTGAGGGCCCTGGGCCACGCGCCTCTCATCATCTTAATGGCAGCAGAGTCCAACCTATCTACCAAAATTTCATGAGTTTTTGAGCATGTTAAGACCCCCAAAATTCCAAAGGCAGGAAGGGGGATAATCCTCAGGAAAACACGAACCCTATAGTGCTTGGGCCCTAATAATGATAGCCAGGATGTACAACAGTTTTGTCTGTTTGTGTGTATGGATGGGCGGTTATCACCTTTAAGCGTGTCAAGGCGTTCTCCACTGATTGTAACAGTAAGCAGCATCATCTACAGTGAAAACGGATAGGCCAGGCCAAGCTCATAGCTACTGAAACCCAGGTGTAAGCGGGCAGGCAGCTGGTGTAATGGGCATCCCTCAGCGTGTAACAATAAGCAGTGTAGGGGTAGACAGCATCATCATCGCCTTTTAATTCATACTGTGAGGTAATAATATATCTGACGAAACAGAGGGGAGGCAGCAGCAAGTCTCCTTTCGAAATCCTATGGAAAGATCCCACTGATTGACCTGAAATTTATTTTATGTATTTATTTATTTTTAATTGACTTTATTATTATATATACTTTTGGAATGAAAAAATATTTTTTATCAAAAACACCAACATGTATTATGCTTGGGGTCAATTTGACTCCAGGGAAAACAAACACAATTTTAAAAATTTTGAAGAATTTTATTTACATCCGGTCCTTGTTTATTTCACTCCATATTACAAAGGCAGCATCGGTCCTCAAATCACTGATGTTGAAGAAGATTACAAGGGGCCAACGATGTATTGTATTATCAGAAAAAACAGCACCCATGAAATGCAACCAGACATTCATCCACAGTTAGGTGAGGACCTGGATTGTGAAGAAAGTGTAATCGCTGAACCCACTTGTCCCATACATCCTACTGTATATTGCTCGCATGAGACTAGGGCTGAAACGATTCCTTGAGTAACTCTAGTAATTCGATTACAAAAAAATGATTGAGGCAAAATCTTCTGCCTCGAAGCTTCTTTTAATTAATGTTAAAAGCTTGCATTATGTTTTTGCTCAATTATTTGCAGCACGCTTTTGACAAAGTGTGCAAGCAGCCAGTACGAAGAAGAAGCGTTTATGTCACCCAAAAATTGGAAGGAGACACAAACAGTTAGCTGTGTATTAATTTGATGGAGCGTTCTGTTTCGGGCTACAAAATGGAAGGGAGCGATAAAATTATCAGCGAGCCAAGAGATGAAGAAAGCAGTCATTTGAAATACCTTTTTTTTTAGTTTTTGCATCTGAGAAAATGCTTTAAAATAAGAATGTATGGCTCTGTAATGCACTTAAATTCATCTCAGTCAACTTTAATACCCCTATCTCACCTACGCGGTGGCCGGCAGTACGGTTCATCATGATTCACCATGAGTTTTGGCGCTGCTATTACGTTTCCATCTTTCCGCGTGAAAACAAAAAAAAAAATTTACATGTTAAAAAATGTAAGATGTTTGAGGTCCTCTCGGAAACTTGCGGACCATGCAGAACTTCGCGGAGCGTCAGCGGAACGTCGACAGGCAATTGCGGCGGCTCACGGTGCCTTGTATATACAAGCTACTCCTTGTATTGTGAATAATGACATTTTTTTTTTTTTATATAAAATGCTGTATGCATTTAAAAAATAAAAGTAGATTTTTCTAAAAAGTAAACCAATTAATCTTTGTTTCTTTTATATATTTTACGTTGCTGTTTAATTAAGCAAAAGTAAATTTTATCCGATTAATCGATAAAATTTTGGATAGAATAGTCGATTACTAAAATATTCGATAGCTACAGCCCTACATCAGACCATAGTAAAAAAAAAATTAAAAGGTACAGTAATGTGTTTGCTGGTGGTTGAAAGACAAAAGGAGGGTCAACACAGAGAGTCTTTTTTCTCATCAAAGACACATTCTCCTCTACATCACTTTCACTTCAACACCTCATTGACAGAAAACCTGTCCTAAGAAATAATTTTCAGTTAGATACCGCAGAAAGAGACAGAATACAGATCACCAAGAGAAATGGCTTAGAAGGCTGTTATTATAAGTTTTTGTTTTTTATAGGCTTTTTTTTAATAAGCATTTATATGTTGGCTCCACCCCTATGTTGTGTGAACTATCAATATATTCGCATGAGACATATTTTCCAACATACAGTATCTTAACAGAGTGAAAAAAATTTCTTGTGAGGATGATGTTGTAACCTTCCCCCACGTTGTGTGAACTATCAGTGGTCCTCATACTACTAATGGTATGGTTATGTTAGGTTAGTGCCCCAAAGTTTTTGAGAATTATGAAATTGCATGTTATAATGACCCCAATATCATCCAAAACAACCAAAACAAATGTGTAAAAATTTTTGATATTTCTTATAGGTTTTAAACAGCTAAGAGAGCCTGGGGTCAAACTGACAGGACACTGAAAATATATTATCATGTTAATTTTACGTGATTAAATATGAATAAAAAAAATTGTCAATCATTTATTTTGAGACGTTAAACATTAAGTGGGGTCAAAATATCAAACACAGGACCATTTAGGATTTGAATTATATTTACATGAGTGCAAGTTGGTTAGAAGTCAAATATCAGTTGGTTTATTATAAGTGTCATTATACAAGTGTGATAAAAAAGTTAACCACAGTTCGGTTTTATTAAAACTTCTGTTGGCCACACTGTCTTATCTGCACTTTCCATTCAAGGCTGCTGTCTCCCCAGTCACTGCTGTGTAGGTGTGAACGTGTTACATCAGTTCATGGAGGCCCATTGTGATTTGCATGCATGCAGTGATTTATTTTTTGTGGTCTGAGGATGTACCTGGTGCTGTTATTTATGGAAGACTTTGTGCACAGTATGGAGAAAGTAATTTGTCATAAGGAAGTGTGTATGAATGAATAGAGAACCTCAAGGGAGGTCGCACCAGTATTAGCCATCAAGAAGGAGCCGGATGCCCGTCCATCTCCATGGCTGATGACAACATCGAATCCACCCTTTAGTTCTGATCTCGCTTCATCGGACTTTCACCTGTTTGGTCCCCTGAAAGCAACTCTACGAGGATGAACATGCACCTCGGACGAAGAAGTGAAAACCGTGGTGCATTCGTGGCTTACAACTCAGCCTAAAATATTTTTATTGTGGGAATATGAAAGCTTGTTGACAGATGTGCTGTGAAGCAAGTGTAATGAAAAGCAAAATTTTTACAATATAATTTTTACAGCCAAAATGCACAAAAAATTAACTCACCCTCATTAAAAAATTTAAATAAAAAAATGCTCAGCAACAGTGTGACCTGTAGTTAATGTAAGCATGTAAAAGAAATGTTAATTTTAAAATCTGGGGGATCTATCGCCACACCTCAATAGGAGCCGGATGCCCGTCTAGCTCCATGGCCGATGACAACATCGCAACCACCCTATACTTCTGATCTCGCTTCATCTGACTTTTTTGCTGGCCAGCTCCAGTGCTTGCCTTCCAGGAGAAGGACACATGCACACACAACACACATGATAGTGTATTAATGTTTTGAGTCAAACACTGTGTGTCACATACAGCTGTTACATCAAAGAGCGAAAGTAATTAATTGTGGAGAACAAAGAGGAGAACAAAGAGAGAAAAGGTTGCATGAATATCTGTCTGAACATGGGCTGTAAGTGGAACAATATGGACACTAGGAGCCTGTGGAAAAAGCATCAGAGCTATTACTGACCACAAAAGCAGCCATTTCCCCCTCCACAGTGATGTCACACTGAATAAAAAATGGTATATAGTCACTAAATATGCCAAGATCCCCCCTTCAGACAGCAAGCACAGAACTGGCTTAATCCACATAAAGCAGCAATCCCAGATGGAGTTCCAGGACAGGTGCTCAGGAACTGTGCTGAGCATTTGCAGAGGTATTTGCAAATATCTTTAGTTGGAAATAGTCCCTGTATGCCTTACGTCAGCCATAATTGTGTCAGGAAACATTAGAAACATTTTAGAAAGTTTAGAAATATTGAATGAAAAACAAAATTTAAGAAATATTGAATGATTTTGGTAATCTGATGCTTAAGAACTTTGCACAGTACAGTATATGGCACAGATCTCCACATGATGCTAACACTACCTTGCTTCACTTTGGCAACATGTCTATATGATGATACACAATGTTGTGTTTTCTGCTAAACATACAGTACCAGTTCTTCTCAAGGCCATTTTAGAAATGATTGCAAAGTAACCAATATGACTTTTAGAAACTTCCAAGTGGTATTTCATACGCCAAGATTTGTGCAGTGACCAGACAATTACTGTCCTGTAAATAGCTTCATCTACCTGAGTTGTGAAATTCCCAGTTTGCTTCAGAGTTATCGTTAGCCTCTTGTTTGCTTCTCTATATTCATATGCATTTATTCGTGCATAATATACTATCACTAGTAGGCAGAGTTTATAAATAATTAGCAAAATATTTTTTCCCAAAATTTTAAATTGTGCATTTCATTCAATGTTAAAATAGTAATTCATTATGTTTATTTATCTTTTTATATCTAAGCATTTATTTAAATATTTAAATATAGTTGGATATGTAATACAATTATCACCATGAACAAGTCAGTTCATATCTAGACCATCAAAAAAAATGTATGCTGTCAACAAGTATTAAAAGATCAGTTGATATTTTACTGAGAATCAGCTGATCAGATGACAGTATTTCCCATTCCAATATATATATTCTATATTCTATCTATAAAACGAATTTCTAATTAAAGTCAAATACGCTGCTCTGTGAAAGTACACATTCTTAATGCCCAGCTCTTATCTGTGAAAACAGAAAATGACCCGCCCACATTTCTTAGCATGTTCATGTATCCTGGTGCAAAAAGATACTGTAAATGCATTATACTACAGTATATGCTGACACAAGGCAATATATTGGTGCAATAACATATAAGGTAAATATTTATTTTTGTATGGCTTATTGATAGATGATTTTTGTATTCACATGTTTAACTACCATTAAATAAAATTAAATATTAGGAGGTAAATATTTCAAATTATTGATAGGTAAAGTTTAAACACCCAACAAAGTATAATTTACTGTATACTACAAGAACACATATAGACATACAGGAACAAATAGATCTACTTTCTACTACTGTCACATACAGACTATAGCGTCAAAGAAATTTCATGATGCATGTTTTAAATATAAATGGAAAAAATGAACGACTCAGCATGTTCTGATCTATATTATTCTTCTAATATTAATGCCATTCATTCAATTTATTTACAATGCAATGGAATATCTGTAAACACTAACTTTATACAGTATAACTTTAACATTTATTTCCACACTTTTATTTGAGGTTGATAAGATGCAAAATGCATGATGTTACAGAGAAGTGCAAAATTCTTCATGCTTTAAAATCCACTTAATGTTTATTGATTTTATTTGCAGGTGTAGCCATGACAATACTCCTATATATCTGCATTCTACTCAACTTAATCTGCTTCTCTGCCACTCAGAATAATGGGAGAGATGAGAAGCAAAATCTTTATTTAAAAAATGTGACAGCAATTCCAGAAATAATGAAAGCTGGAGCCACAGAAGTCTATTTTGTTGAGAGTCAGATTAATATCATACCAAAAGGAGCATTTTCTAAAAACCCTACAATAGAGGTCATCGAGTTTTATCAAACACCTACATATTCTATAGAAGAAGGTGCCTTTGAAGGTCTGGAACATCTGAAAACCATTGACATTTCAATTACCCAATTAGCATCTCTGCCTGTTGGTGTTTTTAAGGACTTGACCAACCTTAAAAAACTGATTCTAAAATCTAACAAATTTCTGAGCCTCAAAACTGGACTGTTTGAAGATACCAAGAATCTTGAAATACTCCGCTTGGAAGGTAACATGATTGCAACATTTGAAGAGGGAACATTTGATCCATTGGAAAATCTCACAGAGCTTAATATCGCAAAAAATAATCTTACTTCCATCTCATCATCTCTTTTTTCCAAGCTCAAAAATCTACAAATTTTCAGGTTGTTTGAGAACCAGCTGACATCAATGCCTGATGGAATTTTCGATCCTCTACCAAATCTAAAGGAAATCGACATACATGGCAACAGAATCACATACTTAGCCCCACATTTGTTTCCACATAAAAATATGTTGACCAAGCTGTTTTTAGGCCATAATCTCTTGACTGATCTTTCACCGGAGCTATTTGCATGCTTATCTGTGCTTAAAACTTTAAAACTGGATCACAATCAGCTTACTACTCTGTCCCCTTCTCTTTTCAGGGACATGCATATCATGACTGAATTAGTACTGAACAGTAACAATCTCACATCCTTACCCGATGGAATTTTTCAGTCAATGAACCAACTTCAGAAATTAGACCTGTCCTCAAATCAGTTTTCAGCTTTTTCTGGAGAACTTTTTAATAGACTTACAAACCTTTCTGAGCTTCATCTTCAGAATAATCTCATTGAATCACTGGACTCTGAAGACTTCAAAAGCCTACAATCGCTTTCTACCCTCAGACTAAATAACAATAATCTGAGAATGATTCCACAAGGTGTATTTAATTCTCTGCCAGAACTCAAGAAGATATATTTGAACAACAATCCATGGAACTGTGACTGTAACCGGATTTCCATGTACAAATGGATGATTGCAAATCCACGAAAGATAAAGCCTTCTTCTTCTTCAGTGGTTTGTGACTACCCTGAGATTTTGAAAGGTCAATCAATCAAATCTTTAAAAGAAGACCAACTGATATGTCCTACAACTCTATCCATTTGCAGGTACAGTCATAGTCAAGTTCTTCCCACATTTCTCACATTGACCTTTCCCCTTGAACATTTTTTAAAGTTGAATATGTAATACAATTATAGTGTATAACGTCATATTTTAGTCTTATTTTCCTTTCACGTAAATGTGGTCAATTATTATTATTATTATTATTATTATTATTATTATTATTATTATTATTATTTCCTTTAATTCTTCCCTTAATTGATCCAGTGGGAAATGGTAACCAGGCAGTAATCTGACCTCTGGATAAGACAGTGTCCCTGAAATTCCAATGACATTTGAAGAAGAAAAATAAAAAAAAGAAGAAGAAGATGATGATGATGATGCTTCACATGCTTTATATGTGTGTGTGTGTGTGTGTGTGTGTGTGTGTGTGTGTGTGTGTGTGTGTGTGTGTTTCATTTTATGTAGCTGCGTTATTGAAAGGCTATATTTCTGAAATAAACCTCTTACCAACCCTTTGTTATCTTCAATGTAGATACTTTACAAACCTAACAAAATCAATAGTTTTATTTTTACCTGTGCTGTCACATGTATATAATATTATCATAAATATAGTTTTATCACCATTTTAAAGTCAGTTCATGTATAGACTATTAAAAAAATTATTATGTTAACAGGTATTAAAAGATCAGTTGAAATTTTACTGAGAATCAGCTGACAGGCTTCTTCATGACAGTATTTTCCATCCGAATAACAACCCCCATAGAGCAGCGTTTTCTTAAATAAACATGGAGAGGACTGTAAAGGGTAAATAGTAGCCTATATAACAGTATATCTATAAAAAAATTATGAAATACATGTCAATTTCTAATAAACGTTAAATACAATGCTCTGTAAAAGTACACATACTTAATATCCAACTCTTATCTCTGAAAACAGAAAATGACCCGCCCACATCTCTCAGTGTGTTCATGTATTCTGGTGCAACCAGATAAATGCATTACACTACAGTATATGCTGACACGGGGCAAGATATTGGCGCAATAACATATAAGGTAATTTTTTTTTGTCTTATTGATAGATGATTTTTCACTTGATATGTTTAACTACCATCAAATAAAATTAAATATTAGGAGATTAATATCTCAAATCATCAACAGGTAACGTTTTATACACTCAACAAAGTTTAAATTGTACTACAAGAACATAGTATCAGCAATCAAACAGATAGCTCTACTTTCTCACTCACGTACAGACTATGACATCAAAGAAACATCATGATGCATGTTTTTAATAGAAATGGGAAAAAATGGATGACTCAGCAGGTCCTCATCTATATTATTCTTCCCATATTTTTAATGACCATGAATTAAAGTGCTTATATACACTATATGGAATGTCCGTGAAACAAGTTAGCTTCTATTATCACATAACTTCTAACATTTATAGACAAACACTAACTTTATACAGTAACATTTATGTCCACACTTTCATTTGAGGTTGATAAGATGCAAAATGCATGATGTTACAGAGAAGTGCAAAATTCTTCATGCTTTAAAATCCACTTAATGTTTATTGATTTTATTTGCAGGTGTAGCCATGACAATACTCCTATATATCTGCATTCTACTCAACTTAATCTGCTTCTCTGCCACTCAGAATAATGGGAGAGATGAGAAGCAAAATCTTTATTTAAAAAATGTGACAGCAATTCCAGAAATAATGAAAGCTGGAGCCACAGAAGTCTATTTTGTTGAGAGTCAGATTAATATCATACCAAAAGGAGCATTTTCTAAAAACCCTACAATAGAGGTCATCGAGTTTTATCAAACACCTACATATTCTATAGAAGAAGGTGCCTTTGAAGGTCTGGAACATCTGAAAACCATTGACATTTCAATTACCCAATTAGCATCTCTGCCTGTTGGTGTTTTTAAGGACTTGACCAACCTTAAAAAACTGATTCTAAAATCTAACAAATTTCTGAGCCTCAAAACTGGACTGTTTGAAGATACCAAGAATCTTGAAATACTCCGCTTGGAAGGTAACATGATTGCAACATTTGAAGAGGGAACATTTGATCCATTGGAAAATCTCACAGAGCTTAATATCGCAAAAAATAATCTTACTTCCATCTCATCATCTCTTTTTTCCAAGCTCAAAAATCTACAAATTTTCAGGTTGTTTGAGAACCAGCTGACATCAATGCCTGATGGAATTTTCGATCCTCTACCAAATCTAAAGGAAATCGACATACATGGCAACAGAATCACATACTTAGCCCCACATTTGTTTCCACATAAAAATATGTTGACCAAGCTGTTTTTAGGCCATAATCTCTTGACTGATCTTTCACCGGAGCTATTTGCATGCTTATCTGTGCTTAAAACTTTAAAACTGGATCACAATCAGCTTACTACTCTGTCCCCTTCTCTTTTCAGGGACATGCATATCATGACTGAATTAGTACTGAACAGTAACAATCTCACATCCTTACCCGATGGAATTTTTCAGTCAATGAACCAACTTCAGAAATTAGACCTGTCCTCAAATCAGTTTTCAGCTTTTTCTGGAGAACTTTTTAATAGACTTACAAACCTTTCTGAGCTTCATCTTCAGAATAATCTCATTGAATCACTGGACTCTGAAGACTTCAAAAGCCTACAATCGCTTTCTACCCTCAGACTAAATAACAATAATCTGAGAATGATTCCACAAGGTGTATTTAATTCTCTGCCAGAACTCAAGAAGATATATTTGAACAACAATCCATGGAACTGTGACTGTAACCGGATTTCCATGTACAAATGGATGATTGCAAATCCACGAAAGATAAAGCCTTCTTCTTCTTCAGTGGTTTGTGACTACCCTGAGATTTTGAAAGGTCAATCAATCAAATCTCTGAAAGAAGTCCAACTGATATGCCCTACAACTCCAACTATTACAACAACAGCTCCACCGACAACACTGTCTACAACTGTCCAAATAAGAACTACAAGTACACCAACAACTTTAATGACTACAACTGCCCTGATTACCACTCCAACAACAGTACTCACCACTCCTTTCCCAACCACCATATTAGAAACCACTTATCCTACAACCACACCACCAACCACTTCTTTTCCTACAACAGCTCTTATGACAACCACAGAACTTCTTACAACAACGGCAACCTTGACGACAGAATCAACCACTATAGCAACCACCACACCACCAACCACTTCTTTTCCTACAACAGCTCTTATGACAACCACAGAACTTCTTACAACAACGGCAACCTTGACGACAGAATCAACCACTATAGCAACCACTACACCACCAACCACTTCTTTTCCCACAACAGCTCTTATGACAACCACAGAACTTCTTATAACAACGGCACCCTTGACTACAGTATCAACCACTATAGCAACAACCACACCACCAACTACTTCAACCATAGAACAAACCACTCCATCTACAGCTTTATCAACCTTAGTTACAACAGAGGCCACAACTACTAGAGTCCTTACTACATCGCCAGTAAGAAAAACAACACAAGTCTCCACAGTCCTCAGAACTTTTATGTGTACTAGTGTCTCCAACTCTCATCATCAATATTCTGGCATGATTTCCACCTCACCAGCAGACAAAACTTCATCATGTAAGGTCTTGATGCTTTCCTACACAACAATGTTGGTAATAGAGATCTGCTGTACACTAGTACTTGCAAAGATCACTTATTCATTGTATTGTTTGCTCCAGGAAAGAGAAAAGCTATATTGTAATGTCAGTCTCACACGCTTCTCCTACACCAAATCTGTTACACTCATGCCACTCGAAGAAACTGAGACTGTGGCCCTATGAGACTGTGTACTGTATTTCATGTGTATTCACTGGTTTTATCATTGTCCTGTGAACAGGTTCTTGCACCTGTGAAATTCTCAGTTTTGTTTCAGTTATTGTTTGCTTCCTGACTAATGTATATGTGTACAGTAACTGGTGCTTGATGGACAACATCCACTAGGCACAATTTATAAATAGTTTTCAAAATATATATTATTCCCAAAAATCTATATTATAGTTTTTTTTATATATTTTGGGGAAATATTTAAATACAACACTTAGTCAAAAGTATGTACAGTATATACACATGAACATTTTACATCCCTGTGTGGGGCTTCCCTAAACTGTTGCTACAAAGTTTAAAGCAAACAACAGGGAAAGCAAGTTTGGAATGGGATATTTAACAGAACAGGTACATACTGTATGGGTATGATCATCAGATTTCCACATACATTGCCAATATAGGATACACTGCATTGATTCTCAACCTTATTTTGCATGGGTCACGTACAGGGTGTTCAAAAAGTCTCCATACATAGTAGGGTAAATTAACACTTTTTTTAAAAAACAAAAATGTTCATAATTTTTGTTCACAAAACATCTACCTTCTTTGTAAATGCATCTGGAATCATCCCTCCTATTCATGATAAACTCGTGATAACACATCTGCTAATATGCATGCGATTGCACTTTTATTGTGTAACTTTAAACTGTCTTTGTGCTTTATCTTCTTTTTGATGTGCCTCCACAAGGAGAAAATTAATTGGGTGTAGATATGATTGGGTGTTGGAGGCCATTCCACAAAGCCACAATGAACAATCCAAGGATCTGTAAACTGTTATTTCAACATTACCTATATAGGGAGGCTTTTGGGACATTACTGTATGTACAATACATTTGGGTATGTGACATATACTGTACAGTATGGTGCCAAACACCCATAACGGTTTATATTTTGGTAAATGTTGGTATGTGTATATGATTTCATAAAATTATATTTTAAAGGCAAAATGTGGTTAATCATTATACCATTTTCAGTTAGCACATTGTGGTCAGGGTCATAATAAATCCAGAGTCCACACACTATAAAGACAGCAAGTTGAGCTAAGGATTGGACTGGGGGCCAGGGGCTGTTATGGCATGCTTCCTCACACACACACACACACACACACACACACACACACACACACACACACACACACACACACACATACACACACACACAATGACGGTGCTCTAAATAAAGTAAAATTTCCAGTGAATGACAAAAACAAAAGAAACAAAAGCGAACAATTGTCGCATTGTGATGTATAAGACTTCCTTTGTCAGCAATCATATTATGCCCCGCTTCAGGAAATATTAATCAAATTGGTGTGGGGTAGTTTTGGTTAAAATAAAAAAATATAATAATAAATAATAATAATAATAATTATTAATATATATATATATATACACAGATTTACATTTACATTTACATTTAGGCATTTGGCAGATGCTCTTATCCAGAGCGACTTACAAAAAGTGCTTTAAAGTTTACATCACTGGATACATACTTACACTGGGTTAACTAGGTTAATAACTAAATGCCATTAGTCAAACACAACTGGGAAGAGGGATTACTCCAAGTACTGGAGAAACAGATACGTCTTGAAGATTTATACACACTGTTAGTTTACTCTTGTAAAGAATGGTATTTATCTGTTTTTGCAAATGAATCCTTCTTATGCTCATGGATTGTCATTATACTGTAATCTGTAACATTTTAAAACCAGTGTTAAGTTTCAGACAATGATACATTCTCCACGCTTTGCACAAAATGATTGAATTATGTACCAATGACCTGCTCTTAGTATCCATTTAACTTTTTTGCCATTTGCCAAGTGGCGTTTACCTGATTTTTATTACATGGTATTTGCCACTTGGGGTCAGTGTTGCAAAACACATAAAAAATATACACATTGTCTAAAACAAGCTTTACTCACACATGCAAGCGCATGCACACAAACTCCCTTTATTTCTCAATATTATCACCTGCTACACTAATGCACTTATCCCAGTGTTTTCTCAGTACGCCAGAGTCATGATCAGACTAGATTACCAGGAACTACTTTAACGGCCTGAACATGTGTAAATGTCTTGGAGTGAGGTCAGGATTATACAAGGGATGTGGGCAGTGTGTAATGTGCAAGTGGTGTTCATGAATTGTGTGTACAGTTCCCCCAAACAGATGCATCTTGTCTGCATGGATTGGTGTTCCACTCGCTGAATGTTAACAGGAACGACTGCGATGACATGAGAAAACCCAGTCAATGACTAATTTCCAGCAGAAGTGCTGGTAAGCTTGTCTGCTATTGATAGGAAATAAAATACAGTTCTCTGTTCTTAAAATATTAGGATTAGGCTAATTGCCATTCCCAAATTACCCATAGTGCATGTGTCTGTGTGCCCTGTGATGGATTGGTACCCTATCCAGGGTGTACCCTGCCTTTTGCCTTAAGTTTCCTGGAATGGAATAGGCTCCAGGCCCTATGCGATCCTGTACAGGATAACAGATCCTGTATAAATAAAGAAAATGTGGCTGTGATATTTTTTTCATGTATAGAGAAGTTTAATCGGAATTGGATTTTTTTTTAAATGCAATTTTAACTTTTTAACTTTTGAAATTAACAAGATTTGCTAGAATGGCTAGAAATGCATAAATAAGATAAAATTATCTTAAAAAAATTAAAGAGAAAATATTAGTATATTTAGTTGTAAATTAGGCAGTGGTGGTAAAGATTATTATTAATGTTGATATAATGTTGTAAATGGTGTTATTTTTATTATCCTACTGTACATGTAAGACTAATTCACAAGACAGGAGGATTAGACTGCAAAAGTATCAATAAGACAGGAAGTAGTGTTAGTATACAAATATTGTAAACACAAATTTTAACGTATTGTACACAATACTTTAAAAGTGTAGTGGCCCAGTAGTTAGCATGGTTGCCTCACACCCCCAGGGTTGGGGTGCCCTGTGGATGCACTTGTGCCCTCTGAAACATTGGCACCCAGTCCAAGGAATTCTCCGGCCTTGTGCCCTGAGTTCGCTGGAATCGACTCCAGCGGCCTACCACCACCCTACCATGAATACTGTACCAAAGCCAGGAAGATCGTGAAGGACCTCAGCCATCCCAACAATGGACTGTTTTCTCTGTTGCGGTCTGGGA
>JAQQZT010000037.1:5728217-5738229 GCA_030068275.1 Clarias platycephalus | reverse complement strand
CCGCGGTCACTATATCATAGTACTGGTGATCTTAATATCACATTAACAGGATCACAATGGATATCAAAAGTGTGTACTTTATTTTTTTTATCCATCCCCCCTCCCTACATGTAAATCTCCAGTTTCTGCGCTTTGTAACATTAATTTGTCAAGAAACCAACAAGAGATGCCGGTGATGTAATAACCGTTTATAACTATACTGTAGCTGACACTTTGAGGTGCTTACAAGAAAAGATGTGGTGAGTTAGAATAGATGACTACAGCAGTCACAGCGCTATAAAAACATGGACTACAATACGCAGACTAGTGATGTGGGGGTCGTCTCGTAACCCGCGGGTCGGGTTGGGGCGGGTCATTAAAAACAAAATTCAATGAAAAATCCATGTATGTTGCGTGCAATTCCGCTGCCAGTCACAACAAAAACAAAGAAATAAAAGTGAAGATGGAAGACGAGGTGCGGGAGAAATTGAGGTCGGGAATTTACATCATTTAATGTTCGCGGGGGCGGGGCGGGGCGGGTTGTAAAAATGATACAGTGGTGCGGGCTGGGGCGGGCCAAATCATTTCATAACAGCGGGACCCGCGGGTTGGAAAAATACCCGACCCGCGCATCACTAACGCAGACATGTTGTTTTCATTAAAACGTTAAACGCTGAAATTATTTTCAAAGTGGATAAATATTTGACTTATTAGGTTTCTTGAATTTTGAAACAACCCCATATTATTCTAGAAGATTCTGTAGCATATTATATGTCTCGTGTGTTTTAATCAGACAAATAAAGCTGGAATGAAAGATTCGAACTCGGTGCACTTTTTGTCAAATATCACGATCCATTAGCTGTTAATTCTGTATGCAGCTTTTGTGGGGGGAAAAGCATCCTGTTGTTCAGAGCCCAATTTCTGTAAACGATAAACAAACAGGTTTTTAGTCCAACTTGTGAGTTTGTACAAGTTAGAAAAAAAAATGCATAAGTGTGGTGAGTCTTCAGATTTCTTCACATTGTTAGTCAGAAATATACCTGATGATTAAGTGTTTTTAGTAAGAGTTATACTGCGTCACCTTGTAAACCTTTGTAAATAGTTCTAAATATACTGTGTGTGTGTGTGTGTGTGTGTGTGTTCCAGTGTGGGATCTGCTGTACTGGCGCGATGTACAGAAGACGGCGTGCGTGTTCGGAGCAACGCTGTCACTGTTGATCTCTCTGAGTCTCCTCAGCATCATCAGCGTGTGTTCGTACATCGCTCTGACGCTTTTATCCGTCACCATCTGCTTCCGAATCTACAGAGGAGTCACAGATGCTCTACAAAAGAGCGAAAACGCACACCCGTTTAAGTGAGAAGCATATAACCGTATAAGCTGTAAGTGTATCTTTTCGAGTATTAAAGCACTTACATATATACCTTGCCTGTTTTTTGTGTGTGTGTGTGTGTGTGTTTTCAGATTGTATCTGGAGCAGAATGTCCTTCTACCAGCTGATGTAATTCATAAGCATGATGACATCCTGTTGAAGTATATCAATGCCACTCTTAATGAACTGAAGCATCTTTTCCTGGTTGAGGATCTGATTGACTCTCTAAAGGTATAATCATAATCAGAGTAATAATAATAATCATAATAATAATAATAATAACCGTGATCATAATATTAATCATAGTAATAACAACAATAATAATAATAATAGTCCCTTGTTTTGTCATGTTAATTGTGAACAGTTCGCGGTGCTCCTGTGGGTTCTGACCTACGTCGGGTCTGTGTTTAATGGACTCACCCTCCTCATTATCGGTAAGTGTTCACCTCAGCAGTGTTTAATGGGAAGACTATTTTACTCAAACAGAGTTGGGCCACAGGAGAATATAAACACACTAGTAATAAAATCGTGAAATCTAATAAAAACTTTATCGCTTTTAATTAGTGATCTGAAAATAACGCTGAAGAACTAAACCGTATTTGCATTCTTCTTCTATTCATTCATGTCTTCGGCATGGTGTTACCTTTTTTCCCTTTTCTTTTATGAATTAAACACCAACATTTGGATAAAAACCGTACATTCTCATATTTGAATGATTTAAAGATTCCAGAGCTGGTCCTTCCTCCGGACTTAATCGGGTCTCTTCTCTAGTTGCTCTGTTATTCTCTTTCTTAGACCCACGTCGAATACTCCTGTGGTCCCTGCCCTAGTTCCTCACCTTGTTTCTTCTCCCCTTTTCCCTCCTTTGGCACTTCTGTAAGATCTGTTTCATTTATATTTTATGCTCATATTTATTTGACAGGTGGTTTTATACTTCAAATGACTTTTTTTTTTAATACCGATCTATTCCTGGTCCCCCACACCCTGTTCAAGTTTCTCACTCCGACATGACTCCAAGCTATCTCTCACCCCTCCTTCCCTGGTCCCTTCCTTCGTCTTTGAATTTCCCTCACCACCACTACCTGTTTGGTTTCATCCATCATTCCTGTTTTTGAGCCCTTGCGTGGCCACACCTGTAGATCAAGCCTAGCATGGTTTGTTCTCTCAGCGCCGCCACTAGCCCCTTGGGCAGTCACTCTGCTAGTTCCTCTCTCAGACCTCTATTTAGTCCTTATTTTTTTGGCACAGCAGGGTGTAAGGACAAAGAAAGCATCCTACACATATCAGGAATGATGCATTCTGATTTATCCGTCATATAAAAAGCCTGGAGTTTAGTTGGTTTTGTAAGTGACAACCCTCCAGGCCTTGATGCACTTTTATGTCTCCAACTATGTTCTTGTTTCTGATCTCGCATTTCTGGTAAAACTGGTAGTCAGGGCGGTAGGAACTCGGCTAAAAAAATGACCTCGCTACCCCACAGCTCCTTTGAGCCTTTCCAGTGTGGTTTCCTTTTCACTGCACAGCACTGACACCGCTCTTCTAAGACTCACTACTGCTCGTGTCTTGTCTGCTGAATCTGGTACCCGGAAAACTGGTTCCTCTTTTAAACCTCAGCGCAGCATTTGAAGGAGTGAAAATTCTTCTCGCTCATCAGGAAATTTCTGACATAGTTTACATCCCGTCTCTGACAGACGCAATCTATCTGCTGACAAACATGACTACTTCACTGTCCCTGTCAAGAGTCTTTCCTAGTTCACATTGTAATCCTTTCCCTCCGCGTTGCAAATTTCCTCTTTTTGCTTCAGCCAATTTGATAACAGTTTGATCTCTCATGCAAAATGTCGCTCAGATTTACGACGGCACTCGGGCAGCACAGAAATAATTGAGCACATGTATACTTGAACCACGGTTTAAATCTACAACTTCGACCCAAAGCCCTGCTTAATAGAATCTGTACGACTGCTGTTGACACTGTGTCACTGTTAAGCCTCTTTCTACTCGTCCCCCCCCCCTCCAATCATTAAGCTTAACATCTGGAATAAAGCTTTAATAAACTGCAATTTGTTTAAAATTCATCTCGTAGCCTTCAAGTGCTTAGCTCAGATTACACCTGTGACTAGCTGGGGCATCACCGAGTTAAGCACGGATTACTGCTGTTTACATTTTAAGCTTTTTTTAGTCACAATTAATTTTATTTCTGAGATTTTTTTTTACATTCTTATAGCCATGCTTGCAAAACAAGGAACCTTCTTTAAAGGTTTTCCTGGTAGATTATAAACCCTGACTTTTGTAGATCTTGGCCCACATTTATGTTCCACTTTTTCCCGTTTCGAATCTCGGATGTCTTAGAAAAAACAGAAATCTTATATATATATATTTTGCTAGGAAAAAGAAAATGCACATAAAAAGTAATGAGCATTAACAGTCCTGAAAAGGGATGGGTTAATTTAAAGGCTGTAACCAGTTTAAAATGATTTAAGATTGATAAAAAAGATTGCATTGAAATTCACACTGCAAAATAGACCGATAGGCCGATGATAATAACGATAATAATATTAATAACAATAATAATAATGTTAATTGTGCGAGTAGTTATGATGCTAGAAAAAAAACGGAGGCTGACTTCGACTTCTTCACCTTGCTTTGTTTTGGGAGTGTACTGTATGAGCTGATCTGAAGGAGAAAGGACAAAAGGGTAACGAGGCAAGTGATTAACATGAAGCCAAGGTTATAAGTGACTTTGTTTACTTCAAGAAATTACTTATTTATAAGCAAGAAGGCAGAGAAGATTGGTAAGCAGATGTTCTTTGAAGAGTGGAGAATGTTCAGATCAGGGATGAAAGCCAGCGATATCTCCTCAAGTATGACCTGGTGAAAGGGGATAAAAACACACTCTTACTTCTATCATGGTATAGAGAAACTGGCCGGGAATTTTAATAATGCGTTGTAAATTGATCTCTTTCTCCTCTTGTAGGTGACGTTGCAGCATTCACCGGTCCGATACTCTATGAAAAATACAAGGTGAGTCTAATCACCATGAAAGGACTAAACCATGACAGGGCATGTTGGGTAATGATGATCCAATGTGATGTAGCCTGTAAGAGCATGTCGCTTGTAACTGTGTAAATGTTATTTACTCTGTGTTGTATTTACCAGATATACACTCTACAATATTTCCAAGAGTATTCACTCACCCATCACTGAATTCAGGTGTTTCAATTACTTCCATGGTTATAGGTGTATAAAATCAAGCACCTAGGCATGCACACTGCTTCTGCAAATATTTGTGCCTACACACATCTGTACAAGGTATAGGTCGCTCTTAAGAGCTCGGTGAATTCCAGCATGGTACCGTGATAGGATGCCACCTTTTGCACATAGGTCCAGTCATGACATTTCCTTGCCACTAAATATTCCACAGTCAACTGTTATTGGTATTATAACAAAGTGGAAGCGATTGGGAATGACAGCAACTCAGCCTTGAAGATGTAGGCCACGTAAAATCACAGAGTCAGCGGATGCTGAGGCTCATAGTGCGTACAGGTCGGCAACTTTCTGTATCCAAACCTCATGTGGCCTTCAGTTTTCCTTAAGAACAGTGCGTAGAGAACTGAGCAGCTGCATCTAAAGCCTTACATCATCAAGTGCAATATAAAGCATCGGATACAGTGGTGTAAAGCATGCCGCCACTGGACCCTAGAGCAGTGAAGACGTGTTCTCTGGAGTGCCGAATCACGCTTTTCTGTCTGGCAATCTGATGAACTAGTCTGGGTTTGCCAGGAGAACAGCGCTAGTCTGGCCAAGTGTAAAGTTTGGTGGAGGGCGGATTATAATGTGGGGTTGTTTTTTCGTAGTTGGGCTCAGCCCCCTTAGTTCAGGTTAAAGGAACTCTTAATGCTTCAGCATATCAAGACATTTTGGACATTTTCATGCTCCCAACTTTGTGGGCAACATCACTGCGCACCAGTGCACAAAGCAAAGGTCCATAACGATATTAATGAGCAAGTTTGGTGTGAAAGAACTGTTAGAGTCCTGACCTCAACCTGATAGAACACCTTCGGGATGAGTTAGAGTGGATTCTGTGAGCCAGGCCTTCTCGCCCAACATCAGTGTCTGACCTCATAAATGCACTTCTGGAAAAATGGTCCCATAAACTTGCTCCTAAGCCTTGTGGAAAGTCTTCCCAGAGGAGTTGAAGCTGTTATAGCTGCAAAAGGTGGACCAAGATCATATTAAGAATTGCATGTCAAGGAAGATGAGCGAATACTTTTGGCAATATATTGTATATTTATAACGTTTTATCTTTAGATAGAAAAACAAAGATCTTATGATGTGTTTGAATGAATGAAATCAGAGATATATTAGTTGATTTTTTTTTTTTTGTAAACTGAATTCCATTAATTTCCATCTTACAAAGACGCAGATTGATCATTACTACGGCCTGGTCAAGGACAACCTCCAAGACGCACTGAAAAAGTAAGAGTGAAGACAAGTCATTACTTTGTTTTCCTTTAAGCATTAGCGGACACTGATGTACTTAGATACAATTAGAGGGAAAAGACCTCGTCACAATAATCTTATAAAAGTCATTTCTGAGATTAACAGAAAGTATATTTGCAAAAATGTTCTTTCTTTTCAACAGGAGTATGTTTTTGCTCATACAGTACATTTCACATTATTTGCTGAAAATGAACCACTGTGCTTTCAATTATTTTTCTCTTCAATGGTATTCGTGGTACAGACACATGTGATGTCAAACAGCAGGGACAGATCTATAATGTGACAGCTGGCGCCTCTTCCGTGGCACTTGACACTCTAATTAGCGTGCTACTTCTCTACCCCCTAAAGTAATTTTATTAAGCACAAACTGACTGTACTGTCAAATCCTCTTAAACTGCAAACCTTATGAGGATTCTATTATTTACATGTGCATTCAAACCGTGTGTGTATGATGGGGACGCGTGTCTTGTATTGAATTCAAGATCTAGTTTTATACTTCATACAAAATTAAAAGAAAAACATAGTATGTGTTATGTTAGTACGGTTCGGGTACATAGTGTCGTGTGTTCTATTTTTTTAATTTTTTATATCCAGGTCCCCGCGACCCTGAATAGAGGATAAAGCGGTATAGAAAATGAATGAATATTACACAAAGATAACCAGAAAAACTGAAAAAACCTACCTGACTCTATGTGATTAAAGTAATTTCGCCATAAACCTAATGACTGGTTGTGCCTTGGCGGCAACTACTGCAATCAAGTATTTAAATTAACTTGCAATGAGTTTTTTTTTTACATTGCTGTGGACGAAATTTGGCCTAGAATTGTTTTAATTCAGCCAGATGTTCACAAGTCTTTAATTGAGCCACATTGTTTAAAGGAGACCGTGCGAATTTAAGTCTGGACTTTGACTAGGCCACCCCCAAAACTTTACTTTCATTCACAGCCATTCAGAGGTGGATTGCTGGTGTGTTTCGGATCATTGTCCTGCTGCATAACCCAAGTGCGTTTGAGCTTGGGGTTACAAACTGATGGCTAGGCATTCTACCTGCAGATTTTCTGGTAGAGCACAGAATTCATGGTTTATCAAATTCATGGCAAATCATCCAGGTCCCGGAGCTGCAAAGCGGCCTCAGACCATCATACTACCACCACCATGTTTGGCTGTTGGTGCGATATTCTTTTTATGAAATGCTGTTAGTTTTTTTTTTTTTAGACCAGATGTAACGGCATGCACATCTTCCAAAAAGTTTGACTTCTGTCTCATCAGTCCACCGAATATTTGCCCAAAGGTCTTTGGGATAATCAAGATGTTTTTCAGCAAAAGTCAGACAAGCCTTTGTGTTCTTTTTGGTCAGCAGTGGCTTTCACCTCGGAACTCTCCCATGGATACCATTTTTGCCCCCAGTCTCTTTCTTATTGTTGAATTATGAACACTGACCTTAACTAGGGCAAGTGAGGGCCGCAGTACTTTAGATGTTGTTCTCGGTTCTTTTATAAGCTCCTGGTTGAATCATCATTGTGCTCTCGGAGTAATTTTAGTAGGCCAGCCACACCTGGGAAGGTTCACCACTGTCCCAAGGTTTCCCCAAATGTCAATAATGTCTCTCACTTTCTAAATCCTTCGAAATGGCTTGGTAACCCTTTCCAGACTGATACATGTCAGTTACTTTGTTTCTCTGTTCTCATCTCACCTGAAATTTAATTCAGCTTTTCAAAAATGTGTTTAATCACGGTTCATTCATGATTTAGCAAAGTTAGCATTCATGATTTAGCAAATATTTTTTTTTTTACATACGACCAGGTAGGTTTGGATAGCTTTCTTTCCCATAACAAATGAAATCAGCATTTAAAAGCTACATTTTGCATTTATTACTCAGGTTATCTTTGTGCAGTATTAAAAATATGCAGATTTGTTTGATGATCTGAATCAATTCGGTGTGACAAATATGCCAATAAATAAATCAGGCAAATACTTTTTCACACACTGTAGGTGTTTGGCATCCCTGAAGCTCTGGTTCTGGTGTCTTATGATGGCCTAAGATCTCATTAAAACACTTTAGGAAGATTTTTCCCTTAATATGTCACCTGTCTTGAAAAAAGGCAAGTGCAAGCGTGTCACTGGCTGTCACACGGCTTCCTTGTCAGCTTACAAATTAACTGAACAGTCCTATTAACTGAATAGTGTAGTGGTCAAGTTAAATATTGGGCTTTGAATGTGCGGCTGACTCTGAGAAGATTTTTTTGCACAGTAAACTAATTGCATTTTGTCAAAAGAGACGTATATAAATTTATCATCATGTGTGTCTGTATTCAGTGTTAATTTTGTTGCTGTAACATTTTATTTTTCAGGATTCAAGCAAAGATCCATGGCATAAAGAATAAAGCTGAATAAAGAACAGCAGTATTGAGACGCGTGGAATGTGTGTTTATGCAAAGCTGTTACAGTAGTGTATGATAATCAATAACGTGTTAAGGAAAAAAAAATCCACTTAAAACTAAATGGATGGTGTATTTTCATTTTATTACTTTTCATTGCAGCAGTGTTTACTTCATTGACGTTTTTTCTGTGTAAACGGAAATGAGCTTATAAAAAAGTAAAAACGAGAGTATTATTCCGCATCTTTATTTTTTAATGTGAATAGCTTCAGTTCTATGTATAGCATATATGTTGACTGTGAAGATTGATGTAAATCATTTCATGTAGATTTATTTTATGCTGTTATACTGCTGTCTCTCTAAATAAAATAAATGCAAATAAATTATATGGGTGAATTCAGGGATTTTTATCCCCCTATTACTTTATATTTTGTAATTCGTTTGTTTAAACATTTTCATGTGTGAGAGAGAAAGAGAGCGGGAGAGAATGTGGAGAAAGTGCAAAACAAATCAACTGGAGAAATCCCATCAAAGCCCCATGCCAAGTGCAGCAACACAATCAAAAACTTAAACAACAATCGAAAAATACTATTTAACACAAGATACAATTTGCAACAAATTACATTTAAGTTTTATTAATTTAACCTCATTTAAAATAAATTATGAAAATTAAGTAGAAACTTTTTTAATTGTACAGGAAAAGTGTAAACAAGTGTAAGCAAAAAATAATGGTATTTTTCCGGCTGCACCCATCAAGTCGCCACAGATGACCGTCCGATGCGCACACGATTTGGCACAGTATTTACACCAGATGGTCTTGATGTAACTATTTATCCAGCCTTGAGACCTGCTCTGCATTCAGTCAGTTGCTGGGCATCGAACCTGGGCCTCTTCTGCATTGCAGGTGAGAAACCGACAAGTGAGCTGCCGCAACCACCACCACAAAAAAGACATCAAGTATTCTCTCTTAGTGAGACATGCAGTTGGAGCAGACGTGTTAAGACAAATGAGATCACACTTGAAGACGTTTGGGAGAATGTTTAGTATAATTAGTCAACGACAGGGTGATGAACCCAATGTGCAGCATAGTTTTACCAACCTGGCGTTGACTAATGTTCTACAACAGCATATCCAGCAGTCCTTTTTGTTCTAATACCACAAACAATTGGTCAACTATGATATACTGTATATATTTATTTACCTTAAATGGCACTTATTTTTTGTTCCACCTGCATGTGAAGCATAGGCCAAACATAGAGATCACGGTCTGTCATCTTCTGTGGACAATGTTTTTGTTTTTTTTCCCCCCAATCTGCAATTCTTCCTAAATTATTCCTGGGATTTTGACCAAACTTTCACAAAAACCAATGGGATTTTGACCTTTACAAAAACCTTATTGAGAGGTGTAGATGTGCACTAGCTAATTTATTTTCCAGAGGAACTGAAACATTTTCTAAATGCATATTCTATAATATTAAATTATTCACCTTAGATTATTGAGAAGCCAAAAGTGACATCCATAAATTAATCATTGTGTGTGTCTGTGTCTAGTGCACATTTTATTGCTGTAACTTAAGAGTCATGGCATTAAGAATAAAGTTGAAGAAAGTACAGCATTGTTAATGGGATTTTGGATTTTGACCATAACTTTGTGTTTCAGTTTGTCTGTTAAAAAAAAAAAAAAAGGTTCTTGTTATGACTTGCATTATACAGTGGGTGCGCAAGCAGAATGCAACTTCTACCGTCACGGTCTATGGCAGTAGCATTTGGGTTTGTGCGTTTGCT
>JAQQZT010000037.1:5637983-5651092 GCA_030068275.1 Clarias platycephalus | reverse complement strand
AAAAAAAAAACAAAAAACAACAATATATATATATATATATATATATATATATATATATACCAATTTGGATGGTAATGATTTCTGTAAGCAGATATTTATTTAACATTTGTAGAAGGTGTCTCAAGTGTCAGTGCTTTGTAACATTCAATATTGTTCTCCTACAGGGTAGTCTTCAGGACTTTGTTTGTAGTTGCTATACCATACTGTGGGTGACACCAGAAGCATGTTTACTTGTTTACCACAACATAAAATATGATTACAAATGTTCACTAAATATGATTAATTGTTCAGTATTCTGTATATTTTGAGGCTAATTGTTGTATAAAAGGAATCCAACGTATTTATTTGTATACATACACAGTAAACACACAGTGGGTATAGTATAATCACATTTTGATGTTTGAAATGAAGCAATTTTTGTTTTATCCAGATATATTTACTGTACTCAGTACAACTTTAAACATCCAAGTAAAAGATATACGATAACACCAACATTTCAGAAAAATGCAGAAAATTAAAGTGTTGGAAAAGGATCACCCTTTGTGTCATTTTTTTTGTCGAATCACTTTTTGCTTTAATTACAGCCTTTAGTCTGTTGGGATATGTCTCAATTAACTTTGCATATCTAGACTTTCCAATATTTGCCCACATTTCTCTGCAGAGCTGCTCAAGTTGAGTTAAATTTCATGTTGGCTGTTGTCTTCAAGTCATTCCACAGATTTTCAATAGTGTTTAAGTCTGGGCTCCGACTAGACCATGCAAGGACATTAACCTTTTTCTAACCTTCTCTCCTTTGCTTCAGTTGCACGATCAGGGACTGAAATGCTCCAGGAAAGCTCTTGGCAACATGCTTAGCTAATCAAAATGACTACAGCTGAAGTTAAATGTCAAATGGCTTTGTGTGTTAGCTCCACCTGATAATTTTTAACACTTCAAAAAAGTTAATTTATATTATCAAATATACAGTAATAACATTATGTGCAAGGTCAATTTGCCATAAACAAACAAACAGCACAAAAAAACATTTAGCAAATAAATAGTACAAGACCATTTGTGATTTTCTGTCATCTGTGGTACTCAGGATCACATCTTTATGCATGGTGCTCATTAGCAGGACATTTTTCCTTTTCTTGGGTAAATAGGACACTGTAGTGTCTCTGCGAGTAAATGCAAACTTTGAAGACGTCACCTTCCTGTTGTTCATGCCAAAAAGCTCAGAGGGAAGCTCTTTTTTTTTTTTTTCACTGTCCCCAAAATGGTGACCTTTGTTTTCAGCAGTTCCTAGCATAATGTTATTACCATTCAGTCTTTAAGCTATGTTTAGTACCACCCTCATGCTCTGATTCTTTCAGTGGCTTCTCCTGATCCTTTAACAGTGCACATTTGCAATTCCCAGGCTTAGATGGACTGTGCATCATATGCTGCCTATACTGTATTTTGCTGGTTTGTTTGGTACTGTATGTACTCATAAGGAATTTTATCATGGTACTGTATACTGTAAAAACTAAAGAAGTGAAGCTGGCTGTTTTGAATTCTGGGTAAGTATTTATTTATTTAAAGGTGTTCTGCTCCACCCCAGGACACACAGCTGTGCAAGAGTCAGTTAAAGAAAGTTTGAGAAAAACCCAGATGTGTTTAACAGTTTTAGGGTAGTGGCACTTCAGTACTAGGTAAGTTAGGGATATAAAAACTGTCAGAATCGCTAATGATTATTTACAAGTGTTACAGTATATTGAACTTATTTGTATGAAAGCCAAATTGAGTATATACCAGTTAATTTAAAACATCACTCCAAACATACTGTAGTTACTCATGAGAATGGCAAAGTAAAACCCTTAATAATATACAGTATAATATGAAACAATTCATAGCTTTAACTCATCATTAGAATTCCAGAAAAAGTCTTTTACACTCTCTGATGTTATATAGCCTTATTTATATCTTTAATTTTGATAACTAGATATTCTGTGAAATGTATTAATCAGTGTCTTTACTTCGCTTGTTTCTTTTACCAATAGCTCTGCAGTGGAGGATGGGGTCAGAGGGGTGACGGTTGGCCTTTTGGAGCTACCGGAGAAGCGCAAACAAGCCGTTTAACTTTTTTGTATCTGACACGAAAAACACTGTTCATCTTTGATAGTTTTTTAAAATGGTAATGGTATTGTAATATAAAAGAATCAGTAAGATATTGATAAGCATCTGGTGTTATTCAGGTATTTTTACTGACCTTTAAGCAAATAAAACTGGTATTCTCCTGTTTTATGCAGATCACTGTTTTAATTTTGACTAGTTTTGCAAGAATTTAGGTTTATTAAGAAATATTTGTGTGTTTTACTTGTTGGGGTCTTAGAACAATAATTTGAACCAACTACATCAGTGGGCTACAATGGGAGACTTACTTTTTTGAGAAGATTAAAAGTTGGACTTCTGTAAGTCAACCTTAGACAAATAGAATGAAATTGATCCCTCAACCTGTGATGGATTGGCACCCTGTCCAAGGTGTATCCCGCCTCGTCCCCCAAGCCTCCTGGGATAGGCCCGCGACCCTGAATACAGGATAAAATGGTATCGACGATTAATGAGTGAGTGATCCCACAATCAATAATACTTGAGCTGACTTAAATATTTGAATAGCAAGTTGAGTTACCTAAAGACCATAGTAAACTATATTACAAACCATTACAAATTCTTACCGGTATTGTCTAAAGGGGCAGTGCCTACGAAACGCAACCAGACATTCATTCACAGTTCTGTAGGGTCCTAGATTGTAAACAAGGATAATTGGGTGAGCCTTGGGTGTCATTTCAAGTTTGATGTTCATGCTCACACTTTGTTTGGAGTGTGTGTGTATTATGGTGTGCGTGGGTGTTGCACTTGCCACCAGCTATGTCACATTCTCTTTGGTTAGGGCAGTAAACTGGTTGTAAAAAGATGCAGATCAGGACTATCATCATCAGTTTAATCTGATGGTCTGAAGCATTGTGGAAAGGATTGGATCTAGTGGGCATGTGGTGCTATGGCAAGAGAAGATAATCAGCAGGATCCCCTCTGTTGAAAAAGGAGGAAGGAAAACCTGAATGCATGTTGTAGAAAAGAGGTGGGAATGAAGGAATGACATTTTGCATTCTAGAGGTATGAGTCTTGTCAAAGGGGTTACCAGGTGGCAATTTCTCTTTTTGACCAGGAGATTCAAGGGATATGAGGTGTAAGTCTTGGCAGACCAAGGGTGAAGAATTTGTTGGGTATTCTATTTCTTTCTGATTCATAACACTTGTCTCTAAATTCCGAAATGTAAAATCTATCATATAGAGACAAGTGTTATGCATTAGAAAGAAATAGAATCCCTAACCAGCTTTTTACCCTGTGTATGCCATGATTTAAAATGATAGACCTTAAATCTCCTGAGCAGAATGAGAAATTACCATCTTGTCACCCCTTTGAAAAGACTTATGTCTAAAACAACTCACTGTTTCTGTAGCAGCAACTTCATTGAAAGTCTCAAAACTGAACAAAGCTTTGAGCATCTTTTTCTTTTTTGTATTCACCACAGTGCTTTACTATGTTTTATCATCTTTATTGTAGTATTTATAGAACTTACAAATTTTATTATGGTGATAAGGGTGCAACCTGTAAGCTATGAAAATCGGTTAATAATTATTCAATTCAATTTTATTTTATTTGTATAGCACTTTTAACAATTGTCATTGTCGCAAGCAGTTTTACCCAATCAAAATAATTATTGAAGTTTCTTATAAATATCTTATTTTCCAAATCCACTGATGAAGCTTTAATCCCAAACATTGTTTTAAACTAATTAACACAATCTAAGCTGGCTACTCCAGTTTTGTTAGACATGCCAGCATTTTTTGCTATTAAAAAAAATAAAAATTGCTATAAAAATGTTTTGGGCTGTCAGCGAATTCCTAGTGTCAAAATTAGGCTGAGGATTCTTCTGAATTTAATATTCTAAACCTAATATTTAAACATTGAGCTCTCCTCATAAAACAATTCTTATTTTCATATATTTTAACAATCAGACATGATATAGTAATAAACTTGGTATCAAAATGGACCTTATTGGACCAGGAATATGAAAATATCTACAGTAGTACTCAAAATGCAACTTGGTACCAGATTTGATGTTACATGTTACATTTGTAGCTTTGACTTCAATTTGTTGGTAAAGCAGTGGTTGGGAAATCAGGAGAATTGAATGTGACAAGTGAAAAAGCTAAGTAAAACATTAAGGATGTTGTTTCTTTTGGTAAAATAGTGCTATGGATAGGTAGAATGTTCCCACTATAAAAGTTGAAGAAAGGTGACAGTAAAACTTCCTCGTCCACAGAGACTGGAAACTTTCTGAACATCCATGTATTACACACACAAAAAAAAAAAATAGCTGCATGAAACGGGTTTGCTTCACTTGCTTTTCATAGGTCCTATTATATTTAAAGTTACAGACCCAGATCTACATACATCATCATCCAACTTCTGTAAAAAGTATTGTCAGCTTAGCAGAAACTGTAGATTGAATGAACTGCAGGCCAGGTATTAATAACTTCCAGCTAATTTAAATAGTTAAAAATACATGCACAATCTTTTGCCAAATCTGCTAGTTAAGCAATGAGCATGAACAAAAGCCATAGTCTTACTCATCTACCCAGTTAATTTTCACCTTCCCAGTGCCTTTATTATCCCCTGAAAAAGAGTGGGAACTCAGAGACCTATGTGTGTGTCTCTGTGCATGATAGCATGTATTTCTGTCTCTATGAACAAGGCATTTTTGCAAAAAGCTGCGCTGTGCTGTGGATTTGTGCTGTATACTCTATAGAAAGGAGCAGATCTGAAAAAAGGTTAACAAACATAATGAGATCATTATTGCTACGAATAGTATTACTGTTTAAATGTATTACTGTTACTTTTTTAAGACTAAAATCTCTCCCTCTCTCTCCTTATATATAGTTTTGATTATTTAACATATCATAATTATAATATGCTAACTATACTATACTATACTATACTATACTAATCATGAGATCATAGGAGATCTCTTAAACACTTGGTAATATTTCATCAGAAAACCAATTTACAGAAATTCTGTTGTGAAAGTTATAGTATTAACATTACACATTACAGTTTCACATTGCAAATAGGACAAGGTTGGAAAAGAAAAGAAACCCACATGTTTAGTGGAAAAAAATTACCAGGGAGCATAAATATTGGACTTTTGAGCAATGGGAAAAAAGTCATGTCTGATGAGCCCAACTTGACCCTTTTCCAGAGTGATGGTATGTCAGGAAGGGAATTTATGAACTGATGCACCCATGATGGATAGAATCAATGGTAGTATCGCTCCTTGTTCACCCAGAAGGCTGCTTACAGAGACAGCATCGCCTTCTGCAGGTGTGTGAAGGGGTGGGGTAGATGGATTGGGCACGGCTGGTGTAGGATCTGGGGCTCATGCCACGTTATAAAAGTGAGGTGGGGTGCTTCATCCAGAGTCCAGAGTTCAGATTAACAATGGTGAGATTTTAAGGTGTGTAGTTCAGGAGTCAAGAGTTGTCCAGCAGGTGAGAGCGGCATGCGGACGGGGTGATGCCATGTGCCCCAAACACTTCAAAGGTGAGTAAACTGAATGTCGTTGTTTGATCATCGCATGGTAATGAGTGGCCAATGACTGTATGCACTGCTTCATCTGCACAGAGAACCAGATTCCGCAATCCAGCCGCAAAGCGGAAAAAGGCTGCGGTGTTACCTGTTAAGGCCCCTGTTCCTAGTCAAGGTAAGCCACCTGAACATTAGAATTCCCAAGCGTTCACACCGAGGCTGTGCCAGTGGATAATGAATATCCACTAAACATGGTCTAGAGATGTTTTTGCTGACTCTGTAGACTATGCAAAGATAGTGTTACTGAAATATATAACTCCTTAAATTCCAAAACAATGAATCCTGTTATTCACCATATATAGTTTTGCCTATGCATTTACATCTTATATAGACCTAAATGTTAAATTTGTAATACTAAAGCATTGTGCATGTATTAATAAACAAATCTGTCTAAAAACTAAAAGCATTGCCTAAAAGCCATTTATAGCATTATTTTGCCACCTTGTGGACATTTTAATGTATGACAGAATGTCTATCTTGTGATTTCATACATCTCACTCACTTACTCATCTTCTATACCGATTTATCCTGTAGTCAGGATCGCAGGGGGGTCCTGGAGCCTAAGGGCACAAGGCAGGGTACACCCACACTCACACACTACAGGCAATTTTGGGAATGCCAATTAGCCTAACCTGCATATCTTTGGACTGTGGGAGGAAACCGGAGTACTCGGAGGAAATGCACCAAGCACAGGGAGAACATGCAAACTCCATGCACACAGAGAAGGGAATTGAGCCTAACCGGGAATTGAACCCGGACCCTGGAGGTGCAAGGCGACAGTGCTAACCACTACACCACTGTGCCGCCGATTTAATACATTTTCAATATATTTCTTGGCAGTCACTGCCATTTATATAGCTTCTTTATTTGATAAACATTGTATGTGCAGCCAACTTATTTCTTTATTTCATTAGGGTCAGGTTTTTATGACCACAGCATTTAGCTGGACATTGCAGTCATAGAATCTTAGAAGAATTTGTCAATGTTGAACTAATTTTATAATGAAAACAAATTGTTCAGACCAATAGATGTGCTACGGTTAGGAACTATAACTCCAAAGTGACCTATATTATAGCCATTTTGTAATAAAATTGACCAGTGAGTACTGATAGAAGCTAGATGCTCTTAATAAACCCTCACCTGAATAAAAGTTCACACCACAATGTATTATATATTTTTGGCATGTTGCCATGTACAGCATCTCTTTTGAGAACCACAGATACATACAGCACTACAAAAGTTGGACAGTTTCTAATAAATTCATTCATTTATTATTTTCTGTATACTGCATACTGTATTCATTCCTTTAGATCTGTTCTGAGAATTTAGTCATAGTAAACTGACAGTTTTCCAGACCAAAACACAATTGTAGTCAAGCCAAGAAAAGATGGAAAAAGGAACTATATCCTTGGAGACATATCTCTGTTCAATAATATCAATTAGATAAGCTCTTTGCAACTGTAATATCAAGTTCTTTTGTAACCACTAATCAAAAGTGACTGTCAGCTTAACCAATTCTTCCTTACCCAGATTGTGTCTCAAATGTCTTTTAGAGTTTAAGTGATCCTCTGAGTGTAAGTTTAAAGCTGAGATATAATCAATATATTCAATCAATGGCATTGAATTCTTTAAAACATTGAAACTACCACTAATGAAGAGTGACTTTTAGTTTGGCTGTAGATCAAATGACTTTAATGGGATCAAGTGAAGGAAAGTGAATCCAAGAATTTCAGTAAAAGTGTACTGTCAGTGGTCTTTTACCTATTTGCCTGCATTATGAACAAACAACTTACTATATATATTTTTAAAATATCTGCATAATGCAAATGTTAGCCAAGTAATATAATTTCAGATTGGAGGAAAGTTGTTATGAATGTTAATTATGTATGTAGATTTTATGTATTTAAAACCCACACATGAATTATATAAACATGGTACATTGTATATACCCTGTCGGGTGATTTTATATAACTAATTGATAAAATTTACATTTTATTTGACCGTCTTTTTTATTTAGGAGCACAATGTGGTGGTCAATTTATTTGTCAAAATAATTGCTAATGCTCATAGAACCCCTCTTTTACAATTTGAGTGCTGGAATATGTCCATGCCGTAAGGGAAGAAAAGAAAATTCATTGATGGACAAGCCTGGTTATTCAGCACAGGCATGTATTCAGGTGACGTCATTTTACTTGTTTCTTGGTAGTGTAAAAGTGGGCTTGCAGGAAGTGCAAACACACAATCTGTTGCTCCTTGCTCATCCAGGAAAATGAAAGTATGGTGCACAAGGGGTGGAGTAGCAAAATTCATCTCGGCTGGCAGTGCATTTCAGCTCACAGTCCTGGAGCAATCACTCTGCTATAAAAGGCTGCCAGCATGTCAGTATGGGAAGTTGGGTGAGTCGAGTTCATAACTCATGGTGCTGGCTTTGTCCTTGTGCTCCTGCAGAATCCAACCTCCTACTTACTACCCATGTCACAGTGGGAGACCGACGGGGCAATTGTATGATAACAGAGACTAAGATTCTCCAGGAAGAAGCTTCTAAGACCCCTGATGTGGAGGATGAAGAGGGCTGAAATTCGGACTAACTGTTCTCTTATGTCCTGTTTGCCATCTAGGAAACACTGCAAGCCTCCATGGGGTTCACCTAATTTGAGCTGCAGTTTTGAAGTTGGCCCTGGGGTCTGCTTGAGGTGATGAATGAAGCCTGGAATCCCACCCATCTCCCTTCAGGTCTGTTGTTGTCCTCATTTGCAAAGTGCAACAGACGATTGACCGCATTTTTCTGGTGTTGCACAACCCCGTGGAATGAACCAAAGCAGAACAATGACATGCATATGATCATCCAACACACCCAAGAGAATTTAATTAAACAGTTTGTTGCTGCTGCTTCCCAGTGCCAATTGCAAGTTCCTGGCATGATGGCACATCCCTATACCGCCATGAAGCAAGTTGGACCAGTGAACTATATTCTGCAATAGCCCGATAACTTTCTGGGCAGTAGTATGTAAATCTATTAAAAAAAGTGGATTTAACTATTGCCTGCTGTTGCAACTTTTGCTACTGTGTCTTTAGAACCAAAGAGACAGGACATGGCCCTGTGGTGAGAAGACCACCACATCAGCTTATCAAGCTGATCATCAGGCTCTGGGATGCGTTCTCTTTGAATTGACCCAGGGCTCACACATCTCATGAGAGATGGCAAAGACCCAAGTACAGTCATCTCCCAGCTGCCTTATCGAGCCCTGGAGGCAAACCATCATGCTGTTACAGTGGAAGTGGCCACCATGCCCCTCCATGGCATCATAGCGTCTGGTCCAGACTCATCACAGTTGTTCCTAAGCCTGATTTGATCTATCCAACTATGAGTGGATGACCTCACAGAGTGTCTGGAAAGAGCCTGGGAAGACCATAATTTGGGGAAAGCCCTATAACACAAGAGAGACTGATGGTAATGCGCAAGATGTGTTATCTGGTGCTGACCAAGGCACAGTTCATGGGATAATGTATCAACCTATAAAAACGTGTCTAATACACACCCTGCCACATGCTGGGAAATACAGCCATTCATTCGTTAAAAAATAGTTGGATGTACTGTATTTAAAATTGGCTGCCACATCCTTAGAAAACCTCTTATAACAATGTGCAATTGTATATTTTTTTTCCCTAGAGGTAATATTTACACCTACAGATACCAACACACTATAGAAGGTACATTTTTGTTAATAATAAATATAATTAACAAGAAACATTTAGGGATAGGTTTATTTTCTAAATTTAATAGTTAAGTCAATTTTATTCATAATCATTAAATAGAGTTATTGAAGAGTGAACTTTAAATTTAGGCACTACTGTATTTCATCCCTCACTTTTTTTCTTTCCAGAATTTCTAAATCATCGGGTATGTCCAGGTCTATTTGTACCATTAATGTTTTTTGCATTTATTTTTGTATGTATTTATTTAAGTAATACTATTAAAAGTGAAACTTGTATTTCAAGTGTTTATTTCTTTTAATTTTGATGATTATGACTTGCAGCTAATGAAATCTCAGAAAATTTAGAATATTTTGAAAATGTTTAATATCAAAGACTCATGGTGTCACACTTTTACCAGCTAATTAACTTAAAACACCTGAAAAGGTTTCCTGAACCTTTAAATTGTCTCTCAGGCTGGTTCAGTAGGCTACAAAATCATGGGGAAGAATGCTGACTGGACAGTTGTCCGGAAGGCTATCACTGACACCCTAGAAACAGGGATAACTGCAGCCTTAAGAAGATTCAAGAATTTGCCCATTCAAGAATTTGGGAGAGATTGACAAGTAGTGGACTGCAGCTGGAGTCAGTGCTTCCAGAGCTACCATGCACTGATGTATCTAGGACATGGGCTACACCTGTCACATTCCTTGTGTCAAGCCACTCTTTAACCAGAGATAACATTAGAGGACAAAAAGGACAAAAAGGACTGGACTGTTGCTCAGTGGGCCAAAGGCCTCTTTTTAAATAAAAGTAAATGTTGCATTTCATTCAAAAATCAAGGTCCCAGAGGCTGGAGAAGGCTGGAGAAGAGGAGAGGCACAGAATCCAAGTTGCTTGGGGTCCAGTGTAAATTTCCACAGTCAGTGTCAGTTTGGGCAGCCATGTCATCTGCTGGTGTTGGTCCACTGTGTTTTATCAGGTCCAAGGTCAATGCAGCCTTCTACCAGGAAGTTTTAGAGCACTTTGTGCTTCCCTCTGCTGACCAGCTTTATGGAGATGCTGAATTAGTTTTCCAGCAGGACTTGACCCCACCCACACTGCCAAAAGTACTAATACCTGGTTTAAGGACCATGATATCCTTTTACTTGATTGGCCAGCAAACTCGCCCAACCTAAACCCGTAGAGTATCCTGCTATCAAAGCAACCTGGGCTTCCATAACACCTCAGCAGTGCCACAGACTGATCACCTCCATGCCACAACGCACTGCTGCTGTAATTCATGAAAAAGTATTAAGTAATTTACTGTATATGTTCATACAGTACATTTCACTAGTCCATTTCTTTGTTAAAAATCTTTTTATTGTATTAATTTTTTTATTGGTTTTAAGTAATATTCAAATTTTCTGAGATAATGAATTTTGGGTTTTCATTAGCTAAAAGGCATAAATATCATAAGTAAAAGAAATAAACACTTGAAATATATCTATATTCTTGTTTTTTTTTTTTTTTTTAGGTGCAATTACTCTAGTTGCCTCACACCTTCAGTTTCGGGTGCTTGAATCACGTTTTTGTCCATGCAGTTCTGCGCCCATGCTGAGAACAAGGTTGATTTTTGTACTCAAATTGCCTGCAATATATTATTGAGTGTGTGAGTGTTTGCAATACAGTGTCCTCTACAGCAATGAACACTGGCATAAAGTCATAGGCCATTGCAGCTGACCTTTACGTTGACTTAATTGGAGAAAAGGATACAATTATTCATCGTCATCATCATTCTTGGCCTGCTGTTATTGGCCTCTATATTTATGTCTTTCCTGTTTTCATGCAGCACAACTCACAGAAAAAAAGTAAATGAAGATTACTCTGCTGCTTTTTGAAAGAAATGCACATGGCTAGTATCAAGCTGTTTCTGTGAAGGTGAAGGCTGCTTTCAAAGCAACCTGGCCTTCAGGAAAGCCTTACTAGCGCCACAGATTGATTGCCCCCATCCTATGCTATAAAATATTAGTATTAAGTGTATAAATGAACATGTTACATTTCAGATGATAGATCTCTCGGATGGTAAATCGTTTTTCGATTGATGTTAGGAAATATTAAAATATTTTTATGTTAGGTTTTTGTATTTACATGACATAACATTAAAAACAAAAAGGGTTTGCATTGTTTACTTTATGTATAATGAATCTAGAATATATGAGTTTAACTTTTTAAATTAAATTACTCTTGTCAGTCACGTTTTTTGTCTCCTCCCATCAAGGGTTGATCACAGTGGACCATCTGATCTGCACACAACTTGGCACAGATTTTATGCCAGGTGCCCTTCCTGACACAGCCCTTTTATTTTATACGGGCTTGGGACCGGCACTGCATCCAGTGGCTGGCGTTTGAGCATTGGGTGGGAGCAATTAAACCCAGGCCTTCCCCATGGCATGCAAGAAACATACAACTAAGTCAACAATGCCTGAAATTACTCTTATCATCTCTGTTCAGCAGAATTAGCACATGCTTTTTTGCACATAATTTTTTTTGTACCTGCTGCCTTAACTCAGTAGGAACACAGATTTTAGACGTTATTCTCAAAAACTTTCTCAAGGTTATGTGAATGAAGTGCAGAGGGTAGAGAAGTATTTTGGACCTATAACCTTCACTAAAGGTTCTGACACAAGGATTACTCATAACGTCCATTCCAGATGGTCTCTGTCAAGCAGGCAGAAAGTACACTTATTTACTTTTTAATTACATGCTTCATTAACATAGTTATGTCTTCGTGAAATGCACCAGAGTAAAGGCAAGAGAAGAACTGAACATAAAAAAAAAAATAATAACAGTTAAAAAAAAAAAGTGGGGAAGGAGAACAGAAATCACTATCAGATCGCTTACGGGAGAAAGTCCTTTTTATTTTGATTATCGCCCAGCATGAACATAACATAGTGTAGTGTGCATATGTTTAATGAAAATAATTTATATTATATTAACAAATAACAAAATTATAATAATAAACTTTTAATAATGAGAAACCATACGATACATAATACTTAACACGCCCCAAGCCCTGAACAGTGATTATACGGAGATATCGCCATATCCTTGAGAACAAGTTTTTACTATCAAGACTAAAATATTTTTATAGGTGCGCATTAATATGAACCATTAATAAGTTTAACTTGAACTCTTAATGTCTTTTAACCAGCAAGAATTGCAAATTCAACAACACAACTGCATATGTAAAGTTGATAAATAGTTGCTTGAATCCTGTTTGATCCTTACATAACTGTGAGAAGGGACTATAGATTATTAATAGGGAATAAATAAAAAAGATGTGGGTTCAGATATGTGTAATGTAATAATGAGCAGAGAAGCACTGTCACCCTGCCATATGTTAAAGAAAAACAGCAGCTTGCTGTGGGTTTCAGGTTTTAGCTTCTATGTAAATATGGGTGAAATTAATCAATGCAGGAGTGCAACAACTTGTATTCTTTTCTTAAGTACATACAGATTTTATAGATGACTGTTTAAATTGCATTTTAAAATTACTTAATAAAAAAAAGACTGAAAGGTTAACCTTGCAAACTTTACTGGTCACCTTTAATATTCAATTATTTGTCATAAAGAAAATTATTCCATATGTCATTTTATATATATATATATATATATATATATATATATATTTACTCAGCAAAAAAAGAAACGCCCCTTTTTCAGGACTGTGTATTTCAACAATAATGTTGTAAAAATCCAAATAACTT
>JAQQZT010000037.1:5489334-5505393 GCA_030068275.1 Clarias platycephalus | reverse complement strand
ATCAATTAATTACATCAAATCAGTAAGTAAATACTACTTAACTTAATTTAAAAGTTTACTCAACTTCCTTAAGTAAAATTTACTTAAAAAACCTGCGTGCAAAAACTTGCAAAAGAGAAATTGAGTAAATTTAACTTATTATTTTTTTCAGTGCATCCACCTGTCGTCCACTCCCTATAAAAAGGCCCCAATGGTGTATGCTGGTGAATAGGATGTTAAAAGCATCCTGCTCTGGAATATAATCTGCAAGACCACTAGCCCTATGATCTGCAAGGCCCTCCTCATGCCCAGTTTGACCACCTGGCCAAGATCGCTGACAGCAAAAGATGTAATTGAAAGGGTGGTGATGGGTAAAGTCCTCCTGATTGAAGGGAGAAAGGCCATGGCCATAGAAGCTCCTGCCTTCCCCCAAAGATAACAAAGGCAGTAGACTGCGCTAGCTGTGTTCTCCTTGGGGCTGGAGGAAAATCAGTTTACAGAAAAGAGCTCACCATGCTATATACTGCCACCGTGAAGTGAAGCTCTACAGCTGCTGCACTGATCTGATACGCCACAGGATGAGCCAATGCCTACAGAACCAAAACTCACCCAATCTGCATCATCCTAGGGACTCTTGACCGACACCCGCCAGACTGAATACAGCCTCCCTGCTCCCACCACTGGGTCCAAGTTGGAAGAGACTCCACTGCTGGCACTTATCATAAGTGGGAAGATACTTGGGAAGAGCAATTACTTTAGTCAACCCCTCGATTTCACATTCCATGACCACAGGGTTATGCCTTATCTCCCTGCTCCTGTCCTCCAAGGGAGAGACTGGCTTGTGCTGCTGCCAGCTAAGAAAGGCAGAAATATGAAGAGGAAAGGACCATAAAACTGATCCAAGCAGAAGGCTACTCCTTTGCAGCCAACGTAGCTTGCTCAGATTGGGAATGACAACCAGACACTGAGGTGAAAGGTGAGGCAAACTCTCCCTCTAATCTTTTTCTTCCCCTGTCTCAACAAGTTGAGTAAGACAACAATTTCACATCACTCCAGCACTGAATACACGCATCTTAAGCACTGCTAGAGTCAGGTGTGAGAGAATGAGCGAACAGGTGAGGATGGTGGGAATGCGCAGTCGGCATCTTACTTTCTCATAAAGAGTTTTCTCTACTATCATACTAATCAAGGAGGAGAAGCTTGTGATTTACTGGTCTGCCACAGAAGACACCATGATGCACCTCCCCCACGCACAACCTCTCAGCGGTCATCAAGGGGTGAAGAATACTATAGGGAAGTTGTGCCTTTCACTGGGCAGGGCTAGACGCATACATGTAAATAATACATTTCTGCCAGCCATGCCCCGATTGCCAGAAAGCAGCACCGTGGAAGCCTCCCATTAATTCCACTGCCCATTATCAGTGTTCCTTTCAAGCACATTGGGATGAATCTTGTCGACCTGCTCCCGAAATCAGTGAAAAGACAAGATGCGGTCCCACTCCATAAAGCAACATCATGAAAAATTGCCAAGGAGCTGGTTCTACTCTTCAATTGAATTTGTATTTGTATAGCACTTTTAACAATTGTCATTGTCGCAAAGCAACTTTACACAATCATGAGAAGATCTTTAAAAAATCATAAAAAGACCGCATAGGTCTGCCAAAGCTACTTACAAACCAGGGAACTCCATTCATGTCTAAACTGATGGCTAATATCAGCCGACTGCTGCAGATCAAACAGCTGCGCACTTCTGTTTACCACTCACAGACTGAAGGCCTGGTGGAGAGATTTAACCAAATGCTTAAGAAGACTACATCAAGTAGTTGATAAAGGACAGCGGACTTGGGTCCAGAAGCTCCTGAAACACCTCATGCTTCCACTAGATTTACGTTGTTCAAACTGCTATCCGGGAGAAGAACTTTCAGTCTCTTAGATGTGGCAAAAGAAGCTTGGGAAGAACAGTCCTCTCCCTTTTGTTCTGTTGTAGAGTATGTGCAAAGCCTCCAAGAAAAAAAAAAATCAACGGAGTGCCCAATAATGTGAGAGCATCAGGAGTAGAACAACTCAAAGCCCTGAAATTTCTGTCCAGTGTTTCTTTACATGGTTTTGTTTGTACATTAAATACCACAAGAGCTGTTTAATCTTCATAATTAATATGATGACTGTAACAACTGTAACTGAGCAGTCTGGATTAGAAAATATGAGCACAACTGTTTAAAAATTATACTTAGAACCAAGTGTTCAAATATTTGCTATATGACTCTGATCTGCTAGTAAAAATGGCCAACAGCCTTCAAGTAGAAGGACTTCATTCCACTGAGATGGTTTTCTTACTCTAGGCTTAGAATAGTTTTTTGAATAACGAAGTCAAGCTGTGAAAAATGTCTTAATCCATGGCAGCATGGCTCTTAGTTTTCATTTTAAAAAAGTAGAAGAAGAAGAAAAAAAGTTGCTCTTTTGTACTAAGGCACTGCATTTAATGATGGTAATGGTACCAGCTTGGTGTTCTGTAAAAGCCTTAATTAAATCCTGGCTCTAGACATCACTGTGAAGCCATTAAGCTTTCTTTCATGTGTGACATTTATTAAACTGGTAATGGACTCATACATTTGTACAAGGTAATATAGGAAATATTTGTGATATGGGCCATTATTATTTCCATAAAACAAAGAAATACACATTTCTTATTTTAATATTTGGCTTGTGAATGCTGAGGTGTGTGGTCTGTATTTGACTTGCGATTACTTTCTAAAAGTACCTTTTAAATGTTTGGGCACAACTTTTAATATTTATTTAATTGTTTTCTAAACTGTGGTATAATCCTGGAGAAATTAAAACTGTGTAGTAATGCATATGGAATTATGTAATAAATTTAAAAAGAAACAGTCTATCATTACTTTAGGATATTAAAGTAAGACCATCTGCAAGTCTAAATGCAAGAAAATGCAAGAACAATATATTCAAATGCAGTTGCAAAATTCATTAAATGCTATGATGATACTAGCTCTCATGAAGACCATCCCACCTTTGATGCAGAATATGAGTTGATTTAGGGTGATAAGCCTTAGAAATCAATTAACAGCACCTTAGTTTGGAGCCAGGGTCATTTCATGAAAATAAAGAATTAGGAGGTGTGCTCAAACTTTTGCCTGGCGGTCAAATTATGATTGATTGTATAAGCAGTTTATAAAGTAAGTCCTAACAGAAAACACCATATGTCATTATCATTTAAAAAATCCCAAATTGGCATAATTGCAAATGCTGTTGTAAATGAAATAAAACACAGGACTTATCAACTTACTTACTGTATCCTTATCCACTCACTGTAACTGTGACTTCATTTCACATGTGATCCTGCATTGTGCCTTGTCATAAATATATACATATTCTGTCAATCCGTAACTATATATTGGATTTTCTTATTAATATTTAAAGTTTATTGACTTTATTTTTAGTACTATCTGAGAATTTTTAATAAACAAACAAACAAATTTTCGGCTCTCATTGGATCAGCTCTCATGTTCTTCCTGTGTTGGTTTCTTTTGGGTGTTCCAGTTTTCTCCCACAGTCCAAAAACATGCAAACTAGGCTAACTGGCAAATTGCCTGTAGTGTGTAAATGATCATGTGAGTGTTTATGTGGTGTACATCCAGGTTGTACCTATTTGTGCCCTAAGTCTCTTATATAGGCTCCAGGTACCCTGTGACCCTGCATGCATTATAAAGCAGCATAGAACTGTTGAGGTAAAACTGTGGCATGCTGAAATATCTGTGGTACATCAGAAACATTACAACATTGTGATGGCACACTTGGCCATGCAAATCCAGAGAGTTACTCTACATTTCACCTTTTACTTTATTTTTGTCAGGGATAACACCTGGAGGGTGCTTTGCACCCATGGACTCTGTTTTGTACTTTGGTTGTTAACTTTTATATTAACATTAGTTCCCAGAGTACACCTCTGAATTACAGAGTAATTCATTTCTCCTGATTGACCTCACCTACCCTTGTTTGTTTTTCTATAAAAAGCCTCACTTGTTATCTGGGCTCACAATTGATAATTTCTATGAAGGTCACTATTTTGGGTCATGTTGATTTCCTTATCCTGTTTTGGCTTGTTTTTTTTTTTGTTTTTTTTCTTTTCCAATAAATGTCATCATCTGTGATTATGATGTGCCTATGCATCTGTTTTGCATTCTGTTTAATGTTAATATTTTCTGGCAGCATTACTGACCACTGTCTGTGATAACTTGGCATGTTTCAGAGGATTCGATTTGAGATTATACATTCCATTTACTGTATAGTTTAACATTACTGTAACAGAAAACCAAACAAAAGTATGTTGTTCTTGTGAGTTAATGTGAATTTGTTTTAAAATTCAGTTTAGACACAGTTGTGAACATATTAGTGGTAAGACAGATGTTTGAATACAACAAATCTGGCCTCTATACAACATAGCTTAGCAGGATTGTTTGTGAATTTATGCAATGAATAAACATGAAGTTTTACTTCAATATTTAAGCTAACAATGTAGTATCAGTTTAAAGTAATGATAAGTCATTTTCTTGGTGTGTTGGATTTGTCCCGTGTCATGGGGTCAGAGACAGCACCATTATTTACAGAATGCCTGTAAGGTAACTGATTGGGTACTGAATGGTAAATGCTTTCTTTTATTGCACATAGTGCTTTTAAAACAACATAATTTGTTATAACTATTTAATTTCCTATATCTTTAGGCTGGAATTTAGTATGTTTTTCAACATTATTGCCTTGCTTGACATTTCTCGCACATAAGGACTAAGCTGATAATGGTTAAGTGTAAACACAGCAATTAATCTAAAGTATGTCTTGGTTTAACCCTGAACATTTAAGTTCATTGATCATTTGTTACGACCATACTAATATGTATTTATGCTTCAATGGCCACAAAAGCAGGAGTCATCCAGAATTTCACAGTTTTTTTTTTTTTTTTTTTTACTGAAACATACAGTCAGCCAATGCATAGACAATTTGTATGTGAGGTTCATGGTGTTCTTCATGTGTCAGAGATGGCTCTTTAGGACATTGCTCAAATTTTTGTTCAAATTCTCATTGCTCAAACCTATTGTAAGAGATGCTGCCATTTAGATTTTGCAAGGACTTCAATACCACATCAGTGATAGCCTTCAAAATGAAGGAATTTATAATGAAAATGGAAAAAAAAACATAACATTCTTGTGGTGCACAACTCTGCACTGCTAACCAAAGGCCAACATTTATAAGGAATAACTGTCATCTGATAATGGTTGTGAAATATATTGCAAGGTTTACTGGGCACACAATAATGTAGGTTCCAATACCAGAGATGTTTCAGGCAACGCTTAACAAAACTGAACTTTTAGACAAGATTTAACACAGGAAAACCCCCACTGCCGATTTAACACTTTCAGAGTTCATAAAAGTCCAACTGGTCATATGTAAACAGGATAAGTGTGGGAATTTTGCTGTGAAGAAGCAATGTGTACGTAAAAATGTGGAAGAAATTTTCAGCTAAACCAGTTCGAGCTGAACTTATGACATAATTTGTGTAGGGTTGACATTGAGATAACTTGTCCTTAAAGCACTGCTAAAAATAATTCACAAATGTTGTGCTATATAGTTGTTGCCTGCCAACATACCCAGTCAGTATAAGTTCAGCCTACAGTATACATTATATAGTTAGCTAATAGATTGCCTTCCCATTGTCAGGCTTTATATTCAGATGAAAATGCAGACTCTGTTGCTGAATAGCAGACTAGATATGCTCTCATCAGATAAAGTTATAAGTCATAGTGACTTTTCGAAAGGAGAGTTCAGCATGACACCAAGAGCCTGTCATAATATTTATGTGAGTATTTCACATAAAGTACCTAAATACAAATGTTCATATATGTTTCCATATCAACACTGTGATAGGCTTGAAAAAAAACAAACAAAAAAAAAACAAATTGTCTTATACTCAAGTTAACCACTAATAGAAATTAGGATGAACATTCTATTTTTTCTAAAATTATTACTGTGATGACAATGTGGGTGGAATTCATCCCAAACTGGGGCAGCGGTGGCTCAAATAACTGAGAATCTAGCTTACAGCTTGAAGGGGCTGGGTTCAAGCTCCAGCACTGGCAAAAAAAAAAATAATAATAAATTACTTATAATGAGCTAATGCAGCAGAAATATATTACAGATATCAAAGTTGGCCATGATAGAAAGATGTCAGCAAACCCAATGCATCACAGCATGTTGTTTATGGGGCTTAGCAGGAAAAGAGTTGATTCAGCTTCTAAATTCCCCAGATCTCAATATGATTGTGCAGACAAAGGATGTTTCTGGACAAACAAGACTTATCCAAGGAGGCCTGGTGTCAGATACCACAGCGCATCTTCTCAGATACCACAGCACAACACACAGCAGTTTTGGTGGCACAAGGGGAACCTTCAAAATTCGGTGAATAATATTATAGATGGTGCTAGGTATTAAGACAAAGTGAAATTCAATGTTTAAATGACATTGTCTTTTTTTTTTCCATTTACCAACAATAACAACAACATGTCAAACCATTGCATATAAAAAGTGCAGAAAGTGTACAGAAAAAAAAGAGTTTTGGCTAGATTCAATAAAGCATATTTTTCATAGCAAGTTGCTTTTGTGACGTGTTTAAAGGCTATACTGTACATGATCAGTATAATTTCTTTTGTTACAAATTGGACAAAAAAGAGCCACATTTTGATGTCTAGATGATTAAGTCATAGAATGTGCAATATGGCTTTACTAAATTGATCCAAGGTGAACAACAAGCATGGGCAGGAAAGCCATTTGTTTCAATTGCACCGGACAGCTACTATAGCACAGTTTGCTGAAAAATGTATTGTTGGCTATAATACAAAGGAATTAGAACAGTGCATCACGGATTGATGCCACGAAGAGGAATCTGTGGCGGCAGTTGGCCTCACCCGAAGCTGAACACTTGATGATTGAAACAATGTATAATTACTTGGTTTCGGCTAGCCTTTGAGTAAAAGTAAAAATACAATTATTTATTTGCTTGCTTCCCAGTGTTTACAGGAACATTGCAATTGCAATGTTTACATGTAATTTAAATACACTCATTAAAAAAATGCCACACCCACTTTGGGTTTGAATACATGCTGTACGTGAGATTCTCTGATAGAATGTGAGCGAATTGGCTGTGTCATCCAGGCTTCTGGGCTGTGTCCTTCACCCCCTGCAGAGTGAAACAGTGGGATGGGAGAGAGAAAAAAGAGGAGGTGGAGGGATAATTTTGATAATGTGTGTGGGTGTTGCTGCTCCTGCTTTTAGATTTGTACCAAAGTCAACCCGTCCTCGCTGTCACACCTAAAACTTTCACCTAAATTACTTCTCACACATCACGCTCAACCTTCAACAGCCTCACACATAACAGACACACCAGGGAGAGTTGTTTAGAGGTCCTGTGTCAAATAGTATGTAATCAGGCTTAGTCAAGTGTCAATACATGCAAACACACGCGCACACACACACACACATACAGTACAACACGCGTCCAAACAACAGAATGCTCGGGGACTATGTTAGATTTAGGGACATTATAATGTTGTTGTTAGTCTTTCAGCTGCTCCCCTTAAAGGGTCACAGTGGACGAACTTATCCACACAACAATTTGGCACAGGTTTTATGCCAGATGCCCCTCTTGATGCAACCCACCCGTTTCATCTGGCTTGGGACTGGCACTACATCCAGTGGCTGGGGTTTGGGCATTGGATGAGAATCGAACCCGGGCCTTCCACATGGTAGACGAGAAATCTCCCAATATAACACAATGGATAAAGTATGGAAAAAATCTTAATAAAAAGCCCTTTGGTGGCCTGCCATTACCAGCATTACTGAGAGGACTCCATACACACTAGGAGGACTAGGAGGAAGCTGGTGCTAAAGATAGATAGGTGAAAGAAAGAAAAAATGAGTTAAATAAATGTGATGGACTGACAACTTTTTTTTTTTTCATCTAGTCTTTTAAGGATGGACTAAAGCTGGTACTGAGTTTTGATGAATAACATAAATAAATAAATAAACAAACACACATGACATACGTTACTTAAACGCTATTTAATTATTTATCTACCAGCAGGAAAATTTGAAGGTTTGCATAATTTTGAGAATTGGCAATATTACAAGATACATAGTAATATACTGCATACGCAGTGGCAATAGAGTCAGGAAGTCATAAGAAGATATTAGAATAGATCTTGGGCATTAGTTTAACTTGCTTGTGTCTATGGCTTGTTGGTTAGTAAGATCATTATGGACACTGTATTGGAAGTATTTGCATTTTCTCCAAATGATACTTGTACTCAGTTCCTCTTGCCATGCCCATGAATTAAAATTGGTAGCACATCATCTATGCCTGTGGATTTGCTTGTTTATTGCATTAATTTGTTTAGTTGTGAACACTGCTTTGATAATAAAAGTAGCAGTGCCGACATAAAACCCTGACAGTTTCACTGTTATTGTACTCTCTTGGCTCAGATCATAGAGCAAATTGTATCTGTTGGTAGATTTAGGTCGAACTCGTTATCATCATCTCTCCTGTGGTATTCCCCGAAGCTCAGTCCTCAGCTCACTGCTATTGCCCAAGGGCCATATCATCTGACATGCTCCATAGTCTAATTGCCATGATACACTTATCTATTCTGATGGCTCACACAGATTGCCTCCTCCCACCTAGACTGACTGCCAGGCTGATATCAAGACCTGGATGGCTGAGAACTTCATGAGGCTTAGCTAATTGTGTCCCTATCCACTCAGACAGAAACTAAACACCGCACAGCAGTTATCCATGACGGTATTATGTCCACATCAGCACAGTTTGGAAATGCTGGTAGCACTTCTTATTCCTACCCACAATCATCTAGTTTTCATAATATAAGTATGAATATGTAACACTGCCAGAAGTTGGTGCATGCGGTCATCTTTAACAATGTCCTTTAACACCTTCCTGTCTGGGAGTTAAAAAAGTTAGAGTATAAACAGAACTCAGCTGCTAAGGTTTTAACCCACGTCCAGCTCAGGGAACATTGACATACAGTTTCTAAACAGTGAGACAAGTCACATGCCTGATCTTATGCACATAATGACAGAACTTTGGTTTCTGGTCTTAATTTATACTGTGTGGTGTAATAAAGATGTATCTGCAGCTGCTTCTAAGTATCTCTAATGCTGTGACAGAATGCAAGAGTTCTACAAAGATGCAGCAGGTGAAAAGAAAGAGCGTTCTGCTAGTAATATAATCACAGTGTTGGATACCATCTACTTCCCCCAGACAGGGCTGGAGAAGTTGCCTGCCACTGACAGAGCCCTCGTCCCTCTTGTCTTGTAAGGGAGTCTTCTCCTCCTCCAGTTAAATTTTCTGGTGGCCCTATTGTCCTGACCCACCTCTGTGTTTTTCATGTTGGGTGTGTTTGTGGGGGTGTCAGAAATTGCCATTCATCATCGTCCACCATGCTTCACAGAGTTGTTTTAACAAACGGCTGCACATCCATAATGCAAATCTCCCAATCCATGACATCCCAAAGGTGATCTATTGGCTTGAGATCTGGTGACTATTTGAGTTACTGTTGCCTGAACCAGTGAGGACATACTTTTTCTCACTGGATTTTTTCTTTTTCATTCCTTTCTCTATAAAAGTCGTTATAGCCCAGTAGAACAGCTCTTTTGGAGCTGCTCAGAGCAGCCCATTTGGTCATGAGGTATGCCATGTGTAAAGTCACTTAAAATCACCTTTCTTTCCCATATTGATGTTCAGTTTGAATTTCAGCAGATCATCATGTCCATGTCTGGATGCCTAAAAGTCGCTGCCATGAGATTAGCTGATTAGGTAAAGTAAAACCTTGGATTGCGAGTACCTTGGTCTGCGAGTGTTTTGCAAGACAAGCAAAAATTAGAAATAAATTTTAACTCTTAACAGGCAGCGTCTTAAAATATGAGCAGTATTGTGGGTATTCATCTCCCATGCTCAGTTTCAGTGTGCATGCATCACTTATATAAACAACATACATGCGCACATACTGCATATTGTTTACTATAATACAGTAACCATGTGTGCATGCATAAAGCATTTTTTTTATTTTGTGGTTGTATGTGTGTGTGCATGTGCTCTTGTGTGAGTAAGAGTTACTGTCGACAAACTGGTATGTGTCCATATGTCTGTGTGTGTCTCTCTGCATGCGCACATGTGAGAGTGAGAGTCTCTGTAGGCAAATTAGTGTGTTGGCGTGCGTGTGTGTGTGTGTGTGTGTGTGTGTGTGTGTGTGTGTGTGTGTGTGAGTGAAAGTCATCCTACAAAGTAGCCTCCTTTCTCGTCCAAGGTGGACTTGGACTTGAGTTTTTGTTAACAAGCCTGTTGAACAGGTGTACCTAATAAAGTGGCTAGTGAGTGTATGAATTACATATTTTTAACAAAAATGTGTACGTTAATATCACCAATAATCGTGTCACTGTGTAATGACTAATTTTTTACAGAACATTTAATTAGAATCATGACTATAGACATCCTCTGGCAACATTACTAAACACTGATATGTCTAGATATCGTATGTCATCCAAATCCTGCACAATGCTCATAATTTGCATTGTCTTACTGTAGCATAAAGTCCCCCTGAGTTTGGTGCCCATTCTTGAACAATTAAAGCCTGGGGTAAAAAAAAAAAAAAAAAAAAAACAGGCTTGAATAGTACTTTGTATTTCCAAAACAATATTTTCTTCTCCTGCTATGAGAATTAATAAGTGTTGAGTTCCAGCTGTGAAGATCAATTCAATTCAGTTTCATTTATGTTGTGATTATAACATCGGTTATTGTCACAAAGCAGCTTTACAGAATAAAGAGTTTGAAATATTTGATAAAATATATATAAATGATCATTATCAGATTGTCCCATGAGCAAGCGGAGGGCGATGATGGCAAGGAAAAACTCCCTGAGATGACAATAGGAAGAAATCTTGAGAGGAACCAGACCCAACAGGGAACCCATCCTCATTTGGGTAATCACAAATAGCAGGGATTGATCTACAGTCATGGTGTGTGTTAGAAGGCTGGAAGTTTAGTATAACAGGAGAAATGTTTATGGTAGTATGAGTTCACTTTTATTATTGGAGGCAACAAACATGTAGGAATTTCCCAGAATATCAAAGTTCTCAAAAAGGGGTAGAGCATTTTCATATTTAGCTCCTAAGCTTTGGAATAGCCTTCCTTACACTGTTCGGAGCTCAGACACAGTATCCCAGTTGAAAAGTAGACTCAAGACACATCTCCTTAGCCTGTCATAATTCCTGTCATAAAGCCTGCCACACATAATTCATCTCATAACCTCATACTCCAGTACATGTAAATGCACGCTGTCATCTAGTGCTGCTAATATAATGAACGGAAACTAATTCATTTCCACCTGTTCTTAGTTTTTCTACCCATCCTGAGGTACCTGGAGATTGTGCCAGCTCCAGTAAATAGAGGCCAACCATGCAAGGATCCTGAGGCATCCAGAGAAGGACCACCTCCAGCTGGATTCTACTTCATGATGGTTTGGAGCTACACATGCTGCTCCAGATCTCCCAGCAATCTTCCAGGATGCCATCCTGGTGCCGAACTGAACTGGACTCCATGTTAACTTAGACATCTTCTGTTATATTGAACTTCCAGCTGCCTAACATACAGTATGTCAGCATAAAATCCTTGCTATCCGTTATCACCCAAATGAGGATGGGTTCCCTGTTGAATCTGGTTCCTCTCAAGGTTTCTTCCTATTGCCACCTCAGGGAGTTTTTCTTTGCCACCGTCGCCCTCGGCTTGCTCATCAGATCATTATGATCTATACACATTTTTACTTGCACATTTTACACATTTCCATAATTTTCTTTTACTTTTGTGAAGCTGCATTGAAACAATGACCATTGTTAAAAGCGCTATATAAATAAAATTGAATTGAAAATTGAATTGAATTTCAATCCTGAACTATTGAGTGACTGCAGTCACTAGTCAGTTGTGAGTCGTAATGACTTCGGTAATGAGCCAAAGATTGTGGATTGTGCTCTTATGAGACAGAGCTACTAAAATAATATTGAGCTGAAGACAAACAGTCTCATTGTTATTAATGAGTACCAATTCTCACTTGTCATTCATCTTCACATTTCTGACAACATATGAACATTTACGAGTCACATCATTGCAAAGGGCTTAATAATCTCTAATACTTAAAAAATTATTATGTTGATCCAAAATAATTACGCATTCAAACCTTGCTCGAAAATGCTCCATAGGAATATTTGCTTCCTTCTAGGGAGTAGACAGTCATTCCAATAAATTACTTTGTCTCACTCTTACCACATGTTGCTCAATTTTGTACACCACCCAAAAAAAAAGAAAAAAAAAAACCCTGCAAAACACAGAGTTCATATTTTTGCTGGTTTGACACTTTTTCTTCCTAATTATTGCTTTGGCTATAGTTTTTAGAGACCAAACTTCTCAGGAAGAACATTTAAAGCCACATCCCTCCTTACGTCAAAACAGCTAAGCTCTAGGACAGGCACTTCCCGAGACAGAAGTCTCCAAATCATTGTAGATATTACTTGTATAAGTGAGTAGGAAAGTTAAGCTGTAATTTTAGCTTGGTGTTTCACACTGTGAGAGGCATCCAGGTGCACCAATGCAAAGCTCACACACTAAACAATCATACAGTCATAGCCTGTCTGCATGGCCAGATATTAAAGCCCTTATAGCCTAGGAATAAGCTATTTTATTGTTTTGCCAAGGAAAAGCCATGCATCTGTAAGCTCCACTTCACAGTTTCTCGAGGAGTTGCATGTAGTTTCTATTTACTTTGGAAATAAATGTCTTGCTTTGATCTTTTATTTATGTAGAAATATCGAACTTACCTCATATACTTGGAAGCAAAGCACCTGGGACAAACCCTGGCCTGCCTGATCCATCCCTGGCAATTCACTAAGGATAAATCTTGGCATTGAAAACGTTGCATACAGGAGATACATCTGCTTATGTTCAAAAAAATCTATAAGTTACAGGAATATGATACCATACTTGGTATAGATAAACCATTTTGTAACTATTGCATATGGGAGTAATACTACTGCAAGCATTTGCAAATGTTTGCATATTATACCTCATGTGCCATCTTTACACAAATGGGACAATCTTTTCTTATAGGTCATCCAGGAATGTTATAAAGCACTGTGCATTTTATGGTTCCATTAGTGGCTTAAGCAGCAAGAGTGTATTTTAGCACACGGTGGCCTTCAATGTTAGTTATTGTTCTTCTCCCAAACACTTTTCCTTCATTTGTGTTTCCATCAGCTTCAGACAGCTGCATCCATAAACAAGAATATGTAGTGTGTTTGGCTGGCTTCATGCCTCATGACCCATACAAGCCAACAGTACAAGATACATCGGCACAAGGGTTCCTTGACTCAATCAGATTTCCTTTTGGGGGATGGTGTACAACAGATTGATGCTTTGACTGGACTCCAAATATTTCGAAACGTAGTGTTGCCTGCCCATATTGGATTTCAGATTTCATGAGGGCATTAGTGGTGACCATGACAACAGTTGCAGTTTCCTTTCAGTAGTTTAAATCCTCCCATTTTCTTATGTGCAAGGTACCTGCTAGGTTTCATAGCAGAAATAATAATAATAATAATAATAATAATAATAATAATAATAATAATAATAATATATTAAATTATTATTATTATTATTATTATCATTCACCCAATTCAAATATTATTATTCCTATAATAATAATGATACCAATACTACCACTACTACTACTACTACTACTACAAATAATAATAATAATAATAATAATAATAATAATAATATTTTTATTATAGGAATAATAATATTTGAATTATATAAGTCCTGAATAATTGTTTGTTTAAAGAGTAAACAAAAGATAGTCTCCAGAGCCATTTTAATAATAATTAAATAATTAAATAATAATAATAATAATAATAATAATAATAATAATAATAATTATTATTATTATTATTATTATTATTATTGTTGTTGTTGTTGTTGTTGTTGCTATTTAAATGGTTTACTCTTTAAACAAACAATTCTGCTTTGATTGATAAGTCTGACAACTCAAAATGCTATAAGCATGGCAGATTTAGCTGCGTTATCATACCATCTTTGCATGGTCGATAAAAGTGTCTCTAGTCTCATCTAAAACTCTCTTTCCCCCTCTTCCCCCCTCCCATGTATGATACACCAATTGTTTCCTACATTGCTCATAAAGAAGGAAAAAAGCTTTGTAAGTTTATTAGAGTAGCACTGTAGCACTCTACTTCTGTAGACATATTCACATTTAATTTACTGCAAGAATAAAAAGGCATCATTTGGCTTTTGATTTTTACACCATGGGCTTCCCACCCACTATTCTTTCTCAAATGAGTCATTTAAAAAAAAAATAATAATAAATAAATAAAGATTCATAAGATGTCCCCTTTAAAACAAAATATGATAAATCATGAGTCAGTTTTACATACAGAAGGATGATTTCTTAACAAATAAGCATACTGTATCATGTTTAAAGGGAAATATTTTATAATTTCAAGCTTAAAAATTGTCTATTCTACTAGAAGAGAGTTTTGTGACTTATTTCTATACCTTTTCCTTCTAGAAACCTCAGGAAAAACCAGACTCAATATGGAACTTGTCCTTGTTTGGGAGATACCAGGTAGCACAACCATGAATAATGTTATGCATTAAGGAGGAAAGTGCAATTGTATAACAGGATGTGTTTCAGTTAAAATAAAGTCCATTCTGTTGAAATTACCAACTGTTCACTGATTGGCACAAGAGACTTAAGTACAAAACTGTTCATTGCAATCTAAGTCCTAAAACTATTCAAGTGATTGCAGTCACAAGGCATGATGAAGAAGTTGTTTGCATCAATGCAGTCCAAAGCCCTTTTTATGAATAGTAAGTAAAAAAATAAAAAAAAAGAAAGTGTGGCCTAATCCAGAAGGTTATGTTTTTATGAATAGAGCTAGAATACAACTTGTTTTCCTATTTCTTAAATGATTGTGATATATTGGGTCGATACAGATACCGATGTTTAAAGTTATAATTTGCCCGATGGCCAATAACAATGTCTTTTGTTTGGTTTCAGCTCTATACAATGTATTTCATACAGATTATGTTTTCATGCCCATGTTGTAACAATCAAAAGCTTCGTAATTTGAATATCCTGTCATTTGTAATGCCAAATGATGCCTTTTTATTCTGGATGATGTTTTATTTTGTCAGAATAAAAGTACAGTGTGGAAATACCTATGAAAGAAAATTTTTGGCTCCCTATGCTAATTAGCTGCTCCCTTCCATTTTGCGTTAGAGGGTCATGGCACAGGGGGCTGTTTTGGGTGGTATTATAGTGCCAGCTATTGGATCTTTCCCCTATTTGTTGCCCCTAGAAAGGCTCATATTCCAGCACATATTCTTCGGTTGGTGAACTAATTACAGAATCTGTGACTGGTGGAGCTGACGACAAAAGGTTAGCAACCGAAAGTTAGTGTACTTACAGGGGTGAAGGTGATTTTAAATTCTTACTGGTAGTATGTAGCCAGAAGGTGAGGGGGGACAAAACAACAACAACAACAACAACAAAAAACTATTTTGTTAATCTCATATGTTTCTCTTTATGTATCCACTTAATCCTCTGTAGACTATCGACCACATTAACATCCAGAATTACATCCCAAATAGCGTTGAAAAGCTAGTGCATTAGTAGTCAGGTACTGCCCTTGACTAAGGGTTACAGAGGGATTTGGGATTCGGGATTCAGGCTTGTCTGGACAGTATGGCAGATTGTACTGACCTACTTTCACCCATACTGTGATGAACAGCTAGTGTAATTAACAGTTATTAGAACAGTTGTGGCATGGAGTGCCACATATACTTAAACAACCCAATGCATCCTTCATATCTATCTATCTATCTATCTATCTATCTATCTATCTATCTATCTATCTATCTATCTATCTATCTATCTATCT
>JAQQZT010000037.1:5476680-5489234 GCA_030068275.1 Clarias platycephalus | reverse complement strand
AGGAAAGGGTTAAAGGAGGGAGGACGGAAAGAAAGGGAAGGGAAGGTGATGCACGTGCAGGTCTGGTTGGCAGTTGCATGCGGGCACAGGCTGGGGAGTGGTGACGATGGGCAGAGCGGGAGCCCGCACGGACAGCAGCTCCTGCGCAGATTGCGTTGACTCTCCTCTCCAGCAGTGAGCTTGCGGCTGCCCTGCTTGCGGCGATCAAAGGGAGGAATTCCACTCCCTCTTTGAAGTCCATGGGCGCGTTGCATATCCCCGCTCATGTGCCACTCCTGTGAGCCTTTGACAGGCGGCTCTTACGTCCCTCCCGTGCATGCACTCGCACTACTAAAGTCCACCGCGCCACATAAACGACCCCAAGCTACCTCATGTCCGTGTTTCATGGTGTCACCCGTGCACTTAGGGTCGAATTCGTTACAATATATATCTACAGTATCTATCTAAGCTAGAACTGGACTACTAAAGATAAATTATATCCTACTAAAGATAAATAAATTCTGTAAAAATGCTTGCCAACATGAAACTTCTACTGGAAATCTTTCTAGATAGACAGTATATTTGGTTATAACATTTCATGCTGGGTATTATATCTCTAGTGTTGTAGGTGCATAGAATTTTGCTAAAGGTTAAGTTGAGTCAGAACAGAATTTATGAATTTTGATTGTGTGTGTTCTAGGTCCTTTATAGCCCTTGGTTTGGATATGTCCTGTTTTTTTATTGTTCTATCCTGATCTTGTTCTGGGTCTTTTGACAAATGTTTCGACAAGATGCATAGTTTAAACTGTCATTTACTGCAGAGCTGAGTACATTTCTTATATTTTGTGAAGTACACCAAGCATTTCTTATCATACACTGCCTGTGTGTGTGTGTCCCACTGCACTTTCACTCCTAATTCTGTACGCTGGCCCTGAATGTAGGTCAGTGCAAAACTCCACAAGAGATTCACAGGTAAGGAGAGAGAAAGAGAGATTTTAAGATAAATATAAGGTCCTGGAGCCAGGTCCTGGGGGGAGGGGGTAAAACGTACTCTCTCTCTCTATAGGTGTGTATGTGTGTGTGTGTGTGTGTGTGTGAGAGAGAGAGCGAGAGAGAGAGAGAGAGAGAGAGAGAGAGAGACAGTCGCGTTACTCTCTGCAGTAATGCCAGTAGCCAGAAGGATGCTGAAGGGCTGGAAAGAAAAAGAAATTGGAAAATTGAGCCTGTTCTCTCTCAGAATCTCTCTCTCTCTGTATTTTCCTTTTCCCCTTCTATCTCCTGTCTATCTGCACTGGCTAATCCATCATTCTATTCATCATCCTCTTGTGCACAAAATCACGCAGATTTTTACATTCTGATATGACACATTATGTGTGTGTGTGTGTGTGTGTGGTATTCATTCATTTTATCCTCTAAAGACATTGACTATTACTACAAAAAAAGTATAAAAATTTAACAAAATAATACAGCTTTATTTTTAAGTCTTTAAGACTTAAGTTTTTAACACATCTCATGAGACATCACTCAATGTAATTCCATTTTATTTGGGGACATTGTTGCAAAGCGGCTTTAAAGAGTGAAAAAAAAACTGGGTGTAAATGTTAGTGTAGTGACGGACTCCACAAGATAATAAGTATAAAGAGGAGTAAGTTTATTTTACAGTGGGGTAAATCACGGCAGAGTAAGAGATGCAGTTCTGTAGCAGGTAAGTGTTAGATTTTAAATACCGGTAACCAAGTGGAGAGCAAGGATTAACAGTCTGTTGAGAAGTTCAAACTGACAACACTTGGAGACGACAACAACCACACACCACGGATGGACGGAGATAACCACTCGGAGAATTCAACTGGATCAATACTGGAAACAAGAGCACGGGTAAGTAGTTAGGTAAGTATTTTCTTCTTACGCATTCACAAGGAATTTCGTCCACTTTCGTACTGTAGATTCGAGCCCGGACACTGACTGAAGCGAGGTGTGTGGTTTTCATGTGCTGCTGCTGAGTGGTGACAGGTGATGGTGATTAGTACTCCAGAGATAAAGGGCGTGGTGTCTGACTGAGTTCGGAGCCTGGCCCGACTGTGACAAGTGTATAGCTTTATTAATTTTTCAGCTGGAGCTGAGGGTGGCAAGAAGAACAAAGGCCACTGAAATGACATAAAACCATTTGCCTTAAAACCTTGAAAGTAACCAAATCTAAAAGGAAACTGGGTGATAATCAGCAGTATGACCACAAATAAATGAGTTGTATGAGTCTATGCTATATCTTAAGAAAATTATAATTTCAGCAAATGTGATCATCATTAGCCGTTTACCATCCATAGAATATAGCAAGCATTACAGCAGCAAAGAGAAGCTCCTCATTTAAAGCATAAACGTGTCTTTACAGGATGTTCTGAAACAGTTCTTGCAAGAACAGTATTGTCAATGCATTTGCAAAACCTATCAAGCACCATGATAAAACTGGCTCTCATGGAGATCATCCCAGGAGAGCAAGACCAAAACGTACCTCTGCTGCAGAGGAGAAGTTAGTTGGGATTAACAGCCTCAAAAAGTACCAATTAATGAACAGCACCTCCAGATTACAGAGCACAGTCACAGGTAAGTGTCACATTTCATTGTCAACCTTTTAAATGAGATTATTGCGTATTTTGGATATCTTCTGCATTGTTTTACACTGTACAAAGACATATAAAAATCAGGAAAGAACATAGAATAAGAAGGTGTGTGTAAAATTTTGACATGGTATTTCCTTCCTTGTTTTAATGATCAATTGTTCAAAAGTTCCTATGGCTGTTAAGCTGGGAGTGGGCAATGAGTATAAGGACAATCTCACTGTTCCTTCACATGCTCTACTTCAGGAAAATGGTGCTCGTCAACCCGGGCTGGAACCTAGGGAAGGAAAATCCTGATTCCAAACATCCAATGCATCAACACTTCCGAAGTAATTAAACCGCGAGGAGAAATTTGGAGCTGAAATCTAAAGCAGTTTGGTGCTGACTTCAACAGGATTCTGGCATCTCTTGCAATGGCAACCGTGCCATGTTGCACAGAGTCTTGCCCTTTCTTTGGATTACATCGGTGATGAGGAAAAGGCGATCTGCTGCATGGCAAAATCTTATCTTGCATATCACCCTTGCCCAAGCCTGCGATAGAACACAGTTACTGGTTATACTTTAAGTCTCAATACTATAGCCTAAAGTAAGGAGCCTGCGATCACTTCTGACAGTGGAAGTGGACATCACAACTCATCAGATAGTTATCGCCTATTTAAACTGGCCCCTAGTTAATAAGACTGGAGGTGACGGGCTTAGGACTGTGAAAAGCCTGACAAGTGTACTGTAAATCCCAAACACCCAACAAAAAACAGCAACAAAAGAAACATACAGTACTGTAAGCCAGCACTGAAAACAGGATACTGGCATGCAAGGATGATGATCACAGGTTCATCAATGGACCTGCTGAGACTGAAAAAGGATACTGCATACCTACAAGCAACCTGTCATGCTGACACCAGGTCTTTATGGGAAAAAGCCATGCTTTTGTGACTTCAAAGCATGAGTAGTTGCTGATCCAAGATGCCTGAGATGATTTGGAATTGATAACATGAGCAAGAGTAGGCCATTACTACTCAAGCTATGCATACTACACACATCATGCATTGCCTAATGCATTCTTCCAGTTAAATCCACACAAGTATAGTGGCAACATTCCTCCTCCAAATAATAGCAACAGTTTAAACTGATGTAGAACAAAAAGCTTTCACATCACACTTTTCTGTTAAAGCATGGAGATGTGATGCAGATCACTCACTGGTCAGCACAAGAAACTTTGTTGGGCCAAACTGCCATGGAGACCACACATAAACACCAGCATTGCAAAAGATCAAAGAAAGACAAAGATGCTTGTCAAGAGCTGTATGACATCCTGCAAGCAAAGCCCTTGGGGGAGATGCAAAGCAAAGATGTTGATCATCTCAGGGACACGATCCATGGCACATTATTCTCATCTTTGGCAGGAAATGGGGCTCTGTCTTTGGCAGGGAGACTCAGGACTGGTTTGAGGCGAATGCCACTAAAATCAACATCGTGTTTGGAGAAAAGCATGCAGCATTTCTGGAACACAAGTGGTAGAGAACACAGTCAACACTGCAAGTGTTTAGAGCAGCTAGGGGTAAAGTGCAACACATAGCCAAGAGACTAGTGGGTACAACTCTGTGAGCGAATTAAGTTGCCATCTGACACAGGTAACATCAGGGGTGTCTATGATTACATCACACACAAGGCCATTAGACAACTAGTGACGAAACAATCACAGACTAGTACAGACAAACAGAGAGGTGGGTAGAGCATTCCTTAGACTTGTATGGCAAGAAGATCACCACCTCAAATGCCACACTGGAAGCTGTGGAGTGCTTGTGTGTCATGATGGAGCTAGATGAATGCCAAGCCTGAAGGAGCAGAAGTCATCAAGATCTTTGAATAGTCATTGGACACCTACATACCCTGCCATGCCAGGAGCAGGGGGACATGAAATCATCATCATATTGTATAAGAACAAATGAGATTGAAGCAATTGCAATAACTGTAAATGTAATAATTGTAATTACATGCTTGGAATAACAAATATAAGCACATTAGCACATTTACAGAATACATTTAAGAACTTGTGATATGATCTATGTGACTTTGCCTCTGCATTTAAGGGATCATTTTGTTGTCCTTTTTTTTTTTCCAAGTCTGCCTTGAATTAAAATTGAGGTGCATATACAGAAAGTACATTCTAATTGTCTTTGGTCACTATGCATTTTCCTGCTCTGCACAATGATCACTGAGCCACTGAATGATCACTGAACCACTGAATGATCACTGAACCACTGAATGGATGAAGCTGTTTTCAGGGAATTAGTTACATGTGTAGTAAATACACTGTAAGTTTGAAAGACACCAACTCAATTTAGTTCAGAGGGACTGCAGAAGCTTCATATGAGTCTTAACTTTGGAACTCTGGAATGCATTTGTGCACGGAACAAGGGTCGCTGAATTTGACCCCAAATACTTACATTGTACTCACATTTTAGATGAACTTCACGGTCAGTGTGCAGGAAATGTTCCGTAAAGCCAGTTGAGCAATATGGACTTGAAACAACTTAAGCTAAAACCGTAATATTTTCACAGTTGAACTATTGACAAATGTTTGTCTAGACTCCTTTTGAGTATGTGCACATGAACCTGTGAGACACAGGGTATGGTTGTAGCCGAGAGCCTTTATTGACTTTCACATGATCCATTTTAACAAAACAAGAATGAAACTCAGCAAATTCCATCAACATGTTTCTCACATTTTTGGCTGTGCTATAAGAACTATTAAAAAAAATAAAATTGAATTCAATTGATTGTCAGTAAAGAATGCCCCTGAGCTGATTTAAATGGAATAGCTCAACAGGGGGTGTGACATCTAAATTTCCCAGTGCAGTGGTATTTTCAAACTCAATTTGTTCCAAAATTGTGTTTGTTCTCCTGCTTTATAGATCACTTCTCAGTGCAAACACAATGCCAACTGTAGATTCCTAACGGAGCCATGTTTCATGAAAGTGCAGTATAACACACACACAGATTGCAATTTTCTTGGCCGATACCGTTTTCTTTCTTCTTTTTCTTCTTATTTTTTAAACTATGTTCCATGACTGAACAAACATTTTCTGTAACTTTTCTCTAATGTAAAATATATCTTTATGTTCATTGTATATTTATTTAAAAACAAGCATTTTTCCCATCACATTTTGACAAAGAAAAAAATGCTTTTAATATACAAATAAAAGCCAGCTGACAATAAAACTTCTATCTGCTGAGACATGTGAAAATATCTCACCTTGCTTTTTTAAACTGATGCTTATGCACCATTGCTGGGTAAGAGAAAGGCGCTATCCATGTAAGTTTGCAGACACCCATGATTGGCATGTGTCACTATGATTTGCTAGACTGACAGGAAAATGAACTCATTTTTTTTTTTTTTTGTCTTTTTGTCTATATTGTATCTTTTTCTCTTCAGCATTTTATGTTGGTTATTTTGTTCATTTGTTTGTTTGACAATGAGGCAGATATTTAGATAACTTTTTAAGGTTCAAGTTGATTTTATTGATGGATAACTTTACTATGTAGCAACTTCTTTCCTGTAAAATATCTATTTAAAAAAGGTGTCAAAGTATAAGGATAATACACTTATTTCTCCCTGTGTAAGAAGGAAGACATGTCAAAGTCACGTCTGTGTCATTAAGAATGTAACAAACCGTGGGGCAGACACAAAATAATAGGCAAAAATAGATTTTGTTTTCCCCTTGCGTAATTCTGTTTAAGAAAAGTATCAAGTGTCCAAAAAAAATGTGTGTGTGTGTGGGGGGGGGGGGGGTTCTGTAATTACAACATCTGGATCTTATTTGATAGAGCAAATGTTTTTACAAGTCACATTTCTCATAAATTATTTTCATAACATATTAATAAAATATACACTTATTAATAAAATAGACCTAAACAATTAATTTGTTCCAATGATTTTGGCATAATACATATTAAAAATATTACAAATTAATCTATTCATCTGTTTACTCAGTCCATGTCTTATTTTATGAAAGTGACATATTTATTGTGGGAGTAGTAGTGTAAACTAATCTAATGTCAGAGTTAAAAACATCATCATTTGGGAAAATAATGAAATCTTTATCATAGAAATGGATAAACTTTAGCACACTGCAGAACATGATATGATAAGAATAATTATTCTGTTCTGGGTTTTTATGTTTGCTAATGCATCAATCTCATTTATAAAGATCCTCAGATGCTTTTCAAAAAGTGGAGAAAAACAATTAAAATATGCATGATTTCCCCTGGCTCAAACAGCGATAGATAAAACATGTCTACCTCGACATAATGGAACAGTCAGTGCATCAGGATAATCAGTAAATCAGGATTAAATAGATTTCTACTCCTACAGGAGTGATGTTGGAATGAAACTCTTACACTCTGTCACGGTGTGCGCCTGTGATGGGCGTGCGCCTCAATCTGTTGTTGCTCCCCACTCTAGGCTCACTAGGTAGGTGGCCTCCCCTTCTGCAGGTGCACAAAGGGGCGGGGCTGCTGAAAATGGGCACGGCTGAGGCAGTTGTTTAGGCCTTTGAGATCCTGCCGCCAAAGAGAGAAAAAGCCACTGTGTATTCCCTGTTCCTGGCCAGAAATGCCGCCCAGCCATCGGACATCAAAAGGAACTCCCGCCTGAGGCCGCATTAGGTCATCAGGAAGAAGAGCGCCCATCAAGGACGAGTTTCACTATGCAGCAGGACAACAACTCTAAATACGTATACAGCCAGAGCTACGATGTAATGGTTGAGATCAAAGCATGTTCATGTGTTTGACTGAGCCATTCTAAGTCCAGACCTAAATCTAATTTAGACTCTGTGGCAAGACCTGAAAACTGTGGACAAACTTAGCAGCAACACGGCACGTTTTCAAATGAATGTGAGGATCGCCTAGACTGTTCCGTATGACACACCAACAATGGCAGTAATGTTGTGAATTGTTCTCAGACAATCATCATGCATAAGTTGCATAATGGTTTCGACATTTTCGGGGATTGAACTCGTTGAAGGTCTTCCTGATCTCTCATCTTCTTTCAGTGTTGTTCTTCCGCTCTTGAAGTGAACGTGCCACAATTTAGAATATCGGCATTTATTAAAGCCAGTGTGTCAGAGTTAATCAGTTAAGTAGGTCAGTGTACAAACACGGCATTAAACTCACTTGATATCAAAACTCACATGATTATGATTTAATTAAAAAAAAGTTAAACATCTATTTTAAACCAGAACCTTACAACCTGTTAAGCAAATACTGTATGTTTGAAATTGATAGCAAAATAAAAAAATAATAACAAAATCTCCACAGCCAAGCTTAATGCATCAAAGCATCTATTACCTTTTCCTCTCACTTCGAATAGTTATTCCATGCCCTGAATACACGACCTCTCCTGAATGCAGACACACACATACACTCACTGATTCTTGGACCCTAATAGTCTTCATGAATGTCTTGTCGTAATAAATCCAGCTGACTGGACTTAAAGTGGTTCCAAAAGAAATTAGCTGCCATTTAGACTTTCTATAAAAATGTTAAAAGAAAATCATTTTGAGCTTCAGTCAAGCTTCAGGTTGTGGAGGTCTTTGCTAACTAGGCTGTGGAGTTTCAGGCCAAACGTGGCTGTGATTTATTGATCTTTGAGAAGAGAGAGGTTGGGGAAGGGCTGTTTTAATTGCACTGGGAGCTCTGCTGTAGAATACTGCAAAGAGGATGTTTTACTCCTATCTTTTCGGTACGGTTATTATGCTCTCCTCTTCTCTTTACCGTAAGGAAATGGAAATAGAAGAATATAGAGAATGGTGCAGAGGAGAAATATATGCTAGAATGAGACCATAACAGTCTATTTCACAAGATGCAGGGGTTTTTTTTCTTTCTTTTTTTTCTTTTCTTTTTTTTTCCTTTTACAATTTCAGATTTTTTTATTTATAATTTACTGAGTACACTGGTCAGCCATAGCATTAACACCACATAAAATGCACACAATAACACAAATTATCATTAGTATCATCATGTATCAGTAAACTGGAAGGCTCACCCAGTTGGAAGGCTCATCCATGCCTGTTAAGAAAAGGCCAGTCTGTCTGGTCCGATTCTACAGAAAAGCCAATGCAGCACAAAAAGTCAATGCTGGCCACAATGGAAAGACATCAGAACACAGAATGCACCACAGCCTGACACAAAACAGGATCAGCAGACAAAGAGCCCAAGGCCAAAGCTACTCAAACCTCCAAATTTCCCAGATCCTACTCTGATTGAGCACCCATGGGATGCACCATACAAACAAATCTGGTCCACAGAGGCCCACTCTGCAACATACAGTACAGCACCGAAAGGATCCACTGCCAAACTCCTGGTGCAAGAAACCACAGCACATCCCTGAGGTCTTGCAAAGCCACATTCCAGTGGCCAAAGAGAAAGACTAAGCTTGAGGTTGTTATAATGTTAATGTTCTTAACATTATGGCTGATTTGTGTACTTAGAAATAAAAGAGGTCATGATCTCTATTCTCGACTAAATGTTTTCATGGTACAGGTTATGTTTGCACACTCACCCAAACGTAACAAAAGTGTGGGTAACATTATTTCCCATTTACTGTATACACTACATGGTCGAAGCTATGTGACACCTGACCATCACACTCATATGTGGTCCTTCTCCAAAGTGATACCACTAAGTTTGAAGCATGTGTGAAGAACGTTGTTGTGTGCTATAGCATTACACGATCCTATCACTAGAACTAAGAAACCCAAACCTGTTCGAGCATTGCAATGCCCCTTTTTACACAGCTCTGTAAAAACCAAAGTTTGCCAAGTTTGACCCAAACCCCACTGAACCCCTGGGATGAACTGGAATGCTTACTGTGCATCTTGAGGCTCTTAATAGGTTCAAATCCCAACAGCCATGTTTCAAAATCTATTGAGAATTATTTTCAAAAGAGTGGAAGTTATTTCAAAAGTAAAATAGACCAAATCTAGATAAAAATGCATTTTTTGCTGGTATTGCCAAGTGTTTATAACATTGGCCTTTAACATTATACGGTACATAGCATATCTTTAGCCACAATATGACTCAATAGGGGAGTTTGTCAGTTTTCATATACCTGGGTGTGCTTGTGCTTGTTTTTTTGTTTGTTTTTTTAAAAGGTCATCTGTAATCCCTGAATGCTAATTTGGCTTAGTAAAAGTATCCCTTAACTGGCAAATATTTATTTTGACACAGGTCCATAAAAAAAGTCAATAAAAATGACATAAAACATCTTGATAAATTTAAGCAGTGTAAAAAATATGCACTTTTACAATTTTAGAGTACTGTGAAATATACACACAGGCACACGCAATACAACTATTTAAAATTTGTTTGTCTAAGAATTACATAATTTTTGTTATACATTATCAACATCTCCACAGGAAAAAAAGGTGTTGAAGATCATGAAGACGGTTATAAAAAAAATACAAAAAGATCAATTTATAGCATGGTCAGCCTCTTCATCTACCACTTGTGCAGAAGTTTCACTTTGGTAGTTGAACACCCATATTAGTACAAGCATGGTCCATATATCGTTTGTGTGTGCATTATGCAATTGTGCATACACGTTTGTGGTCCCACAGGGTTATAACATAGTTACTGCAGTAGAGAACAAAAGTAGTGAGAATAAAATTTCAAACCCAGCATTTAACATTCCCCCGAATCACTTTAATTCACACATGGCAGCCGTTAGCATTGCACAGCTCATAGTATCTTTTTATTGATCATGGGACAAAAACAAATAATGCACAGTCCTAAAATGGCATTTACTGTACCGTATTTTTCTGTCGTAGTGTATTAACTTGTTGGGATGTACTGTAGCCCAGCTACCTTATGGTTTGAATTAGTAATAACTTGACCACTAAATCTTACCTCATGTTCCTGGAACACTGTACCTCATTTGACAGCAATACTTTATACCTATACTTATTTTCCTGTAAGTAAACAAACAAACAAACACACAAACACACAAACAAATAAATCTATATCCACTGCACTCTTAAAGTGTATCAATGTTAAATGGGCCTACGGCTCCTCATCTCTCCACCCAATGTATAGGTCAGATCACAACCTGCTCCATCGCCTTTCAATATGCAAACCCCTAGTTCAGAAGCAACCTGTGACTGTGAGAAATGTGAGAAGGTGGTCAGATGCTGTCCAGCAAAAATGCGTTGATGCTACCAACTGGGACCTACTGACAAGGACTGGTTCCCTAACAGAAAAAACACGAAGCACTGCAGCCAGATGACGGTAGGGAATACGGATCATGTCAAGTAAGGAGGGAACGGAGCAGGATTAGCCGCACAAAGACTGTGGGGATGCACAGAATAAGCCCTAGAATACTGAAAGCCTGTGGTGTGCTCTAGCACATCCTTAATGTGGGCCTGCGAAGGTCCCCGTGCTATGGAAAACATCATGCTTAGTCCCAGGACTAAAGGTAGTGCACCAAGGTGTCCACAACTCATATGTGATTAAAGTTTTTGAGAAACGGATCCAAAAATTACTTTCTACTACAGTATCTCACTGGCTGCCCCAGTATGTTTGCCTAAAGAACTTTGTGTCTGACATTGCTTCATTGGTGATTCTCAGTAGGCAGTTCTACCTCCCTTTCTCTCTTCACCCTGCTTGAATTCCATTTTAGATCCAAGTCAGAGTCTTGCCATCTTCAGACTTTCTCTGATGACCCGGTGGTTGTTGAATGTATTTAAAGAGTTGACACCCCAGAGTATCAGGCAGTGGTGGACAACTTTGTTATTTAGTGTGAATTTAATCACCTACAGCTCAATATCAGGAAAACAAAGGACCTGGTAGGGGACTTTAAAAAATCCAATACCACCTTCACTCTTCTATCTGTCCGGGGTGAGAAAGTTGAGGTAGTTTTAGAGAACAAATACTTGTGAGTCCATTAGACAATAAACTAGATTGGACAATAAATGCAACACCATTTTACAAGAAAGGCCAGAGCTGACTGCATTTTGTGAACAATCCATGCTGCGGATGTTGTATTAGTCTGTGGTGGCTAGTGTCATCTTTAAAACAGTGGTCTGTTGGCGCAGTAACATGATTTTCAATATTCACATGCAATATTTACTGTATACTGTAAATACAGTTCATAGTTTATCATCGTTAGTGCACTGTGACCTTACAATTAGTCTTATTCCTCACACTCAACCCTTTACCACTATAATGCCAATAGTATTATAGTAATAGTAATACCAATGACCATTGAACCTTTTCATAATATACTGTATACACTATTGGGAAAAGATCACACCTACTGCATATAAACTAGTTTATAGACCCTATCAGATTTCTATCTTACTGCCATATGTGCTGTATCCTGGGGGCTGAGACTTATTGTCTTGGGCAGATGTTTATAATTCAAGCAATCAATCAACCAATCAATCAATAATAAATAAATAAATAAATTAATATTTAAAAAATCTTACTCTAATCTTTTTCAATAGTTAATCAAACTTTACACTTTCACTGTTAAAGCTGTATCTGTTATTTCCAGATAATAAATAATTAATTCTTTTAAAAATCTACACATTTAGTTTCACATGAGTCTGGTACATTTCATCAGTAAACCATCCAGTGTTCACAGAAAAGAGCTAAATTGATTGATTGGCAGATGTCCAATCGTTGACTTTACAGTCTCATAACACATACTGTAATGCATAAGTGCTTTACTCCAAATTCTTGTCTACGTTTTGAGTTACAATGGATTTAGAGCCTGTACCGGGTAGACTGGCTCTGAAGAGGGATTGTAAGGTACAGATCTGGCCGTTAAAAACGCACGTTTTGAGAAAAGGGATCCCACGATTTGCCGCGGCTGCTCGCGGCAAGCTGTGAAAATGCCCTTCATTAACTGTAGGGGGCAGTCGTGTTTCAGTCTGAAGTATTGTGTGTCTACTGAAGCCGAAA